>VYXH01003716.1:0-22181 GCA_013397275.1 Burhinus bistriatus | reverse complement strand
CCCCCCCGCCCCTTCCCCCCTGGGAGGCGGGTTTAACCGAGCCTGAAATCCGCGCGTCCACAGCCCGTCGTTTATGTAAGGCAGCCCGCAAAGAAAAGGCGAACGTGGGGTTTGAAGTGCTGGGCTGCTGGCGAGGGAAAGGCTCGAGGTGGGGAGCGGGGAGCGAGCGTGTGCTTGACCGCTTCGTTTTTACGTGCAGTCCTAGCCCGTTTTAGGGGAGAGTTGTCTGGTTGCTGTACGAGGAGAATGGTCTCGCCTCCTTTCTGCAGATTCATCTTCAGGGTGGTCTGTCAGTGTCTACAGCTCACACCGGGAGCTTTGCCTCCGAGGGGGCTCTGGGAAGTCGGGAGCGAGGGGGAGATGGTACCTGTCATTCTGAACTGTCAGTACCTCTTCTGATTCCCCGCACAGCTTTGCTTTTCCTTGGGTACTGAAGGAATGCTTTTGGGACGAAACGAGGTAGTAATCCCTCTGGTCAAATGAGATGACACTTGCTTCGTATGGTTTTGGGTTTCATTAATAGCATTCTGCAGGACTGAACGTGAATTGCTGCTCTTAGGCTGCCTTCCTATATGCGTTGCATAACTTGCAAGCACTAGGTTCTGATAAAACTTTATAGTTGTCCCAAAGAACTTGAAGTGATGAGGAGTGTTTCCTCTAACCTTTGAGACTCATTTCTGTGCCATCTATATCCTAAATATCCCCAGAATTTTGGTTGTGCTTCAGCTGCCATCCTGTCAGGCAGTAATTTGAATGATACCCATCATCCAAGATGGGCTGTATGAGATTATGCGGAGTCCTTGCACTAAAATATATATTAAAAAAAAAAAAAAAGTAAATCTTTCTTGCTGTGATCTTGCAACCCTTCCTATCTAAAAGCATGAGGACAAGTTGAGAATTAGACTTGTTTTCCTCTGCATAGCAAAGTTCCGTTTCTTAGCCATTGAATAATTTTTTGAATTCTCTGACTTGTTATAGACACACTTGCTGTGATGCAATTTGTGATCTTATTAAGGAAAAAACTTAGTGAGTCATAGTAAGAGCTGTCAGAAATAAAATTGGCTCCATCCTTGAAAGGGCTCGTGCTGGTTTCCCTGTACAGTAAGGGACATCAGCTTCAGGTTGCAGTTTTCCTACCCCGAGCTGGGTGGTTGGTTTTTATTTTTTAAATGTTTAACTTGCAGCATTTTTTTTTAATCAAGACTTCAGACTGCAGAATGTTGATAACATTCGTTAAAATGTTCAGGAGACAAACTAAATTTGACTATGAGCTTGCAGGTATTTTAATGACAATATGTAGTACATATGCTTAGTGATAGATGCTAAAAATATCAAATTTTACATCGTTTTGTGTTTGTAAAGCTTCTCGTGTTCTTTGTTGACCATAACTGGTTACACTGACAACTTTAGGGGGAAGAAAGAGGAAAGGGATGGATGGTTTGCTTGACTCTTGTATATGTGTGTCATGTAGAGAATTACATAGGCGTGTTGGAATTGTCTTACAATGGTGCAAATAAATTACATTGGTATTGTTGGAGGGATATGAGACTTGGGTCTTAATATATTTAATACATAAAACACAGAAATAGAAATTGGGAGCTAGGGGCTGTTCTTTCGTACAGCCATAGATCTCTTGTGTGGTCGAGGGAGAAAGATCTCTCTTTGGCTTCTTTCCACATCAGGGGCAGAGATGGTGGTTCTGCTGGGGCTCTGGAGAGCTGAAGTAAGGACTGAGAAACCTTCTGAGGATTTTGGAGCACAAAGACACTGATTTATATTTTAAAAAATACGGTATTTTCTCCTTTTTATCAAAGGTTGCTCTTCTTTATGTGATAGAGCTTATGGCCAGAAACAAAGCATTACCTTAAATTGCTGTCACTGAAGCATCACAAGAGACTCCAAGAATCACAGAGTCCAACCCTAACAAGGTTTATTTTACAAAAGAAAAAGATGTTGTGGTTCAAACCTGTTTTCATACAGCAGACTGCAACAGTCTCTACATTAAATCCCCCACCAGAGGGAGCCTGGATAATTTCATGAAGGCATTGAAAATTGGTGGAACTTTTAACCAGTTTCTTCCCTTTCTTCCCTTGGAGCCCTATGACTATCGTTTTACTGCCCGCACTGAGCAAGAACTTCCTAGTGTTGGTGTAAGGAGGTCGCTCAATAATGTGATGCTTCAGTGACAGTGTGAACTGCTGAAATGTAAGAGTGCGATGCTGTAGTGTTATGAAATGCTTTCCTATCTGCAAACCAGTAAAAACTTCTTAACTGTGTAAGAATTTATACATTTTTGAGGTCTTTTTCCTGTAGCTGTCTGCCAATTGCACATCAAGACATCTACGCCAGAAATAGGCATTCACTTGCATTTAATAAATGAATTACTGTGTTACGTGTAGTACTGTGGTGCTGTAAAAGCAGATGCAGTGATGGTTACCTATGGGACTTCGTCCTGCCCTCGTTGCTACAGTGCAGATCTCTGTTAATTGTGTCTGTGTGAGAAAACGGCCATTTTTCTCATTACTCTGATTTATAAAGGGCTACAGTTATGCTTTCAAGGATGAAAAACACAGGATATATGCAGAAATGAGGAACATCTCTCACTTGTCTGTCTTGTCTGTTTCATACCATTTTCTATAGAGCTGTTTTGAGATAGAAAAACTCTCCTTTTCTCCCCAGCAGTTACAGAAGGAGATGTTTCTGGAAAATAAAGACCTTTTCTCAAGGACAAGCCAAAGTCCTCTTTTATTGCAAATGTTGACTAGATTTTTATGGTTGGAAACAGTTACGTTTTCCCCTCCGCCAATGTAAATACAAAATACAGGGAATGCAAAAAACGGGAAACCACATTCAGCATAAGCTTAGAATATGCTTAGATCTTTTCAGGTCTGAATTTTGAAATACATAGTTCATGACAACTTCAGGCAAATGGCTTAAGAGTAAGGTTATGGCCATCATTCCCTTCCCCCACGCCGGCCCCTTCCTGAGCAGCTCTGGTGTCCCTGACTCTTAAGGAATTTGGCTGAGCCTGCTGTCAGGAATGCAACATTTGGATGGATATTCATTACAGCAAATGTGGGCAAAATTAAAACATTTAGGAAATTGGATCACATGTGCTCAGCGGTGCTTTGTATGAGCTTAGCTAGGAGAAATGTCATTGGTACAAAGCATATTTGGACCTTTTGCATCTGCTAATGCTAACGGCCTTAGCCTGTTGCTGAAGGGTGACCAGCCACACTTGGTATGGGATCGAGGGTCAGCTAGGTTTGCTTTGTGTTGGCTGCTGTAGTTTGCATGCTTGGCAGGAAAGCCAGGTTCTTCACTTGGCTCGTCTTTGGTCTGTCCTACCAAAGTCTGAGGACAGGCCAAGAACTGAAACACCAAAGGTTTGAGCTAGGCATGGCCGTAGATGAGCGCTATTTCTACTGAAAATCTGCTGCTGTCAGAAGGGAGATGGAGAGTGAGTAGAGTAAGTACTGGGACTAAGCGTAATAGGGGCTAGAAAGGATAATAATGCATAGCTGTGTTTACAAAGTCACTTCTTTCTTAGACTGTAATGAGTCCAGTGTCCTAATGTTACAGTCACATTGTTGTCTGAACCCATTGGCCAGATGTGTTTCCACAGCTCACCAGTCTGCAATGGGAGCAGTTCATCGTTCTGTCATCTGAGGATGCTGGAGGTTTTAAGCCTGCAGCTGGTGTATGTGGGTGTTGGCATGGTGTTTCAGGTAGCGTGCCGTTCAGATCACTTTGTCAAGAACATTTATGTACCAGCTGTGGAAGCAAAGCTGTTTGAGTTACAGAGTTCAGGAAGTGGCAGAATTAAGCTTGCTTGTGCAGACTTGATCTCTATCTTAATGTACAATCATTAGCTGGATTATTAGATTCTCATGTCTTGTTCAGCATGCAGAATAGATGATGCTCAATTAATGATTGGCTCTTCAGTATTTTGTTTTCTTACTCAATGTGTGGCTTAGGCGTCACTTAATGCGCACGCTACCCAGGCCCTTGTGGAAGCAGAGTTACTTCTTAGGACTGCTGTGTGTGCATGCACTCTGTTACTAGGTCTGCAATACAATGGAGACCTGACTGATTAGGTGCCGCCTTCTCTCTGACCCCTGTCTTTGCTGATACGTGATGTATCTTCACAATGTCAGCCTACTGCTCAGTGCTTGCTTTGTACTCAAAATGTCTGTAGTATTTTTTTTTTAAAGGCTGTATTTAAATGTGACATCTGTAGTGTTCCTGGTAGAATCTTTTTACTGCGTATGTAGGTCATTTTTTGAGGAGAGGGAAACAAGATTGTGCACAGAATTAGGCAGGAGTGGAAAGCGCTGGCATATGGTTCAGGGCTCCCCTGGTGGGACTGGCTTCTACTAACAGTAGCAAGTAACAGAAATAACCCAATTTAACCAAAGGAGTTGAATCATGTCGTACCAGCTCTGTATTATCTTTACAGTGGTTAAATAAAGGTCCACCGTATCAACTGCACTACCATGCGTGCTGTGAAAATACTGGAAAATAACCAGTATGACCTGTTGCCTGTTAAGGATAAGGATATGTGTGCTGGGTTTTTTTTTATTTTATTTTTTTACTTTATTTTTTCTAGTGTCCTATTGAGCTTTTTCAGGTGCTGTGTATTTTTGTCTTGGAAAAAATTACAGATTAATCTCCTTCTTCCCACCCCCAACCTGCCATGGGAAGCTCTAAAGCTTCAGTCTGTTTTTATGAGAGTGTCCACCACATTTTTTTAAAGGAGTTTATACATTAGTACATTTTGGAGGGGAAAGTCACCTTCAGTCCCCAAATATGCTGTGTTGTTTCTGGCAGATGCTTGTAATTTTCAATCTAGAGATTCATAGGCTATTTTTTTCCCCCCAGAGAACCACGGTTTGTGTAGTATAAACTTGCAGCAGGAATGGAGGGGAATGGAGAGACAAATAGCCACATTGTTGGAATGGACTCTCGTACTGCCGCTGAGCAG
Organism: Burhinus bistriatus; assembly: GCA_013397275.1. Lineage (NCBI taxonomy): Eukaryota > Metazoa > Chordata > Aves > Charadriiformes > Burhinidae > Burhinus > Burhinus bistriatus. The sequence continues at coordinate 17,197 of VYXH01003716.1, read as the reverse complement.
AGATGCTCGCCCAGGTTTCGAGGATCTGTAGCTACAGCCATTACTGTGTGTGCTCAGGGTTGGATCTCTGTGTCTTAAGAGTTTGATCTGTTCTTGTGCAAAAGCATCTGGGAGGATACAATAGCTTCTAACTGGAGCTGTGATCTTGCAGGGTACCAGGAGCACATTAAGATGAAAAACTGTATGTTTTGAAGTCCTCTAATTTTGTGTGCATTTGACAGGATATGCAGTTCTGTGCTCTGTTCACTGTCATATCAACATGCACTGACCCCATTATTGTTTTGTCTGATGGTGTAATACCAAAAGATCAGCAATTTATACATAAATATTACTACCTTTGGCAAATATTTAGTGACCATTTCAGAATAAAGTATTAAGAACACAAAGTTACTTCTAAGAGAATTTTTGGACTTTTGATTCTTCTGGAAACTGTTTAAAGTCATAAGGGTGGTGTTTCTTTTTTTTGTTTGTTTTGTTGTTATTTTACCTCTGTTTTGGGCTTTTTGCTGTTGTTTTTGTTTAACTTAAAAAAAAAAAAAATCCTGTAGTTCGTAAACCTTGAAATTTATTTTCTGTCTCTAAAACATAAGAATCTTCTAAAATAGTTTTCCCTGTATGTGGTCAAACTGTTCTATCAAAACATAATTCCTGTTGTATTTTAAGTATTTTTGTTGATTTTGGAACAAACACAATGCATCCAGTTCATATGTGACATAAAATTGAAACTTTTATGATGCTTTTACTCTATATAAAAAGGCAACTTGAAGGAAGCTTGCCGTGTTAAACACAAATGTTTCCTTACCTATCTTGAAAAATTCATGTGGGCACCATAGTTGGGCTTATTTTCAAAATGCTTTGTTTGCTACAGGAACAAGAGACTAGTGACATCTACTTACCAGGATGTTAAAGATAGCAAATCATTCAGCTGGAACTCTTGGATTTAAGTGACTTGTTTGGTTGAAGTTTATACCAGTCCCATCAGCAGAGGCACAAGGCAGGAAATCTGAGGAGAGTCCAAGAAGCAGATTTGAAGTGCTAGCTACTGTCTTCTGCTGTGCACTCTCAGGATATGCGCATAATTTTTATTTTGAGCGTACTAGTATGTACTCTGCCAATTGTATCCTGAGAAGCAATGAAAAATGTAAAAATACTGAAAGTAGATGCTGAAAAGAAGGAGGGTTTTAAATTATCTTAAGTGGGTTTTTATAGAATATATTGTTTTCTAAATACATTAATTTCTTTTAAAATGTAGCATTTTAGGGATTTTAGGAATTATTCCATAAAAGTACGGTAAGCTTTTGGGTTGCAAATCCTACAGAAGTCCTGAAAATTGATGATTTCTACTTACGATGGCTGGACTCAAACTGGATGACTGTGGCTGTGCTGCATGCTGGTACCATGGAGGTATAATGGGCCTGATGGGTAGCTTTGTTTGCAAAGTTGTTTTACAGGTCTTCATTGATGAAGAATTGAGTTTTCGTATCTGACCTGTACAATCAGTGTTGCTGGTGTGAAGCTTCTGAAGAGGCTTGGGTCAGGTGGGACAGTCATTGGAGCTGCTGAAAGCCTAAAACCAGCAACTGCTGGGGGGGGCGGGGGAAAAAAAAAAAAAAGGGAAGAAGAAAAAGTGTATGTTTATTGATAACATGCAACTTTTTACCTTGGGCTTGTCCTTTAGTTGTCCCTTAGGAGTCTTCTCCCCCCTCCCCTAGAGATGGGTCTTCCTGTTGCATATATTCAGGAACTGTCACCCCAGCTTCTCTACTTGAACTTCTCTTCCCCCCTCCCTGATTTTTCCAGTGTAATCCAGCAAGGGAGTGGTTCTCTGGAGGAGGTTTGCCCTCCGTGGCTAATCTGAAAGGCTTCTTAGTTCTCGCTAGAGCTGATGTTTTCCAGAAGCACCTGGCACCGACCTTGGGGCTCGTCCTTTGCTAGTGAGCATTTCACATCAATGAGCGCGTTCTACTTCTGCTCCTGAGTGATGAGGCAATTTCAAGACAAAAAAATTTTCCAGGCAGTGTGGAAAACCCCAGTGATAGCTGATGCTTTTAGCACAAGGGCTGACAGGCACCCTGCAAGGCTGAATGGTCTTAAGGGAGAAGTGGGGTCTCCCTGGGAGGCAATTGCTTCAGACCTCAAATCTAGAACTTTCTGGTCTCTTTTCAACACTGTGTATTTGGCAAGCGCTGAGTTTTCACAGGTCTCATGCCAACTGGTAGCATTGAGGAGCTCTAATCAACAGCCAGCCAAGCATGTACAGCTGCATGCTCAATTGTCTCTGAGGCGGTAATGAAGTGATTGTTGATCTCGGGACGATAGACACAAAACCAGAAGATGCCAGAAATGGTGGAGGACGTACTGTGTGAACAAAAACGTGTATCCAAAATTAGATTCACCTGGCAATCGCCCATATTTTCATAGTCTAGACAAAATTGAATAGCTTTAGAAACCTATACCATAAGTGGTAGCCCTAAGGCAAGAGTTTTCCAGCCTTTTCCCGGAAGCGGGAGTTTCTGCAGGCTAGCCTTTTCTGTCTTGGACAGAAACAAGGAGTAATAGCCCTTCTGTTTCCCTTTTCTTTTGGTCAGGAGCCTTGTGTGCATGGATTTCTCCACTGTTGCATCTCTTGCAAGCTTTCAGGGAAACAAAACCAGTAATTGTGGTTTTAATGTGCCTATGGACATAAGCAGTTTGGGAAAAGATTATTTTCCAGCAGCTGGAAGGAAGTATTAGGGATGTCTTTGTGTTTAGCCACAGCTCTACTTTCCTGTTGTACTCTGGAAACCCAGGGGAATGCGTTCCAAGTTGGAAAGAGCAGAAGAGCCTGCCTGGTGTTACCCACGTTGTATGGCTCATGCTGTGGGGCGTGTGATCTTGCAAATTGGCAGCATGTTCCAGTGAGCGCTTCTCTGAGAGAAACATTTACTGAAGTGACCACTGGCATGTGCCAATGGAAGAAGGTCTTTAGTTTCTGATTGCTCATAAGAAATTCTCTCCCGTTCCTTCTCTCAAAAGCTTGTTCTGTGCCAGAACAGCACAGAAACCGTACAAAGCCTTGAACAATCTACCTTGCTTAGTAACTTCTGATAGTTTTCCAGGTATCTTTTTGTAGTTTTAGCACTCCTACTCCTGGTTCCCCAGATAAGACCTTTGAACTTAAGCCTACTTGAAGGCACCAACGATTTGAAATTTATATCCATCTCAGAATGATTGCACCCCTAATGAATAGGTGGATGTAGGATTTTTGGGTTGTGCATTTTGTTTTTTTTCCCCAACCTGTTGGTTGTTCCTGTCTGACTGTCTTCATTTCTTCATGCTGACACAGTCATAAAAACATGAAGGTGACCTTAAATAAATGTCATTAAATGACTTCATGTTGTTATGGCTGATACATTACTATCAGAGCAGTGCCGTCATTCATAAGCTATCAATCACATTTATTGTAATCAAATAGAAAAAAAAAAATTAGGTATTGGTAGTATTTGAAAACGGTACTAGTAACCTTGCTTTGTGCCCTGCTCTAAACTGCGTTCTGCAGTTCAGCCAGGTCCTGCTGTGGCATCTGTCCCACTTCCAAGGGAGAGAAAGGAGCAGAGCTACAGGTATTCCTCCTTTTCCCCGGTGCAGTACCAGAGCAGAGCTGCTGTGCCCAGAGGGGCAGGAAGGGAGAAGGAGCACTAGTGCCATCCTGTTCCCATGCCCTGCAATGCGATTCAGCCTCCAAAGCAAGACCAGACCAGCTGGTGGAAACGGGGAGCTCCGGTTCCCATCCCTTTGTTTTTCCTCCCCTAAGTACCATTGACTCTTGTCCAAAGCATGTAATAGTACTACAATACTTGGTAGTTATCTGTGATTCTGTGGGGTTTTTAACCAATATTATGAAAGATTTGAACAGTATGGCCCATTACTTTCTACAGCTCTAATCCTGGAGGAACTGGCAGTACTTAACTTGGAGAAAATACAGTTGTTAATTTACTGTCTCTTCAGCTGCACATTCAGAAACAGATAGGCAGTCAGGATTCAGTAATTTCTTTAAGGAAGAGTTAGATGATCCTGATGCAGAAGATCACTATCTTCTGTGCATGTTGCAGTTTTCTCTTGTGCTGCTGAACTGGCAATTGTAGCATAAACTTCACATTCTAGCATTCAACAACAAAAATTATTGGGGAATTATGGAAGAAAAAAAGTAAAGCTACTATCTTAAAGGTGCCCAGAGAAGGCTGGAAGCAAAAGCTGTGTATTGAAGCTAATAAATATACTTAATAAATTACTTATTCTGGAGCTTTTTATAGGAAAAGTGGTAGGTAACTAAATATATTAATGAAAGTTATGACAATGATGCTGGAGCAGCTTCAGAAATCTGGAAGACTACATGAGGTGTTGGAGGCAGGGAATGTTTTTGCTGCCTGTTTGCACATCTAACTGGAGTGTAGTTGGGAACAGGGAGAATTGGGAGCCTGAGTTCTAGTATAGGTGTTGGAGGATGGTATATCAGGATGCCAAAGTCAGATACCTTGAGATACAGCTAGTACTCCTTTGGAATTTACTTGTCCAGCATGTGATAGTAGGAGAGAAACACTGCTTCTTATGGTATTTTTTGTGTGAATAAGGTTCAGGTCAATGTGCTATATTAGTTATTCCTGGCTGTATTAGGACTTACTCTGCCTAACTGGTATTTTGAATTTAATTTTCTGTTTGTAGCTGCCTACCTAGGAAGTTTTGTTTAATCTGTGAGGTTAAGGAGATAAAAACGAAGGGACTCGCCACTAAATACTTGCTCTCTTGATTTGGTTGGTTAATTGTTTTAGGATTGTTGGTTGGAGCTGTGGTGGATCCTGGGGAGAGGCTAACATCCGAGAAAGGCAGTGTGGTAACTTATGAACTAGAGCATAGTGAGCATGGAGGAAGTACTGGTTAAGACCAAAACTGTGTGTACTTTAAGCATGCACTTCAGCAAATGTTTGCATGTAAATGACCTTTTTTGTTTGTTCACAGGTGCTTGATTATTGGGCTGTTGAGGTCAGTAGTAGCTATGTCAGCACAGGAATGGGGAATCTGCCTGAGGGGAAAAGGTAAGTCTGGTTTTATTCACTATGGAGTTCAGCAGCTAAGTCTTTTGCCTTGTAGACTCCCTGCTCCTGCATTAATCATAGACGCTGCTGACCTCACCAGTCCAAGTCGCATTGGAACAGCTTGGTACGAATGAAAAGCCAGAGGCACCTGGGCAACTTCAGGATCTTGAAGAAAGGGGTGGAAAAGACTAAATATTGTACGTAGGCATTCATGATCTTTTAGCCCAGGAATTTGATCACTCTGGTAGTATTTTGAGCTGAATACCGGAGTCTGGTTTTGTGCTGTATGTAGTTCTTGCGTAGGAGGAGAAACAAGGCACAGAATGTAGATCCTGTCTTTTGTAATGATTGACTGGCGTGTTCCTGGAAAAAATCATTGGTGCATATAGCAGAGACCTGGGCACACATTGAGTGGAGCACAAATATACAAATAATGTCAACGTCTCTTTTAGTGAGTGGGAATGTACTTTACGAAATTCTTTGAAAGCTTGGACGAGAAGGTACTATTTATCTTAAAATCTAACTTTGGGGCAGGGTACAATAGTTGTCTACACCTGTATGCTCCATGTGATTGCTTCTGTGCATCTTATGTCCTGCTGGTTGAGGGCCTCCCTGGCCCCAGTCTGCAGTTTTACTCGCTAGGGTAAACAAAATATTATCATGTTCAGCAGCGTGTGTTCTTCTGAAAAAGCTGTAGTTGCAAGGCATAATTTTTAGGTCAAGCTCTGTTGTTCTTGTTTTGCTTTCTTTTGTGCCTGCTGATGGTGATTTTAAAGTAAGAAAAAGATACAGCTTGTGTTTTGGCTTTGATTCTGCCTATCCCCACCTATTTCTGAATCTTCCTTCCCTGGAGTCAAAAGCTGTCTGTCGTATCAGTCTGCAGGGCCTCTCCCTAATTCAAAGTTAATTGCTTTGCCTGACACCCAAGTACTATCTGGGCGATTAATCATTATCCTCTTAGATGTGGAGTGCTCCCTTGCACAGAAGGAAACAGCGCTCTGAGCTTATAAACGCAGCAGTGCAGAGAAGGTTCTTCCTCATAGCTCAAGACCAGCAGGCCTGTCTCCTCTGTAATACCGACTGAATCTTTAGCAAGATCTGAGCCACCTGTTTAGAATATTTATGTTTAGTCTATTCAGAAGTTAATTCTCAATTCACCCTGTAATGGTGAAACTTCTAAGGGACTGTGTGCGTGTTTTCAGGTTTTCCTTACCCACCATCTTAACCTGTTTCTGGCTGGCTTAATAGAGCCTCTGCACATGGGCGTATGCTTCCTTATATCTTCCATCCATGAGTATGGATTTGTGTGTGTGTGTGACTGTTTTAGATGGGTTGCTGAGGCTGTGTGCCGGTTTGATGAGGGCAAGCCTGCCCTGCCTGTTAGCCTGCAGTCTCAAGCTTTTGTATTAATTCTGCTTTTTTTCCTAGAGGCTCTTTCCAGGATACATGAAGTGAAACTGTGTGTGATGGGGGCTTCTTGTGGACCTCTTTGTTACAGTCAAACTATTCAATTTTTCAATTTGTCTAGCTGCAATGGCTTCTTATCCCTAAGTTTCCCCTATAAGGGAGCTTCATTTGGACTGGGATATAGGGAAACCACGCTCCTTGCACTGGTGCAAAGAAGGGGGAACTGGAAGTGTGAGTGCTGAAGTAGCACTACTCGAACCTCAGTAACTCATCTGCCACACTTGTCTTTCCTGGCCCATGTTGGTGAGAAGGAATATCTGATCTAGGCCTCCTATATGGTTGTGTTGGGAAGTAGGAATCCAGACATCTGGAGAACTCTGTGTGTGTGTGCAGGTGCAGGAAGAATTGAGTAATGAAATAAAATTATATTAGTGCATATTTTAATTAGAAGCTGTTTGTGTTTTTGTGGTGAGGAAAAAAATGTGATTAAAGGTGGCTGTGCAAGAGGATACCATAAACAAATTGTGCAGGATTTCAGGATTAGTGTGTTGGGAATGGATTCCACAGCTGTACTCTGGAGGATGGGAGAAGGTACCAAGAACTGCTTTGGGGTACGGAGCTGTTCTTTCTGCTTCTTTAAATTTTTTTATCAAGTGGGAATATATGATTCTTGGCTCAATCCTTTCTTCTTTGTTAAATTTTTATCAAGTAGGGATGTATAATGGACTTGTACGGTCTAACACCTGCACAGGGTAACTGGTTTTGATCTGTGCTGTGGCAATGAGCAAGAGAGAGAACTTAGAGAGACCTGACTCCGTACTCTTTCACCAGTCTTAAGTCAGTGTGATTCCACTGACATTACAGCAACATTAGTTTCTTTACCTCATGATCTTGATAAACTACTAATTAGTACAGTACTTTACAGGAGATATAAATCTGTTCATCAGGTAATTGTAGGTTCATATAAAACTAAGTTTGCAGGGTAGATAGGGATGTCATACAAAGCTACAACTGAAAAGTATAACTTTAGGAAGATTTGTTAGAGAAGTTTATAAGACTTCTAAGCTGATATCTGAAGATTACGCACATCATATTTCTTCGCAAATGCGTATATTCATCTTCTATGATATTTTGCTTACAGCAATGATCTGTTTCTTGCTTAAAGCAAATGATTCAGCTGTAGTAAAACATAAAAATGCCTATGCACATACCTCTCAGTCGTGTACAAGTGTGTTCCCAGTGTAGCTGAATCATCCAGAAGCAATGTATGTCTCTCTTTGTTTGGATTTCTGTTTGTCATGCATTATCAGCACTGAAATACATGTATCCCTAAAGCAATAATAGGTTGAGAAGTGTTTGGTCTGCTGTGTATCCTTTTCACAGTTGCTCTGTGTGTTCTTTGGTTTGGATTTCTATTTGTCATGCATTATCAGTCACTAAAATATATACATCCCTGAAGCAATAATAAACTGAGAAGTGTTTGGTCTGCTGCATTTCACTTTCACAGTTGCTCTATGTGTTCTGTACTCTGCAAATTCATCCTGTTACAGGATCTGTAGCCATCAGTTTTCTAAGTCATGGTAAATTTTGCTAATGCAAATACCAGCTTGGGTTACCTGTCCTAGGAGCTGGAACCCATACAGTTTTCTTGTGTGCTGTAGAAGCAATAGTAGCAAGGACACTATTGTGTTCTTCTACTAGCAAGAAAAAAATATTATTTCATGCTGATAGAAAGAGCTAGAACTCATCTTGCAGTACAGTGAAGTTTTTTGTGTCATGCAGTTTTATAGTCTGAAGGCTGAATTACAACAAGCCTTATGCTAAAATAAGTTAAATACATGCACGTGGTTGTTTTACTTTGCCACTCAGAAGGCTTTCTAACTTTAAGTACTGCAATAAGAAAATGTCTGTTGTACTGTTGAAAGGCCTGACTTGCACGTTGTGCGACCCCAAATGTCTGATGCACTGGCTTTTGCTGAGTAGACATAAGACCAATCTGGATATGTCACTTCCTGGCCACTTGATCTGAAAGTGGCTGTGGTACTTTATGACTCCATTTTTCCTTCTATAAGGTGGGGCTGAAGTTTGCTTGCATTTTTGAAAGGCATTCTTGGACTTACTAAAAACAAATAATAATCTTTAATTCTGTCAGTCATAACCTGTTCAGCACTACAGTTGCTGTGAATGGCCTTCATAGTCTGATTTTCGGTTTCTCAGTTGATTTCCTCTTCAGTCAGATCTCTTCTCTTTCCCTCCTTGCTGTGTGTTTGGCCTTTAAACAGGCAGTACTGTTGGTGATCCTAGTCAGAGAAGCCTGGGCTCAGGGAAGCCTGATATTCAAATCTTACTGAAATGCTGGTAAATTATTTGTTACAAATTACAATTAAGGGCTTTGTAACTGTAGGTAATTCTACTTAACTGGAAGCGCAAACTGTGCATTAATAGATAAATATATACAAATTGTCACATACTTGTCATTGCACAGAAAAATAAGATTGCCTAAAATCAACCTAACTCTATAAAGCATTAGGATTTATCTCAGTGGAATAACATAGACTTAACTTGCAGAACGTAATCTGACATGCTGTGTCACTGACAATGCTTATTCTTCAATTACTCCCACAAGCCTTTTCTGTTCCTTACAAGCAGTTGGCACAAGAGTCGTTAAAGGACTTTGCTACTAAATGCTTTTGGTAATTTATAGCTAAGCTTGAGTTTTCTGATATGGTATATTGAAACACTACTCAAAGGGTCTGTACGTTTTAGCAATTAAAAAGTCCTTTAAACTAAGAAAGGAAAGCAATATCAACTCTGAGCAGATGAATTTGGATGTGAATTTGGCAGTATTTGGAAGGTGGATCATGCTTCTCCTAAAGTTAACAAGCAATAGACATTTGAATTGCTGAAAGCACACACTGCATTGGAAGCACTGTCTGCGGGAAGTTTTTCTAGCTGTTACGTTATGGTGGTAGGTCACAAGTATCAGGGAAGGGGATTCTGTTACTGAGGAGGTTGTCTTTGGTGACAGGAAGAGTAGCATTCTGCTAGAATGGAGGCTTCTTCCCAACCCCACCTACATATAAACCTGTCATCAACGTGTGTGCTTTGCAACAGACTGTAAAATTTTATAGGGAAAATACTGTGGTTTTATTATTTTCTTGCTGCATACAAGTATAAATGGTACTAACTGGGCAGGTAGGAGTGGGTTTTGAGTAATTCAGAGATCCAGTCACCTATGAGCTGGTTTGTGCTTTGTTGCTGGTTCCTAGTGCTTTATTAGAAGCTATCACAACTTGTTTCTTTCCTACTCATAGTTACTCTATTAGTGCTGTGTTTAATAATTCTCCTCCAGTGGGTAATTAGTTCTGCCACCTGATGCTGCCCACATGCAGTATTCTCAGCAGTCCCTACCGTTTGTTTTGGGAAATAAGGAAGAAGATACAGACCAGAGATGTTTTTAAAATGTAAATAAAAGTAATTCTTTTTACTTTTGAGTGAAAATTCAATTATATTGTAGCTAGGTGTTACTGTAATTGATGTTTCAATTAGGTCTCGCTTTATGAAAACTTAATTAAAACATCAGGTGAAATGTGACCAGATTATAGGGAAAAACAAGATGCAAGACACTAATTGCTTTGTAGGGTTTCTTTGGAAAGACTGCTATGAGGATTTGGAGCTCCCTCTCTGGTGTTAGGATTTCCAGTTATCATCAAATACGAAAATTTATTTATAAATTTTTCTCTGTGAAAGTAGAGTAATACTGTAAGTGCAGAACTTGCAAAGTTTGTATTTCAGAGAGATCCTGGATTTAGTTGTTTTTCTTGGTGGTAGCTTGTCCATGCATCTTTTCACTTAAAACTTGAACCCAACATGAGAATGTGTTTTCCCTTTGAAAGATAATGTGGCTTCATTTTTAACTGTAAACATTTCAGTTTTAAGGATGTAACCTGCTTCTTAGTGGCAGTAGATACAGAGGAGTTAAATAAAATTAACAGGAGGCTCTGTGTAGTAGCTGTGCCTCAGAGGACAAAAAAGCTGGGGCACTTAGAGGCTGGGGGACAGCAAGCTGAAACAGCAAATATTTCATTGCCCGGTTAGTCATACGACTTGCAGTGGTTTATGGAACTTGCGCAGTGCAAATCACAGGAAAAACAGATTTTATCTTAACAAGGATATTTGCTGCATCTGTGTTAATTAGAGTGGGACTGTCAGATATGCCATTTTAAATGCTGACTCCTAATTCTTCTTAAAATTTGTTGTTTTCACTATTCTCTTATTGGATAGGGGCAACACAGCAGACTGCTGGATGAGAGAATCAGTGCAGTGCTTTGAGTTACAGAAGGGAATTTTAGATACCCATCTTTATTTCCTTTTTATCTTTAGATTGTCTAGAGTTACCAGGGTCTTGTCTCAATTAACGAGATTTACTGAGAACATTACAATGTTTGCCCAGTGTTCACTGCAGGCTGACCTGCAGCTCTTCCTGAATCCTCCCCTGCTAACATGCCCAGAGAATGGAAACAGGGCAGGAAAGAGCCACTCTGTGGGGGAACCTCAGGAACTGTGCTCCGGTGATCTGCAGTTCTCACATCCGTTTGCTCTGAGCACTATTATTAATAAGGAGGGCTGCAAAGTGAAAGTTGGAGTAGAGCAACTCTGTTAGCAGAATTAAATCTGTTGTTTGGAAGGTCGCTGTCTGTTACAGTGTGTCTAGAGGACTGCAAGTTGTCAAAAGCTGAAAGCCATGAGAGCAGCATCTCCCAGGTTTTCATGACATCTGTCCTCTACCAGTCTCTTCCCTGAGGCCTTGAGACTTGCGGTCTTGTTTTTAGGAAGCTCTTTGGCAGGTCATTTCCCAGATAAAATTTAACAGTAGTTTCTTACTACCTGCAGCATCCACCCACTCCTGCTTAGCTGAGACTTTCCTCAGCTTTTTGTCCCTTAGATGTTGTTAATGGAGCAGTTGATCTGTTCCTTTTTTCCCTTTAGTACTTGACAGCTACTGTCGTGGTTTTTTTCCACAAATGCAGCAGCCTTATTCTTTGCTTGTAACATCTTCTTTTTGTCAGTGTAAGCAACTGATGGAAGTAAATACACGCCAAAATAGCTTAAAGTACCCTTGTATCTCTTTACAGCTTGAGTATTACACTGTGAATGCTGCAGTTGTGACTGCTGATCTAGACTACCGCAAGTCATTTCTAGGAGTAAAGCTGTGTGGCCTGAAGAAGTTCAGCACTGGTTTGTCCCTCTGCTGAGGACAGTCTAGTGCAAGATCCTTGTCCTAATAGTCAAAACCCTTTCTGAGACTTAACTGCTTTACTTGAGAGATACTTATTGGGATTCCTCCATAGGGTGTTCTCCTATTACAGTTGCGTTTCACTGGCACCAAGCAACTGTTATGGAAATGGTAGTGGGGAAACTCCAGACCATGGGGAGAAGTTGCATGGAAGCTAGACATTTAAGCTGAGCTGCTTCTCATAAAACAAAGAAACATGCAGCACTTGGACTATAGACTCAAGACATTGACTTAACCCATGTGTGCTGGGAACACTCTTACTTCTCCTAGTGTGCAAAAGGTGCATGCCATGGAAGGTGTCTTGAGGAAGCACTATACTGATTTCCACCACCATCCCCAACCTCCAATACTGCAAATGTAGACACCATTTATTTTTCCATACGGTCAAAAAATATGTTTTATTATCTCTACATGGATCACTTGTGTTTGTAGACAAAATCTTGTTTGTGTATGAAACCTCTAGTGTAGAGGGAAGCTGAGCAGTCACTGTGACGGGTATATTTTCATTATAATGGTAGTTATACTTACATTACTGTCATCAGTGCTACTTGCATTATAATGATATAATTGAAACTTATTTTCTAAAATCAGGCCTTAGGCTGTAAAAGGCTTAACACGGCTTTTGTTTATTCTTTTAGAGCAATAGTTATAAAACCATATAACTGGTATCTGTCTTCTTACAAATCATGCTGTTTCTTGCACAAGTGGGTAACTAAATGTAGTAATTCATATCAAAATACAGTTTTCTACATTGATGGTTGCAATGTATTTACCCATTGCAAGTACAAAATTACTGGGAATGTAAACTAGACAGACAGTATTTTTATGAATGGCTTTCCAGAATAGCGAATGAATGCATTCAATGTCACTCCATAGTTTTTGTCTAAAATACTAAGTTTGCAATGAGATTAGTCTTTTGAGATTAGTTTTTTTCAATTAATGGCAAGCGGTAGGTAAGAAAATGCATTCTTCTGCTCATCTTCATCTTAAGCTGCATGTTTGGAGTCAGTTGCTGGACTTCTGGTTATCTCAATAAAACCTAAAGCAGTCCACAGAAAAGTTAACTGGTTTAACTCTTTTAATGAGTGCACTTGTAGAAAGAGGCACTGTTAAAACCAAGTTACTTCTTAGTTGAAGAGGGCTTTCAGGTATAATTGATAGCGTGCTTTTAGCTGAGCTGTAGTTCAGCTTCTAAAGCTTGTTCATGTTTGTTTAGATATCACTTCTCTTAGAATTATTCTAAGTTGGGTAAAGCATCACTGTAGTAGAACTAGGAAAGAAAAAAGTGTTTTATAAACAAAAGTGCAAAGTTGGAAAGGACTATTCATTTTAGGTGTAGCTTTCAAATCATTACCCTTGTCCTCTGAAAATAAAATTTCTCTGCACAGAAAATCTTTGCTAATCCTTGAAGTGTTCAACTGTTGTTTTGGGGTTTTTGGTGCGGGATTTATTTTTAAGCATGTAAAGATTGCACGATGTTTATAATGCTGGCTTTCTAGCATATATGAATGGTTATGCAGATGAGTCCTGCCAAATATTTCTGGGTCATCATAAAACCATACTTCCCTGCTGGAAACTGCTGTTTGCTTGGCAGAGTCGGCAGAAAGAGCTTGATGGCCACTCCTCAGCTGCTCAGTTAGTGGTTGTTGTGGTCTTGTGCCTTAGCGCAAGTCCACGTCAGCCACCAGATCCAAGGTCTCGAATGGGAAATGGAGTAGCTGAAATATGGATAGGCATCCTGATCTGCTGCCTTGCTGGAAGGGGAGGAGCCACTGGCTGGGGAAGCAACTCCTTATTTTTGACTGTGACTGCCTCAGGACTTGGCCAAGTTTATCTACCTGTTTTTCCTAGGTGTAAGTAAGCAGCGTGTATAGTGCATAGTCTGCCTGTGCTAAAGAATGTCTACAGCAAAGCACTGCTTATATCAATTACTATTTATTTGAACTAAAAGCTTCACTTGTAAAGTAGATTAAGTAACACTTGTCTTACATGGCTGTACAAGCTATCATAAAGAAAACTACTATGGTGTATTTATAATTTTCAAGTGAAAGAAAAATAAAATGCTCTTATTTTGTGAAGTGAGAAGCTTTTGCAATATGGTAAAAATAAAGGTTGCATGGAGTAGTATAAACATGTATGTTGCTTCACTCTTTCACAATGAAAGATCTTCCGCAGCTTGTAAGTTCATAGAATCTTTGCAGATCGTGCTTGATCAAAATTAATTCAGAAACAAAACGAATTAGGGCTTTTTACTGGTTGCTTTTGGTAGCTTTTAGTCACTTTTAGGGCTGATTGTTAATCTTGTGTTGTTTTAACAGTTCAGAAATTCACTTCCTCACAATTCTTGGTACGTTTCAAGTGGAGGGAGCCATGGCAAATTCAATATTGAGAATTAGTGATGCTGCCTCCCCTGCATGCCTGTGCGCACACACATGCTTTTTGAGAAAGTTTTTCCTATTCAGGTTTTCATAAAAATACTGTTCCAGAAATAATTCATCTGCTCCTGTCTGGATCGCTTTAGAAAAAGGAGAAAATCTGTTTCAGTGTTGAAAGTTGCTAAATACAAATTGATAGCTGTGTAGGTGACCAACAAAAGACTTTTTAACTCTTGCTTGTTGAAAATGTAGGTGTAGGTTAGCAACCAATTACTTTGCTTATGTATTTTGAAGAAACTCTTTCTCATGAGCTAGCTTGATTAATTACCTGTTCAGTTGTTACATTTTTATGATGTTGTCTTTTAGCTGGATTTCTTTTAGGAATCATTCTAATTAACTTTTTGAAGTACTCTGAAACAGGGTAAATCTTAACGGTAGATCTGTGGATAGATTTGGGCAGTATGAAGGGAATAACTTGTTTTAAACATGCCAGCTTTCTGGAATGGGATCTGCAGCCATGAACTACAAGCAGAGGTTCCCATTATGCCATGCTGTGAGAAGGGGGTCCCTCAGTAGGATACCTAGGAACTTGGGCAGCTGAATGGGAAGAGTCTGACTGGGTGTTTGGCAACCTGGATTAAAAGGAATATATGCTGGTCATAAAGAAAGACTGAATATGGGTAACTAACTCTGGGTTACTGGGAAATGTAAACTGTGATCCGACATCTGTAGTGCTATAGGCATGCTCTTATGCTTTGGATGGTTGCGAGGATCTTTGCTTCAAGTTTTCTGGATGTTTAGCTTGATTATTTTGTCTCTGATTATTTAAATCACACTCTCTCCTTCTGACTTTGCCACTCAAAATAAATTTTCTCTTTAACATGTTTTTGGATTACTGTAACCTTGAATAATCTTAAAATAACTTTGGATAGATGAAATGATTTGTTTTAAAAATTCTCTTCCCAAAATGAGCTGTTCTATGTATAGTACTAATGTTGAGGCTGAGTTTGAATAGAACTCTACAGTTAAAGTGGTTCTAACACTTATAAATAATTACTTTCATTTGACCTTAAAAACTTTCTCAGTTCTGATTGCTTTCATGTAAAATTCTCTTTCTGTTCTTACTGTTTGACAATTTTCCCAGAGAAGAAGTATCTTTTCCCCTTCTAGCTCTCCTACTTAGTTTTATGGTGTCCACAGATTGTGGCATGTTTTGTATCCCCCTCAACACTGGGATGTTATTTGGTAGAACTGAATGCCTGCAGTTTTCTGGCTGCAAGCAGTATTTTCTAATTTATTGTGTGTATGTTATTAAAGATTGCTGCAAATTTTTTGTATGTTTTCAATTTTTTGCTAAACTAAGTTTTCTTTTAATAAACTGGGTAAACTAGGTTTTATTTTAATAAACTTTCACACTCTAGCCTGTACACGGTAGGTTCTTGTCTATCTTGCCTCAAGTGTTGTGGCTCACTTTTTCCCATTTCATAACCACCTGGTTTCCAGATTAAAAAGATTCCCTCGCTTACAGAATTTCAGTGTAGGAAAATAAGTACTGTGATAAATATTTCCTTCTTGATTACTCAATTTGTTGTATATTCATGTCTCTCTACTATGACATGTGGTTTCCTTACGTTCTTCTTGCAAGATACTGCCCTGGAGATATCAGAGAAAGTTCTTAGTGCTTTCATTACATAGGAATTGTACTCTGTGTTGGCATCTTAATTTTTTTTTTCTGAGTTAGGTTTGCATCTGTATCTTTTGATCAAGGGAGAGTTTGAAACTTGGAATTACTTGTGTAATGCAGTTCACAAAGGCTTATCCTATCTTTTTGGGGTGTTGCCTTTATAATATGGCAGTTGTGGTTGTTTCTAGTGGACACAATTAGAGGGGTTTCTTAGGCAAAGAAGGATTTTGTGTTCTTGATCCTTACTGATACACACAGCAATGAAAAGCCTTCTTGTGGTCAGCAGAAGGAATTATTCATCCAGACTCATTAAGATATGATTGTTCTATAAATTTGAAGCAGTATCAACTAGCGAGGAGCTCCATTTATTTTTCTTCAGATTGTTCTGGGCCTTAGACTCTGCCACAGTTGGATGCCACATAGTAACATAGGTTTTTGGCACTCATTCTAATATTGGTTTGGGCTAGTGGCTAGGCAGGGACATAAAGATCTGCAATTATTTAGAATATTAGATGTTTAACAGTACAAGTTCCTTAATTGTGATGAAGCAGCTGTCTCTCTGATTCAATAAATCAGTGTTTAAATAAAATACAAGACTTCAATGAAGTCCACTGACGTTGGACCCCCCAGTCTAGAGGAGGTGCACCTAAATCTGCCTGTTACTGTGATTTATGTTTTCACCAAGCAATGTGGGTTTAGTGTTAGTGGTTTGTTATGCTGCCCTTTCCTATTTCAGAGCTTTGCTGTAGCTGAATACAGTTGTGCCACTGCTAAGAAATTAACTTCTGCTAATCTGATGTAGGGGAGAGGTTGAAATGGGAAAGTGTGCTGTCAGTCATCCTTCAAATAACTTTCAGTAACCAGTTATAAACTGCTGATAATGCCTTTACTAGATATGTACAGTGGGTGAAGAGCCTAGATATTAGAGGAGACTTGAGCATTCCCTTGGCGTTCATACACAAACACAAGCTGTTTCAATGAAGATTTTAGCTTTATCTGCTAAGGAAGTGGTTAGTGTACTCGAACAGTGTTCAAATGCAGTGCTTTCTCAAGTACTTCCTATTAGCCAGTTTAATGAGCCACTCTAATACCCCTTCGGTTGACTGACGTTACTGAAAATTGAAGTGTTAACTGTAACAACAGAAAAGGACTCTACAAGACTATGAAAAGTCTTAATTTTTGTTTAGATTGAGCCGTATAATTAAAATATGTTGTAGAGCTTTCTGTAGAATAGCGGTGGCTCATTGTTGATGTGGCTTCTGTATGTGTGTTTGTGAAAGTTAATCGTCTTTTAAAATAAATACCCTTGGCAGCTAAAATGTATCCATTTTGTCAATGATAGACATTCATAGAATCATAGAAT
>VYXH01003714.1:0-11825 GCA_013397275.1 Burhinus bistriatus | reverse complement strand
GGCTGCCAGGGAAGTGGTGGCATTACCATCCCTGAAGGTTTTAAAAGATGTGTAGATGTGGTGGTTAGGGACATGGTTTACTGGTGGACTTGGTAGTGTTAGGTTAACAATTGGACTCAATGATCGTAAAGGTCTTTTCTGACATAAACAATTCTATGATTCTATGTTTCTGTGATTCTTAGGGGTCTGGATTCAGTGTGATTAAAGATAAATGAGACACAAACATAGATGAGAGCCGGGCAATAAGCTGGTATATATGCTGCTTTAGTAACTGCAACAGCACCACCCAGATTTATAGTAACCAAGAACTGGGTCCTTTAAGGCTGAGATTTACCCAAGCCTCAGGTCTTGTCTGAAGAAGGAGCTCATTTAAGAGTCAGATATCTCTCCTGAATTTCCTGAAAATTCTTCTTTATTTCATCAGTACACAAATACACTCAGAATTGCACAGTTCACCTTCAAAGCAATAGCATAAGTGTAGCTTGCAGACAGTGTTTTCAAGAAAGTATTCTGTCTGCCATCTGGACACACAGCTGCAACATAAATGCACCTGGATGTGTTATGGAGCCATGCTTATATTCTGACATGGCTGGGAACTGTCAGGGAGATGTTACCCATACAGGAGAGCCAGCTGCACCTTTGAAGGCAAACTTTGACATCTAGCAAAGAAATGGAAGAGCCATCTCCATCTATCATAAAAATGCAATTAATGGGATCCCAAGTGGCACAGCTTAGATACATCAGGCAGACAGACAAAGAAAATGCTGTTGTTTAAGAACAGCTTGAAGGTGTAGAAAATGGCAATCATATTGTAGTTTAAAAGGCAATCCTTTGCAACATGATGTAGTGGAGCTCACCTTCCCCAGTGGATGGGAAGGCTGTTTCTGCTCACTCATGGGCAGCTGGGCACATGCTGGACCACAAGCCTCCCACCACTGCCATCCCTGGCTGCTTGAAAAATCCACAGAGAAGCTCCTTTTCCCAAGGCTTTACTCTTTTCCCAAGTGCATATGAACCATCAGCAAATTAGAGCACCAGTATGTTACCCTCACTTTGTAAAGGCAAGCTCTGAGGTAGTGGAGCAAATAAACTGAGAGCAGGCAAAACAGAGCAAACCTGTGCACATCCTCACACCAGAAATGCTGTAAGAGGCAAGTACAAGGCAATCCTGTGTTAAAAGATGGCACCTGACCCCCAAAACAGCTGCACAGATGCAAATACATACAACACAGACAGGGAGAATCAACATAGGTTTTTACTCAGAAAGGAAAAGGGATTTCTGTTTGGAAGGTCAACATGCTCTGAACCACCTGCCACACAGGTTTTGTATAGCAATTCAAGAAAAGATGCATGAGAAACAACAGGAAACAAACATATTTTCTCTTCTCCTTTACTCTTCTAAAGCTACCCATCCCCTTTATAATCACAAAAATAGTGACAGAAAGGTCCTCAAACCACTTTGTTCCCTTCCACCTTGTCCAATTATTAGGGGAGTATGGACTTCAATCAAGATATTCTATTTCCACATATCTGTTGGTATTTAAATGCTCTGTGCAACATAAAAAGAGCCTCAGGAGAAGAGAATGGAAGAGCTGCAGACCAGCGGGCAGATGGACCTGTTGCTGGGGACCTCCCTGTGGCTGGAGCCCAGGGCTCCTGCACCACCAAAATCTTTGGCTAACATGATAGAGATTAGCAATTTTGTGTTGAAAAACTGTATGTGTCAGGAAATAAACTTCAAAAAGGAAAATAACCAATCCCAAACCCATAGGCAAGCTTGTAAAATATAAAAACATAGGACAATTCCTCTTCGGAGACGGTCCTGGCTGTCCCCTTTAAGTGCATACTTACAGGCAAATGCTCACATATATGCACATATGGTATTTACCGGGCAGAATCACTATTTCTTTTTTCTTAGAGGATAAAAATACATAGATTTACTACCAAATCTTTGTAAACATAGTTTGGCTTAGCTCCTTTACATGGCCTTGCAAAAAAATTGACAGAGTTCTTGCAACTCAGGATCATAAATTCTCAATGCATCAAAATAGCATTCAGATCATTAACGCTACAGTATTTACCACTTGCTTTGATGTAAGAGAGAACTTGTGTAGACCTGTAAATAAATCACATTTATATTTATTAACAAACTGTTTCTGAGCATGCCCTGGGTCCCACAAGACCGAAAGTTACCACTGATATTCTGCTCCCAGGAAGGTTCCACTAAACCACTTCCATCCACTCACCTGATCCGATCAATGCACCAAAGGCTGTAATAGGAACTGCAGGACATTGGCATTAAACACCATTAGTTAATGGTATCAGGTCTTTGCCCAGTTTTTGTCCATGATGCTCAAGAAAGAGAAAAAAAGAGCTCCTTGCAGCAGTAGCAGGTCAAGCATTTGGTTTGATATGAAAAGTGAGACATTCCAGTCCAATTCTCTATTCTTCTGCACAATGCTATGGGACTAGAAGTTACTACAAAATTGTCAGCATAATTCTCCAAGCTAGTTATTTAATTCTTCTAGAAGGTCAAGAGCTTTTTCTGAATGTCTGGAAAAAGACAAATTAAGGAAAAAAAGAAGTAGCAGGAGGTTCACTGAATTTAGTAACTTACAAGTTCCCACATCAGTTACTTGGTCTTTAATCCATAATCTAATCTTAGCTGCACAAAGACAACATCAGGGGAAAAGCTCCTCAGAGCTCTACTGTGTTAAACATTATGATTACAGGCAAATTAACACACTTTACACATATTTGTTAACTGCAGCCTTTGCACAACTGACACTTTCAATGTACAGAAAGAGCAGCCCTGAAAGTTGAATAGCAGCTTCATCATAAATTGTTGATTTACATTTTTCTTTGTCACGTCCTTTTAGCAAGCTCTAATTTAGGACTTAGGCTTTATAAAAAAGAAAGCAGAGGGAAGACAACAAACTTTTGAGAGCAGCAACAACCATGTTTACTCTCTTAACCAGCAAACAGTCTTCTGTAGCTCCAGGAAGGGTGGGGTTGCATTTGCTTTCATCTCCTCCTATTTCTGGTTTTAAATTGCCAATTTGTCATCATCAGGCTAAATTGCAGCCACATTTTATAAACCCAGAACCATTCAGTTGAACCCTCAGAAAGCTGAGATCCTACCTGATGTGCTTTCCTCTAGACAGAGTGGTAGGGGAGCCCAGGGCATCAGCTCTTAATAAATTATTGCCAATAAAACTCAAAGGCTAAATTTCTTCTATCTTAAATACTCCATAATGGGCAGCTGCGTGGTCCATGCTCCTCTTCTGCAGTAACTGCAAGGAGCCTTAATCCTCACTGAAAAAGCAAGCGTATTTGCAGCACTAGCTAGCGATGTGTGATATAACAGCCCCATTAATTTTCACTAGCCTTGAGATACACCAGATTTGCCTTGCTGCCTTTCAAAGAGGTGGCAGCTAATTGCCTCAACTATTCCCTCGCTTTCAACTTTGATTTTGCAAGCTAAAATCCCAGTGTTCAGACTATGTAGTCGGTCCTTACGGCGGTGCTGTCGGATTTTGCAAGCAGCTTTTTGAAAGAAGTTCCTCCTCCCTTCCCTGTTACACGCAGGCTGATTATGCACACATACAAAAACGTTCAGCCAAGTTTAGCTTGCACATTTAACTGTTCTAGTAAGGAGAATACAGATTACCTGATTTTCTTGCAGAGTACATTGTCTGCATAAGCAGATGTACAGAGTAATAATCCTGATATTACAAAAAAGCACCTGAGCTGACCATATTTGAGCTTTAACAATGCAGTAATTCAAGCACACGACAAACTCGTCTCTAAAAGGTTTGATTAATTGGAGCACTGCTATTTTGTGCAAGTCTATGAATCGTGGGTATGATTACCTATTTGTATAACTACGTAGTTAATCATCCCAAAGCATTCAATGTAGAAGCTTGCTTTTCATCTGGAAAAGTCTATTGTGGTCTTTATTCCACTGAACACAAAGCATGAAGACACAATAGCTTGTTAGATTGGTCTCCGGAGACAAGGCGTGCAGGTCGGTTTGATACCAGGTCCTGTGACAAGCTGTGACTACAGCTAATAATGTAGTCCTGGCTCTGCACTCTGCTGTAAATTATATGCGCAAATCTTTAGCCCACAAAAATACTATTACACAAATGTGGGTTGGCTGAATAGCCAGCCAGGTAGTCTTACGAAAATATGTACATCACATAGATGAATAAAGGCATAGAAGGATCTTTTCCTCCAAGATAATACTTTTAGCATCTGACAATCCTGTCTAGCTAAGGGTATTAGGACAGATTAAGTATGGAAATAGATGAACCTGAATTATTCTGTGATCCTGTGATAGCAGATCAGTGGGGTTCTCAAGGATGAGCTATCCAAGCAGAGTTTACCTTCACATCCACATAACAAGAATTAACTGTCTTCCTATTTATCACTAGACAAGTGCTATTGGATTTTGATTTGTGTGAAAGATTATGCTTTATTTACCACTCAAAAGTAGTAACTTTTCTTTCTGTTATGAGACAACAGCTCCTAAGCACCCTCCCAGCCCCCAGCTATTTGCAGCTTAGGAACTCCCTGAGGTGAATCTATTCTCTGTGTATTTCGTAACCTTCAATAAATTTATTTTTCATGAACTTGCCTAGCCTCCCTTTGGGCTGATGAAAACATTCAACACTCACCCAGGCATCCCATGGCAAGGAGCTCCCTGGTGTAACTACAGAGCAGGTGAAAAACCCCTCCTTTTGTTTGCTGACGCCTCCTCCCACCTGTGAGCCACCAGTCGCAGTCCACCCTTTCCATGCCACTCATGGTTTCATAGCCAGCTGTCATACCTCCTCTTATCAGCCTCTTCTCCAGTCTGAAGAGTCCTGACCTAGTCTTTCCTGAGGTGGAAGTTGGCCACAACTTTGCTCATCCTTGTTGCCCTTCTCTAAGTCTTTTTTAGACCCGTCGCATGCTCAAGACTGGGTAGCCAAACTGCACTAAGTACTCAAGATGCAGATGCTGCTTAGATGAACACAGTGCATAATGATGAGATCTGGTTTGTTCTTGCATCATAATCCCTACTGTGATTTGCTTTTTTGACCTCCGAAGCAAATGAATTTTATTGCTCCATTATTTACAGTTTGTTTCAGAGCTGATGCTAACAGTCATTATTAGAGGATCGAAAGTTAGACAGATGACAAACACATGTTCCTCAATAGCCTGGAGAACAGGCTACAGCCATTTACTGTCTGTACTCACTGCTAATTGCATATTTAATTTCAGTTAAAATATAAAACCAGACACTTATTCTTGAAACAATCCAATGCCAATGGGATTATTAAAATGTATTGGCCACTTTGGGAGCTTGCAGTGACTCTGTATGAGTTACAAGACTTGAGCACCTAAAAGTGGATCCAGTATGCTTTATTTCTGACAACTTCTCATGCTTTCTATTTTTTAATGCTGTAATTAGAGGAAGAGAAGAGGTGAATTTTATAGGCTAGCAGATGCATGACACAGTGGAAAAGGACTTCACTCAGGTTTTGGGTCAAGTGTTTTAATGAACATGGCCAAATCTTCCCATTACCATAGGGAAATAAACAGTGATTTGCTGTCAAGAAACCAACCCTCAGAACCTTTTGCAAGACCTTTGATGACTCCGGTCAGACGACTGCCAGGTTGACAAGTACAGCAGTAGAGAAAGATGAAGGCTCTAAACCCTGGCTGGCATCAGTGCTCTCACCCACAGCAGCTTGTCTTCAAGCTTGATCTGCAGCGGGGCCGGCAAGGCATGGAAGCTTGGAAATAGCCATTTCTTTCAGGCATCACCCAGTAACATAATGCACTGTCATCCTGGATTTGAATGCAAGCTGTGAGATGGGTTTCACATTTTTTCTGAGTTACTAGAAAAGCAAAGCCAGAGGACTTAGACAATTGGCTAGTAACAGGCTTTTGTACTCCACGGTAAGATCTATTCGGGCTGTTTCACCCATGTGGTACTGGACATATCTAAAATACGCCCCAGCTCATGCCCTCCAATTCTTCCTTGCAAATTGTACAAGTTTTATTTTAAGATGTTTATGAGTTTCAGAAATACAATGGCTACTCGGGGAATGGGAAGTGGTTTGGTCAGACAATAGTTTTGCTAATGGGGATGACGCTTCTTCACCTGTGCAAACCGCACGGGAACCAGAAAACAGAGTATATCTGCATAGATGGCATGGTGTTAATGAGCAAGGACCACACGCATCACGTAAATCAAGCAGAGGAAGTTTTTAAAGCTCTCTTCCTTTTAATCTGCATGCTGTGAGGGAGCAATGCCTCTCTGGAAACCCTGTGAGCTCCTGTCTGCCTACAGCTCGTTGTTCAGTCTTAATGTTTTTCTATTTCTATGGTTTGGTCTGGTTCGAATATGTTTATTTGAAGGTGAAGGTGCTCAGGTATGTCTTTCAGGCCTTAGTGACTGGGCTGAATCTATGTGGTCAATGGGGCAGTGTATTTTCATCTGCATCTCCCCAAAAACAAAACATCTAGAGCATTTACTGTTGCATTTAATGATGCAGCAAACCCAGTCCCTTCCCATCTGATACCTGCTGAGGCAGCAATTCCCCTCTCAGGTGAACAAAGCCCCCCTGTTCTTAGGGTTTCCCACTTTCTCTTGACTCTCCCCAAAATGCATTTCTTTTTCCACACCACAGCCCCTCAGGGCATGCTGTTAGGAGCCATCCTGTGAAATTCACCCCTGTGTTCAGGTCCCTTGCAGCTAGCTGATCAGCTCCTTCTGCAGTTTGTGCCACCCTGGACACGCTCCTCTCCACCAGCACAGGAGTCAAATTCTCCCTCTCTCCCAAGAGCTGCAGATTTTATTGCAGCTGCCCTCCTTTATGGGCAGGTTTGCTAGCTATTAATGACCATATGAAAACTGAGTATCACTTCCACCATTTTAAAGGAGAGATGGAAGCTTTGTTCATCGATACTGACCCAAATTAAAGCTTACATTTACTATTTAGTACTGTAAAATAATTTCTACATTGTTCACACTGAAACTCGGACAAACGTAAAAAGCTGAAATGGGTGAGGTCCCCCGCTCTAAGCGCTGAGGAATAAAGTTTCCTGAAGTGACCAACGTTTTTGGCATGTGGGATCTCTGCAGCAAGACTCAATAAGCTTTCCTCTCATTACTTTAATTCATTAATTAGCTTTTTCAAAGCTGAAAAAAATTGACTTAAAAGTCAGGAAGACTTCCTTTTTCTGCTCATCTATGAAAAAGAAGTATATGCACATTTTTGGGGCCTATTGGTCCTAAGAAAATAAGAGAATTTCATAATTATAAAAAAAATAATTCTACTCAAATCCTTAACGCTAGATAAAACTTTTTTCATTTAGTAAGTGACTTTCCATAGATTTCAGCATTGATACAGATTTTCTTTGGGATCCAGCATGTTTAGCTCCATTTTATATACAACACTTTTTTAATTAGCCATAGTGCTGATTTTATATGTGTCAATTTGCTCTTATCATCTTCAGAAGACAGCATANTACTTTAATTCATTAATTAGCTTTTTCAAAGCTGAAAAAAATTGACTTAAAAGTCAGGAAGACTTCCTTTTTCTGCTCATCTATGAAAAAGAAGTATATGCACATTTTTGGGGCCTATTGGTCCTAAGAAAATAAGAGAATTTCATAATTATAAAAAAAATAATTCTACTCAAATCCTTAACGCTAGATAAAACTTTTTTCATTTAGTAAGTGACTTTCCATAGATTTCAGCATTGATACAGATTTTCTTTGGGATCCAGCATGTTTAGCTCCATTTTATATACAACACTTTTTTAATTAGCCATAGTGCTGATTTTATATGTGTCAATTTGCTCTTATCATCTTCAGAAGACAGCATAAAAAAAAACTAAAAAAAAAAAAATTTAATAAATAAGAAATGCCTTTTGCTGTTTCCTCACAAAGTAAGAGGTAAAATAACAATCTACATGAATGTATGTTAAAACAGATACTTGTTTACCCATGTGTATAGCTTACCCTCCTGTTTAGCAAAGACATACCAAGGCTAATGTGCTGTTGCACTTAGTTGCTAAGCTCTATCAGCTCGTTGTTCAGTCTTAATGTTTTTGTCTTTAGACAACAAAAAACTATGATGAAAAAAGGGAAAGTAAGACTAAAATTCATTATCTAAATCGCTGTTTCATACTTGAAGATTTAAACCTGATTAAGACCAGTTATTTAAGTTACTTTGATTTCAATCAATACATTTATAAAGCAATTATTTTTTCCTCAGAAGCTTCACAGTTGCTGGGAGAAAAAAAATAAATGAATAATCCCAGAAACTGCAGCTAGGGCACTAGGAGCAAGACACTGGGCCAAAAACGTGGAAGGCCTATTTATCAGTTACACTATGCCTATGCCCAC
The DNA here is from genome assembly GCA_013397275.1 of Burhinus bistriatus. Lineage (NCBI taxonomy): Eukaryota > Metazoa > Chordata > Aves > Charadriiformes > Burhinidae > Burhinus > Burhinus bistriatus. The sequence continues at coordinate 3,419 of VYXH01003714.1, read as the reverse complement.
AAACTGCTTATTTCCATAAACTCTACTTAAAATTGACCTTCCAAGAGAATAGGTGCATTTTAATTGAACTCTCTTATCAAATTAAAAATATTTAAGACCTTTTTCTCTTTTTTTCTTCCCTCCTCTCAAATCCAGTGGCTTAATACACAATTACTTTTTGGAATCAGAACCATTTACTAAATACTTGTCTCACCTACTGTTACATATGATTTTTTAAAGGCATCAGCATCTCAGCTGGCTGCGTTCTCACATATCATCAGACCACTATATTAATGGTTAGGACAGAAGCAACCCATATGTGGAATAAAGTAGCTACTGCAGCAGCAGGATACAGTTGGCCTGCTGACTGGAGTAGTTCAGGGAAAAAAAAGGAGAGAGAAGAGAACTGCTTTTGCAATGAGGAAAATTAATTCTGTGTACTGAGCAACCCATACTCTCCCATTGGTAAGACAGTATCTGTGGGGCAGAAAGAGGAGGAGTGGAGACATTTTCAGCTGCAGGCAAATTTCATCTGTGGGTTTCTGCAGAAAGGCACTGACAGAGAGTCATCCTTGGCACTGCTCATCTTTCATGGCATCTTCTACTGCAACCCTAACAGCCTGCACCTGGCTCCTTGACTTCAAACTGGGCCAAGTAAGAGGGCATGAAGAGGGCGGGAGCAGAGCACTTGGGCTGGGGTTGCCTTGGAAGGGGAAGTGAGCAAAAGACGACTGTCGTGTAAAACACCACTTCTGGCCTTGCTAGGAAGAGAGCTCTCCCAGCTGTAGCATGCAGAAAGGCTTTAGCTTCTAACATGCCACACCTCATTGCAGGACGCTGCAAAGGCCAGCCTTGCTGGGCATGCTCCTGAGTGCAGAGAGCTCTTGATGCAGGGTCTGGCTGCATTCCCCTGCCAGCAACAGGTCCCCAAACCCCACAGGAAGCACCAGGGAGATGATGGAGGGAACTCACCTGCTCAGTGGCATGTCCTGGAGCCAGGCTTAAGGCAGTGGCTAGTCTCCTCCACCAGTGCCTGCAGGCCAGCTGAGCTTGCATTAGTGGTGGGCACTCCTCACCATGCCCACATGAGCTGCAAGCAGCAATGCAGCAATGCTGAGAGGGCCCAGAGGAGCAATGGGACAGACTAACATTTCAGAGGTCTAGTCCCTGCTTTCTGTCTCCCCACTTCTTACAAGATACCACCAACAGCAAGACTCAGCAGCATGGACTCACACAGGCTACGGAGTTGGGTCATATGCTTGAAGCAAACTGGGGCTGGAGAGCCCTGCTGAGGAAAGAGATAGCCGAGAGCCTGCTGTGCCCCTGGCAGCACGAACACATCACAGCTCCTGTGGTATTCAAGGGTCCCACAGTAACCAGGTGGAAATGGTACTCCTGCTGTGATGCCCTCACGCAGCAGTCCATGTACGCCCCTAACATCATAGCATGGCCTGGGTCTAACATCTGACTCCACATCATATTGCAAAACTGTGTTTAAAAAGCCTCCTACGTGTAGTCTTGAATGCAGCAATGAAGCCATAAACCAAGAATACAGGTACCAGAGCTTTATCAGATGTTTCACTGGATACAAAGAAACTAGATTTTATAGTAATCTTTTTTTACATTAAATACACATTCTTTTCATAAAAATTCACATTTGCTATACAGAACTGTAGGCATTTTTTACACAACATTTATTAAAGTACCATTTAACAGATCCTAAAAAGAGAAGGTGCAGCTCTGTGAACCTTTGTGGGCACAATACACAGGGAGCTCCATGTCCTCAGTATTACACAGGCGTCCTTCCCACCAAAACGGAGGAAAATCATTTAAATGCATTAATGCTCACTGGGAATAATAAGGCTTCTGTACAGAGATCCTGAACAGTGCGAGGTGGCAGTGTGGCAGTAACATCTTAATCATCACCTACATGATCCTAAAGCTACTGATGACTGAGGCAGTCAAAAACCTAACCACTGTCCTGGCAAGCCCAGATATTTCTTCTGTCTAAAATTCTATTTTTAACCACATACTTTTATTTTCAATAATAATAATTACACATAAACCCAGGATTCTGCTTTAAGGATCCCAGCTTCACAGGAAAACTGATTTCAGCTACTCAAGGCATCTCTCCTGATCAAATTAGCTTTTGTAGGACCTAGAGCTGAGGGAAGAGACTAGTACTTGTGATCTCATTGCAGGGGAAAAAAAGTCTAAGTGTACCTCCATGTTAGCAGATACTCATTGGCATATCATGCAATCTGTTTTTTAATTTGGAGGGAAAAAGTTTATAACTGAATTCTCATCAGCCAAGGTGAGGCCCATCTAAGAGGACGTGTACATAACTTGGGAGATTGGAGATAAACCACCCCGGGACATTAGACATTGGACATGACCATCTTTTAGCCCCGTACTTAACATCTTACAAGAACTTGTGGATTGCTGTGTGTATGGTGTACTGAGGATAACAAACCTGTAATACTGACTTTGAGCAGTGTTGCTCACAGCTGGCACTTAAAGGGATGTGTATGCAGAAGTTGAGATAAGAAGCACTGAGCAGAGGCGAAGGAGAAGAGTGGGAAGATGCTGCATTTTAACTAGACAAAGATAACAAAAGAGGGTCTGAAATCAGTCACTGATCAGGTGGGTCCGATTGAAGCTGACCTCACACCAAACGTACCACAGGGCAGGCACACTCTGCCTACTCCTGTCCAACTGGCCAGGCACGAGGTGGACCCTCTCTGTGTTCAGTATGTCTTTCAGAATTACCTTTTGCATCAGGAAGAGGCATCTCAGACAGAAACCATGAAAAGAGAGCTAGACCTGGCTGTGGGAATGGCAGAGGGGTCATACCTGTGGGCAATGCAGAGACTCCCAAGTAAAGGACTAGGTCCCATGAGCTACTGGGAAATTATTAGAGCTTTTTTAATTACAGCTGCCACGGCTCCTGAAAGCAGAATGCTATATGCGGGCAGGCCAGGTCAGGCTGCTCAGCCTCTGACGTTTGTCATTTTTACGTAAGGATTTTTACAGTCCAACCTAGACTGGAGCAGAGTTCAAAGCTCTTCCTGCGAAGTTACAGCTATGTTCCAGCACAGGACATGAGCAGTATTGCATAGCATCCAGGCACTTCCCCAAAGCCAGGGTATCACCACCCTGCTGTCATGATTGTATCCCAGAAGATGAATTTTAGGCCATTCAATTACATGATCACAATTCCAGCTGGCATCAGCAGGAGCTGTGTCTGCACAGAAGTGATTTGATCCGTATCACACATGTCTGTACCACCCTGTACTATCAAGGTAGTCAGTCAGGCAAACATCCTATTCTTTGTTTACCAATATGTAAGTGAGCTCCAAGTAACTTTAACTCCTTAGTGCTGAAAAGTGAGGGAGTCAGCCGTATGTACAATCCTCAGTAACATTTGAAATCAGAACTGA
>VYXH01003713.1:326417-384504 GCA_013397275.1 Burhinus bistriatus | reverse complement strand
CCCCCCCTCCCCCTGTCAGGCGAGCCGCCGCCATCTTCTCCTGCCCCGGCTTGCCCCGCGGGCGGGAAGCTGAGTCCTTCTCCCTTCCCTCGCCATCCGCAGGGTGTGGTGGGATGCCTCTTCCTCTTCCCGCCCTCACGGAATCACAGGATTTTCAGAGTTGGAAGGGACCTCTGGAGATCATCTAGTCCAACTCCCCTGCTGACGCAGGAATGCCTAGGGCACATTACTCAGGGCTGCAGCCAGGCGGGTCTTGAAAATCTCCACAGAAGGGGACTCCGCAACCTCCCTGGGCAGCCTGTTCCAGTGCTCGGTCACCCTCACCATCAAGAACCCTGGGCTGGACAAGCCACACATTTCCTACCAGTCGGTTGCAGAGGCTGGGGAGGAGCAGGGACCCTCCCGGGGTCGTGGCCGTGCTTGGGTCAGCCCTGTGGAGCAGGGGCAGGGTTTTGGGGTGCAAGGCCTCGGGCCCTGTGTGACCACTCTGCAGGCTGTCACAAAAATGGCCTTCTTCTCAGGGTGATCTCAAGGTTGCAAAATAAGGCTGTTCCAGAGGTGAGTGCAACCTCTTTTACATATTCTGTCAGTTCCCTGTCTTCCTAGGCAGCTGGGCTACTATCAGTCAGGTTCCTGCTACACTTTCAAGCGTGGTTTGATTACAGGTCCTTTCTTGACACCACCCAGAGAACTTCCGTTGCTGTGAAGCTGCTTGCTGAATTATATGCCCACAAATGAATTTTTGAAGTGGTTGGCACATTGAAGGCTGGGGCAGCAGGACTCTAATACCAATCAAAACCAAAGGGCTTGGGTCATCACATGCAAAGCCAGTCCTTTGCTGAAATCTATGCAGGTCCAAATCTGCCCAATCATTGTTCTTTGTCAGTTGGAGAGCACACCTGGTGACATCTTTTGTGCTCCACCACAGGTGATAATGCTCTTCCTGGAGCTTATGTAGCTGTTCTTCCAGGGGCAGGGTTTTGCTCAGCACTTCTCCTAACTCATCACCATGAACCCTGAGTCAATACGGGCAGGTGTCGTGGCTCAGGGTCCACAGTGGCTCAGCACTTGTCAGCCTGATGTAATTCATAAATCTGGAGAGCTTGTTCTGAAATGAGAAGAAATGAGTGGCCTTTTCCTCTCTAGCATGTTACTACTGACAGAGTAGTGCTGCAGCAGTGGACTCGTTCAACAGCTTCCAGCTGCCCTGCGAGCTCTTTTGACCTGTCGTGGTCAAGATGTTCTTATCCTGCTCTACCTTATATGTCCATAAGCACAGTAAAGGAAGGAGCAGCTACCAGAAACTTCAGCAAATACATTGGCAAGTTCTTCTCTTGTGCTTTGAGGCACCTGCTTCCACAGTCAGAAGACCCAGTGATGTTAGTATAATGTCTCATTGCCTTCTCTAGAAATCCACTGAAACAGAATGGCCTCCTTGTCACTACTCACTGCCAGCAACAACAGAATCCTCAGAAAGCCCAGTATTTTTAGTCTTTAACTAGCAGGCCAGTAGTAGTGCACACAATGGGATGTGGCCACTTGTATGTGCTTGGAGTCCAGACAGTCAAGCTGATTTCAGCTTCAACTGCGGTACTTCTAAGTGCTTACACCTAAAATGAAACAGAAGAAGAACAGCAGTCCAGGCATACGGTGTTAGGAAGTTAAAGCAGAAGAAAGGCCAGCATGGCACACACTCAAGGAGAGGGCTGCCTGTAGCCCTTTGGCAGGGAAGCTTCTCCCCAGCCATTTCTCCTCCTCTTCTGCCGTTCTCCCCCCTGTTTGTCCCCATACCTTCAGCTGGAAGGTCTGACTGGGATTCAGCACCACCAGGAAAGTGAACTGTCCCAGGAACGTTCCCTGCTCTTCATGTTCTTCCTTCAGGCCTTAGAGAAAGATGGGGGTGGAGACAACAAGAGGACCTGGTACGCCGTGGGAAGACTTAACTTCAGTTGGTGAAGTACTGGTTTATTTCAGCTACATAGTCCAAGGAAAGTGAGCACGAGGAAAAGATGAGAAGCTGCAGCTAGGTAGCATGCCACGCTTAATGAGTAATCTACCTAATTGTTCTCTGTCAGCTGCACGCAATGCCACGCATTGTGGAGACACTGGTGTTCAGTCCAGTTGACCTTCACCTGAATGAACTGCCTGGGTGGCTACTGTACCTAGTGTTGTGGAGGCTTACAAAGTCAAATTAGACAGGTGATAAAATCAACCAAAATTGTTTAGCAGAGAACCAACTAAAAATGAGGTTTATCAAAATCACTCAACACTGACAACATTAGTAAACTACAGGTTCGGGATGTATGAGGAGTTAATACTGCACAACCGACTCAAGAATTCTTAAGCTTCAGAAGTGAGGATCCAAAATATGCACAATCACTGACCAGTAAGATGAGGGCTCTTAGCATCGAGGAGTTTCCCTGGGCAACATCCCAAGCCATGGGGAGAGTTGGCAACTGCAGACCTGCTACTCCAAGGAGGACCAACTCAATTTGCCCTCTGGTGGGGCTCCATTTATACCCTAGTAAAATCTCATCTGTGGTCATATATGGTCATGTCATCTCTTATTGGCTGAGGGCCATAATTTCCTTATACCTTGACCAAGGTGTATATGTGACCATAGTCACTGAAAGAAGGTGTGTGCATGATGGTCAGCACTTGCCTGAGGGGTATACGTGATCATACCATAAGGGCACAAAAAGTAAGGACACAGCAGTCCTAAAGCCTCCGGTCTTTTATCAGGGCAGGTGCACCGGCCACACCTAGGCCTAGCCACAGGCTTCTAGTGAGTAGCACTTTATGCCCTGGAGTTATGCTGGCAGAACCAGCCTTGATTTGAAGAAACCTGAATGTTACTTGCTGTTGCAGCGACTGAACATAGGAGGAGACGTAGGCCTGGCCTACTGCTGCAGTCCTCCGGAGGCTTTCTTTGCCAAGCTGTCCCTCAATAGTAAATGCCTGTCAGACATACACCAAAGCTCTCCTTACACTTAGAACTTGGTCTAAGGCTGGGTTATGCCTTGGGCTGCCTGCCCCCCTTTCCGTGTCCCTCCCAGGTGCCATAGTCATGTCTCCTCTTGTAGTCTGAAAGAGGTCATGATGGTGCATGGGCTCTGCAATAGATGGACATTCCCTCCCCTGGAATATGGTCCTTGTCCTGCAGAAGCTTCTCAATCCCCTAGAGCAGTTGAGGTTAGCCACTGCCTCTCCTTCCGCTTAAGAGAACTGGCTTAGCCCTCCTGAGGCACGTAAGTCACCCCTTCCTTGCCCACACACCCATTCCTCTGAAGCAAGGGGGACCGGCACACCTCTGTTGAGGACCTTCTGCTCTTAGCTGGGCTCCTCTGATCACAGCAGGGGAAGTGGTCCAGGGCAGACCTAGTTACTGCCTAAAGAACCACTCTCGGGTCTGAGCTCTACAGAGACTCACCAATACAGAACAGAACGACAAGCAGCAACAGGGTCACCCTCTTCCAAGCATTCATTTTGCTATGGAGCAGCAAGGAGGAAAAGGATAGTAACCTGGGCAGTTTAGCAGCAGACTGGTGGGTAGTCCCTGCTCCCCTGAAGCCTGATCTGCCAAGAGACAGCAGACACCGTTCTGCAAGACGGAAACTCCTCCTGCCAGTTCTAGGAGGCTCTTGAAAGGCTTACAGCATACACTTCATCAGGAAAAAACAAGCCCTTTTTTTTCTACTCGAAAACTTCTTGCGCCCCTCAGAGGATCTTGTGCTCCTTTTCCTAAGGCAGGCCACTGGTGAGAAGCTGACCAGGCTTCCAAAGAAAACCTCATCTGTCAGGAACACAAGTCAAATCCACTGCCAATGGAGGAAACATTGGTGTCTTAGTTTGGGTCAAAAGGAAAACCAAGAATGCTCAGGGATGCAACCCATCCTGCAGAGTGCAATACAGGACTGTGTTAAGCTTTCACGATTACTATGGCAGGATGTTTCTGGGCAACTGCTTGGGACTCCCTCTGTGCGATCCAATGTAGGCTCATCCCTCATTTCACAGAGACAAAGAATTTCTAGGCCTAGTCCTGGCATTCATGAAGAGATTGAAGAGTGTGCTGCTGCCTTCCACCACCTCCAGACCAAGCTCTCAGGCTGCATGCGTGTTCTTCCCCAGTCTACCCCCGACCCACCTCAGCAGACAACTTTTACCATAAATATTTTCTGTTCCATTACTGCAGGATGGTAATGCCATATGCCACTGCGAGGCTAGAGGAGTCGGTGACCACAGAGAGCCCACTCTCTCCAACTTCCTCCTTTAGTCTTTTTCTTTTAAGACTTACTGAAGCACTACACTCCTGTGCCAAGGAGGTCATCTCCAGCAGCATATGCTGCGCCTGACTGGTACTCGCACTGCTCCAATCCCCCAGCAACTGATGAGCCACGGTAAGTCTGCTGCGATCCCACATAACTTCTTGGGTTCTCTCTTCACTTGTTAGTTTTTCAGAATAATTCTGTAATAAAGTGCAACATATAAATGTATCCCTGGTGCAAACAAGTGTTCAGTCTTTGCCTGCAGGAGCTCTGTTTTCTCTCTACCAGATTACATGATTCACAGAGAGTTTAAGGCTGCATACCGTCATGGTAACAGTTATGAGCTGAGAACAGGGCCTTTTGATTGGGATGTGCAAAGTTTTTGGCAGTGGGATGCTGAGCACAGAGAAAACATAGAGAAAAAAAAGGTATGATGAAGAGGCACCCTGTGACGACACTATATGGTGTATATGTTTAAATGTGAATGAAAGACAGTAGTTAGTTTCTGTTTTCTTAGGCTTTGTTTCCCCTGCGGTTCACTCTTGGTGAACAGGATTTTTGTTCATTGGTCCCAGCCTGTCCATGGGAGGCAGGCAGAGGACATGTGCTGTAGTATGGGTGCTGGCATGGATACACTGCCAGGAGGTGTCCTCACACTCAACTCTGGGCTCCCCATGCCTTAGGGAGCAGCTGGCCCTCAGCCTGACACAACCTGGGCAGCACTGAGAGACCAAAGAGAAAACTGACTCTGTAAATGCTGTGGTTTTCATGGGCTTTAGGGAGCCAGGGGAATAGTAGAGCTGAAGGACTGAATCTCCTGCAGTAGGAAACATGCACATGGGATGGACTGCTTTCTTGGAAATATACTGCTCTGGTACAAGGACAGCAAGAGAAATGTTAAAAAAACCTCTCATTTTCCAATAGGCTGGGCAGATCTTCTGTGAGGTTTTTTCTACTGAAGGTGAGGTTTGCTGTTCCCAGCAAGAGTACGCAAGGGCAGCAGCCTTCAGCTTAACGGTGAGTACAGGTACCTGGACAGTAATATCCATGAAGCTGAGCCCAGCAGCAAATGGCTTCTTTTGTAAATAAAACACAACAGCCAAAATTAAGACCCCTGTTTTATTCTATGGTACTGTAACGTTACACCTCCTATTTGTGCCAACACTCAGCATAAAGCTTGGCAAACATTTAGCAGGTATTTAAAATTAACAGTAAAGAAAACACTTCCTTCCAATAGGCAGCCTTAACTGGCCCTCTGGACAGGTTATAATGGGCTTCATTTTCAAGTTTATGACAAGAGCTGATGGATACAGCACAATCAGACACTGGAATAGTTTTACAAAATCCATGTCATATGCACTCATATCAAAAGGAAGCCCAAAAATACAGTTAGATGCAACTTGAGGAAGGAAAATATGGCAAACAGTTGTGTGAAGGTACCTTCTATGGCAGGTGCTGTCATGCAGGGTGCTGTTGGGTTGGCAGGGAGCCCTAGACAGGGAGGAGCTCATGAGGAGTTAAGAGCAGGGTGGTGATGCCAGCTTTTGCCAAAGGATAGCAGTGAAGTCGTTGGACACTGTGGGCCAGGAGATGAGGACAGCACCCTCATGAGCAGCAGGAAAGGAGGAGGAGGCAGGACGGACTGTGCAAGGGTAGGAGGCACTTGCAGGGAAAATGAGTCCTGGCTCCCTTGTATGACAGGACTTGCAGACCCCATGCCCCTTGCAAGGAGGGCACTGGGCTGCCCCTTTGCGAAGGAGTCTGGAGAGTGCCCAGCAGGGAGAGCAAAGGTGGGAAAGCAGAGAAGAGGTGGGCAATGAAAGGGGACCATGGCAAGTCAGCAGGCTGCTGGTCTATGCGATCATCCTGCTTTGCCTGGTGCTTGCAGTCCGTTCTATAAACTGTATTTACAACCATTTTTGTGTGTATGTGTGGTATCCTAGCAAAATAAGCTGGATTAGCTAATGAGTAGGTGAAAAGCTAGGTACTGGAGATACTGAAGGTTTGGGTAGCAGCTACAAGAGAGGCCTGTGGAAGAAAGTAGGTGGATGTGTGTGATCCACTGTTGAACTTTCAGCCTGATGACATGGTGAGTAGCTGCATTACTGGCCATTTCTATATTCATGTTTAGGTAAGCGCTGGTGTCCCAAGCCAGTGAATCTCATCACTAGACCAAATTGCAAAACAATTGAAAAACTGCTGGTATAATCTCCCTGTCCCCAATATAGTTAGGGAAGCTAGCAATTAAAAAGGTGAAAACAGCAATGAAGAACATGAATTCCATGATGAACAAGGGACTTCAAACATACTTCTACGAGGAGCACGTTGACTGTTACTGTATGAATTTTACAGCTACCTGAAGGGGTTGCTCCTTTCAACTGATGCAAAAAATGTCCTTTAACAAATGGTTAAAGTCCTTTATCTAATGCAAATGCCTGAAAGATAGGACTTCAGACATGAGGTAGTAATCTTACTTTAGCAGAAGGAAGGGAAAAGGGGAAAGATGCTGTGTGCTGGCTGTTAGGCAGTTGTGTTAGAGCAGCAACAGGTAAGATTGATGAATTGCAGGGGGAAATTGTACAGTGGAAAAAAGAAAATGAGGATGAGGAAAATGGCAGGAATACCTGGGAATTACAGTTTGGACAGTTAGAAATGCAAACTAAATTGTTTTAGTCAAAACTGGAGCCCCAGTTAATTACAAATGCAGAAGGGCAAAAGAGAAGGTTGCTGGAAGCCATAATGATTGACCCAGTTAAAATCTATTGTACCTTGTGTGGTGACAATAGGGTTGGGAAGATGTGGAATCAGACATTGATCCATTCTCCTCAGGGCCAGATGATAATTAGGATGATTATCTCTCCTGCCCTCTTTGCCCCACCCCCCACCCCCCCCAAGTCCGAACAATAGAGCACAAAAACCAGCTCCCCTTAGAACAGCAACTGGAGGGTTGACTGTCTGGGAATCAAGAGGTCTGTAGGGGAGATAATAAACTAACCCGAGGGAAACAACCTTGGCCTTTCTAGCACAAATCTGGACAGCCAGAGCCAACCAACTCCAACTGCAGGGCCAAATATTAGAAATCCCTGGACTTGGGTTTTGTGTTGGCAACTTACTTTACATCCTGCTGATCATGGCAGGGCAAGTGCATGGCAGTGGACCTCGTCAGCCAGCCTGCAGACTGCCTTCCTGAAAACCCCTCTTTTAGCTGAATTGGAACAACCAGCATCCGTTGCCCAGGTGCCGAACAAACACCTCCTTGCAGAGCCCATTCCCTTGGAGGTGATTTCTTAGGACTTCTCTGCCCCATAGTAAAGGGGGCAGAAGGAGCATAAGAAGTTACAGAAAATGTGTTTAGGTAAAGGACTCTCACCAAGTCAGTTAAATGGGCTGCTGATTCCTGTTTTGTAGCATTTGGCCAGGTTTCTCTCATTAACTCCTCTTGATACTCCTGTGGGATCCATATCAGGGGATGGGAGTGACATTGTATAATTTAAAGTAATGCCTAGGGAGCTGGAGGATGTTAGGGATGTGAACTTGTGGGAGATATCTAAAGCTGTTGAGCACTGACCCTAGATCATGAATACATAGGAAACTAGGGTGGGGGCTTGATCCAGTGGAAGTACTTGCTGCAGCTACTCCCACTGCTAAGGATCCAAGTCCCTAGATGATGGTTACAGTTAATGATTGCTTCTTTACAACATTCCCTATCAATACAGGAGGCCAGATGTTGATGGTAAGGACACTTACAAAGCACCCCTTCCACTTAGCAAACTACTAGTTTCTATTGTAGGCATCAATTGGCAAGTCACTACCCCACCCACTGGCCAGGGCTAAATTCTGTGTAATGGATGGAGAGTCCACCTGACCTTACTCTTAGGTCCCTGAAATATCTTACACACTGGGGTATTTAAGGGCCAGTTGTGAGTGCACTTGTGGGGAAAATTCCTATTCCTGTTTCCCCTATCTTTCTCCTTTATGGCCTGTAAAGAAACCTAATGGTAAGTGGCAGCTAACAGTAGATTATAAAGCCCTGAATGCTGACAACAAACTGCTCCCAATCTAACTCGTATAGTCAAATCTCTTAATTAACATACCTTTCCATGGATGGCAACTATAGATGTGAAGGATATGTGCCAGATGCAGATACGGAGTGATTTTCTTCCACCTGTCAGGGACTCCAGTATATACATTTACTCCCTTAGTGCATGTTTTAAAAATTCCGACCATTGTTCATGCTATATTGTCTAAAGAACTAGAAATATTAAAGTTACCACTGGAGGTCACTGTTGTGCAGTAGATTTGTATATCTAGCAGAGTGATGAGCACAATCATTCCACTTTTGAAAAGGTGCTATTAGCAGCTTACAAAGGGCTAGTAACGACTGAACCCTTGACCCAGGGGAAGAGCATAAAATTACATTGCCAATACTTATTCTTAAACCTATGCTTGCTGGTAAACCAGTACGTTTAGGTGTACCATGTAAGACCCCTGTACAAAGGTGAGTGCTGTATATCTGTCATCATGAAACTGTACAAGGCTTAACTAAGAATAAAGTTACTGAAGTTATGGAGTGTATAGGAGTGCCCATTGAATACGTGGAGCCCCTTTGCTTCTCTGTCCAGGATGCCCCTGAATTCAACGCATGTCAAGCAGATGATGTCTGGTTTACTGGCAGGAGCGCTCACAAAATACAGAATAANGAATACGTGGAGCCCCTTTGCTTCTCTGTCCAGGATGCCCCTGAATTCAACGCATGTCAAGCAGATGATGTCTGGTTTACTGGCAGGAGCGCTCACAAAATACAGAATAAATGGCAAGGAATGGCTACTGCTGTATTTGTAGCCAAAGAACCTGAAGTAACTGAGTGAATAGAAGGTTTTGCTCAATTAGCAGAGCTCTATGCCATAGTATTAGCTCTTAGAAATGCGCACAAGCCATATACACTGATTCCTATGTTGTGTGGGCTGTTGCTACATAATGGCTAGGAAATTGGGCAAATTCCCATATATCTCAATATAAAGAGAAGCAAATATTGGGAGCAAATATAAGATATTGCCAAATGTCGTTCTATTACTGTAGGTCGTGTAGCAGCACACCAAAAAATGATGGTATTTACCTAGTGTCCTGGTTTGAAGTAAAACAGAACTAATTCTCTTTTCAGTAATTTTACTTTTCAGTTAAGTCTCTTCTAACTGAACTGTACTCTCTGAAATTAACAGCATATTTTTCAGACAGTGTCTGCTTCAGGAGTGATAAGGTCTGATGTTTATAGTTAACACCAAGGAATGATATGCAGAGAGGCTCTTGCTTATACTTCTTCCTATAACACCCAAGGTCAGCCAACTTTGTTATTTGCGCCATTGGGGTGTCAGAAGTGGAAGAGCGTAGAGGGGTCGCACCTGTGGGGAGGAGCAGACAGGACAGGTGACCAAAACTGACCAGCAGGGTATTCCATTCCATCTGCCTCATGCTCAGTATAAAAGCTGGTGGATCAAAGGGTCAGCCCTCCTTCTTCAATGGTCAGTGCCCAAGGAAGACTCTGTCTGTTTGTCTGCCTTTGATCCCGATCCCTGCATTCCTGAATCAAGTTCCTGAATCCAGTTCCCGTCCCTTGCTGAGTCCAGTCTGGGACTTTCCCAGTGCCTGCTGGTGACGTGATCTTCATCCTGGGAGCTCAATACTGGTTTTGTATATATTGTATATATATTTCATTATTTTCTTATTGATATTATTATCCTTTTTTTTATTATTAATCTTTCTTTAAAATATTTTTAGTTTTCTTCTCCATCCATGCATCTCTGTCCCTTATTCTCTCTCCCTTCTCTTGGGAAAGGAGAGAGCTTAAAGAGAGCATATGTCGTTCGTTTAGTGGTCAGCCCAGCCTAAAGCACGACACCGAGCCATTGAGTACTCAATGCCTTTCTTCTGCCTTGAGTGCTGAATGCCTGCATGAATGATTTGAATGCACTGGAGCGTATGACTTGCATCAGCATGCCAGAAGATGAGTTTGGCCAATTACTAAAAGACAAGCAGATCATATAGTGACAAACAGTGGATTTGATAATGAAATTAAGGATTCTTTTGTCCAAAGTCAACGGCAGGCAAACCTTAGGGAAGGAAAAGTCCTTTGGGGTACTGGGTAAGTAGACTGTACCAGACTCATGACATGTACATCCAAGGGGTGGAAACTGACTACGGCCGCAGTGGAAGTAATGAGCAGTTTGGGTAACGTTCACCTTGCACGCACTGCATGCAGATAGTAAATTGCAGCATGATTAAACCGATGGTTTGCTACACAGCCAGTGCCACAAGAGATACAGTCAGATAATGGGTCACATTTTTAAAATAAATTAGCACAGGACATGGCGTTAAGTGGACTTTGCACTTACTCTATTGACCTCAGGGTAATGGTATAGGAGAAAGATGAAGCAGGTTGCTTTAAAAAATCAAATGGTGCAATAGTGGCATTAATTGGGGAAGAAACTTATGGGAGGCCGTGCAATTCTTAAAATCCTGACAGACAGCGACTGGTAGTCCACTGTATAAAGGTTTTGAACAATCTCCTGTGCTGAGCCAACACCAGCAGGATGCTTTGAACACCTCAGTGTGGCATCCAGGAGATCAGGTGAGAATTCAACACCCATCGCTTGGAAAACTCTGGGTTACTTTGCAGTGCTTTTGAGGGAAAAGAACATAGGAAACTGCAGATAGTATGGGAATGAAATTTATCATTACTGAGGCTTGGATATAGTCCAAGACATAAGTTTTCTTTCTCACTCCCTAGGAATCACTAACCTCCTGGACGCATGAGTGAAAGATGACATTTGACCTGCATGCTATGGAAAGTGTCCATCTAGGAAGTACACTAAATATTCACTGGAACTTTGTTAACAGTCCCTGTGGTGAGGTGTTATCACCAGAGAGAATGTTGACAACATCTAGAAAGTCAGGATCCTTCATATATCAAACAACTCCTACCCTGGTGTTGGGAACTCTAGGCTACTACTAGATAAATGTTGATGTACTATGCGATAATCAAGCAAACCTTCAGATGATGATAACCACTTCCATGACATGGGGTAACCACTTCCATGACACCAGTGGGGTAGCAAGAATCAGAGTATCCACCTGCCCATACCAACCTTAAATCTGCTAAAAGATCTGTATCTGGGAACCTGGACTTGGGTGGAGAAACTAATACATCATAAAGGAGACATAACATGTCCCCTCCCCCCAAATAATCACAACACTACTGAATGTCCTGTTCAGTTTTTCCTTTTACACAAATGTACATATGCAAAAATATCAAATAACACAACAAGGGATGGTGATGCCTGCTGGGAATGGAACCATTAGAGGTCATGGCTCATGCGCCACAGTGGGCAGTATGCAGTTTGAAATTTCCCTGATGCCCGCTGCTGCTACTACACCAGTAATAGTTATCCAGGGATTTCCCAAAAGATTTGCAGTTTTCACCTCTGAAGTACTTGAATTTTATGTTCAGATTTGATGGAACAACATTAGCATAAGTATATTCAGATTGCTTACCATGGATAGTACCTACGTATGAGCAATGGTGCAAGTCCCATTGGAAAACCTGCACAGTTAGGGATCTTTCCAGGGGATTAGGAACAGCTGGACGGGGTACAGGGGCACTGGATTCTATCAGCTTAGAAATCACTAGTAATAAATATGTCCAGGCTAGGACCATTAAGCAAACAAGCTATAATTGGTCAGACCATGGATATAATAGATGGAATGGATGCAACTACCAATACCTTGACTATTAGCCTAAACCCTGGGGAAAAACTCCAGAAGATTTTCAAGGAAATGTATGCTGGTGTTTACAAATTTGTTTCTAATACCAGCAGTGCCATTGCTTGTGTTACCATGCAAACCTTTATTATAAGTGAATATGAACAACAAGCCAATTGGATCCATAGTGGGAATCCTGCTATGTTGCTGGATTGGTGCCAGTATTGTAAACTTCATTTTATCAAAGGTTAGGGGTAGCAAGCAAAAGTAGTCTGTTGAGTAGATGTATTTATTACCACACCATAAATAGGGAAAGAAGAACCCATTTACCAATACACCCCACTCCCCATTATTGTAGCTAACAGAACATGGCTGCCAGTTCAAGGGACCAAATCCATGGATAACAAAGGTAACCTAATCGATACTCATGGATGTAAAATGGGGAAACCATGCACAGTACTACCTTGAACATTTAGTAATACAAGACCCTCATATAACTAATATGACCTCAGGTACCTGCTATTTAGGCTAAGTGTATGATAACTACATGGTTGTCCTTATACAACCATAGAATCATAGAACCATCTAGGTTGGAAGCGACCTTTAAGATCATCGAGTCCAACCATAAACCTAACA
Organism: Burhinus bistriatus; assembly: GCA_013397275.1. Lineage (NCBI taxonomy): Eukaryota > Metazoa > Chordata > Aves > Charadriiformes > Burhinidae > Burhinus > Burhinus bistriatus. The sequence goes on along the minus strand of VYXH01003713.1, from coordinate 371,848 downwards.
CTGCCAAAACCACCGCTAAACCATATCCCTAAGCACGACGTCTACCCATCTTTTAAATACCCACAGGGACGGTGACTCAACCACTTCCGTGGGCAGCCTGTTCCAATGTTTGATAACCCTTTTGGTGAAGAAATTTTTCCTAATATCTAATCTAAACCTCCCCTGGCACAACTTGAGGCCATTTTCTCTTGTCCTATCTCTTGTTACTTGGGAGAAGAGACTGACCCCCAGCTCGCTACAACCTCCTTTCAGGTAGTTGTAGAGAGTGATAAGGTCTCCCCTCAGTCTCCCTTTCTCCAGGATAAAGAACCCCAGTTCCCTCAGCTGCTCCTCCTAAGACTTCTCTAGACCCCTCACCACTTTGTTGCCCTTCTCTGGACATGGTCCAGAACCTCAATGTCTTGTAGTGAGGGACCCAAAACTGAACACAGTATTCAAGGTGGGGCCTTACCAGTGCCAAGTACAGGGGGATGATCACTTCCCTAGTCCTGCTCACCACACTATTCCAGATACAGGCCAGGATGCTGTTGGCCTTCTTGGCCACCTGGGCACACTGCTGGCTCGTATTCAGCCGGCTGTCAACCAACATCCCCAGGTCCTTTTCTGCCAGGCAGCTTTGCAGCCACTCTTCCCCAAACCTGTAGCACTGCATGGGGTTGTTGTGACCCAATGCAGGACCCAGCACTTGGCCTTGTTGAACTTCATACCATTAGCCTTGGCCCATCAATCCAGCCTGTCCAGATCCCTCTGTAGGGCCATCCTACCCTCAAGCAGATTAACACTTCTGCCCAACTTGGTGTCGTCTGCAAGCTTACTGAGGGTGCACTTGATCCCCTCGTCCAGGTTGTTGGTAAAGATATTAAACAGAACTGGTGCCAATACTGAACCTTCAGGAGCACCACTTGTGACCAACAAGGTCACAAGGCGTGGGGAACACCACTTAAGTGAAAATTGGCTTGTATATGTATTGGTTTTGTTTTGTGATGTTCTGTGTAATGACAGAATCACTTTATAGAAACCAAAAAACTAATTCACATTGATGCTGGTGGAATATTGGCCTACAACTTGGCCAGCATGCATAGGACCAATATGGGACATGGTGTATTCTCAAACTGAAGAACTGGAAATTTTAATCACCAAATATAAAAAAGCAATTGCTTATCAAAAACATATGACTACTGCTATCAGGTATGATATTGACCAGATTGTCAAGATGGCAACAGGAATTGAACAAACTGCTAGACATCATTGGTATGACATTTTTATGGGTTATGCACCATCTGCAACTGACATATTGCATCTTATGATCATTGTATTGTTGTTCTGTATTTTATTTGTTTTCTATTAGTATGTTTATACATCCAGATTTATTGCTAACATCGCTATGTTGAAAGTATGTTACCTAATAACAAAGTGTAATGCTAGACTTTCATTGAAGTGCTCAAAGCTTTCCCCTACCCTTGCGCCCAGTGAGGCAAGAATAACAGTACCTCCACTTGCTGAACCATGGGATTTACTCGACTTTTGGCCTTTACCCAGTGGTGGAGTGTGGGTGTTCACTTGAATCCTGCAGAGGTTTTGGCCTAACACACAGCATATGCTAAAGCCTGATGTATGGTGGGAGCAGCGCCATATCACTAAAGCGAGAGCAACATACACGCTGAATGAGAGAGTGAATTTGTGAGTTAGTCCTTTGTGAGTTAATGGATTTGTGAATTAATGAAGGTGTGAATTAATGAAGATATGAATTAGGGAATTATCAAGTTAGACTAGTCTGTTGAAAGGGGATTGAGCCCTTGTTTGATTTTAACCTAATGAGGTAATGAAATAAAGATTGGTACATGGAGTACATTGTCCCTTAAATTTGAGAGATCCAAATGAACTGTGACATGCGTGTCATCCAGAATCTGCTACATGACATTGCTGGCACTCCACTGACTGTTCATTTAGCAAGGAGTAGTTTTTCATTCAGTTGGTTTCTGTCCCTTAAGTATTGCTTACCTATAATAGGACAGAAGTACTTGTGGGTAGTTTTTCATTCAATTGGTTTCTGTCCCCTAAGTATTGCTTACCTATAATAGGACAGAACTACTTGTAGGGAGCTGACACCTGTAACAGTACTATGAAAATTGTCATTGTATGTTGATAGTAAAAGAAAACTTGCATCTAGTTTTGTCAAGCTCTGATGACAAGCTATGGCTTGCTTTCCCCTCTGTGTACTCCTGTAACATTAAACATAATAATTTATTAGTGCAGGGAGAAAAGATGAGAGGAATACAAGAGCTTTGCATTTCTTAACTTCATTTCCTATTTTTGTGCTGGGCGGCTTACTGAGATATCAGCTTTCACTGAACAAAAAAATTTCCTTCTTCTGAGAGTCTGGAGCAATGCTATCATACTGCTTCTTGCTTGACAAGTGTATATTAACTTAAATGCTTTGTTTCATCTGCTCCTTCTGGTGCCTTTGTATTAACACCAACCGATGATTAAGAAAGGTCTCTTTTCTATTTTCTTCCAGCTGTAGAAGTCACAATCACAGACATACTGTACAGTAATAAAGTATATAATTCCTACAAGATTTTTATTTTCCTACCAAAAGAATGAGAGAGTTAGTCATATGCTAACCAACATAATTCACCTCAACAGAAACACTACAGAAAAGCATAGTCAAACTCGTTATTTCCCGTACATGTATCTCCTTTTTTTCTGTGGTAGCCTAAGCCATTAATAATTCATGTTTTTCTTTTTTTATAAAATGTATTTTTCATACAGTCAGGTCAATGAAAGCATGTCAGTTTTCTGTGCAGCATAATTTTCCTGAGAGAAATTAGGTAGCTTATCGAATTATTTGCAACAAGCATTTTTTTCTTAGAATTGTCTACAGCGTTATTGGGGTTTATGCCAGGAAGTGATCGTTCCTGAGCCAGTTACTATGCACCAGTTTTTCTTCATATTGTTCATTGCCAGATTAAACAGCACAGCCTTACTGAACACCACTGGGAGTGAACCATGGTTTGGTACCTCTGCAACACCCTTATGGCCATATGAATAAACTAAACCATATGAAAGAGTGACCCTGGAACCTATTAACTGGCATTACTTTGGTCCACACCCTATGGTAACTGTAACTAACACTAGCTCTTTATTAATGTGATAATATTTCCCTTCCTACAGCTTGGAAGTTGTCATTGGCCATTCCCTGTGTTTTCCTCATGTTTTTGTTCTCATGCTGCTGTGGCCATGGCCTTGCACCTGCAAACCCCAATGCTCTTGTTATGGTGGGTTCTCATGGAAAATGATTGCCACCAGTGTGAGAATCAGCCCTTCTTTCCCACTTTTTCTACTCCTTGATTGTAGCTTTTCGTTTGCATTATGGGGAAAATACTACCTGGGGTGAGGAATGAAACAGGTCATTTTTTTCTGATCATGTTGGTGTGCTGCTGTTGGTTCACTCCTTATATCTCACAACCTCCAAGTGCATGGTCAGGCAAAGATCAGCAGGACTGTGGCTGGTCTTTATTCAAAGAAAAGTCTTTAGTAGAAGTAAACACACTACCTTCCCAGAGGCAAGGCCCACCCCAACCCATTGAAATAAAGGAGGGCGCAGGACAGCAGCCTGGTCCAGACAAGAAGAAGAAAAAGAACAACAATGTGTGCCAAGCAATGCAAAAGAAATGGGAAACCCAGAAAGCGCTAAGGTGCTGTGCCTCAGGTCCAGATCAGCGTGAGAGCTGCTGTAGGCCTGTGGTGAAATAGCTATAGGCTCTAATTTCAAACAGCTGGACTGATTTATAAGTCCAGAACTGATTATAAGCCGGAGATGCAGCTCTTTCTCCTACCATTCAGTCATAGGGTTGTTTCTCAGCTACAGCTATGTCATGCTGTCCATACACTACTTCACAGGTTTTTTTTTCTCCAAAGACACATCTGGGCAGCAGGAAACTCATGCTGAATGGTGTTGGTGATCAGGGATTAGGCAATGCTCAGCTCTGATGGCCCAGAGTGGGAGGACTGAACTGTTGGGACCCCTCCACAGTGACCCATTCTTTCAAGACAACTTTGTTGAATGGTGTGGATGTTGAAATTAAGCTGATGCACAGCAGAGAGAGCTTTTGATGGGTGCTTTTGCTCCCTGGCGGCAGGTGCTTGTAAGAGGTTATCACCTACAGCGTGGTGTCTGTAAAGAAATTGCAGGTGGTACCTGGTACACTGTTATGCTTTTCTGTATTCAGATTGTACCTCAGTTACACTTTTTGTGATCCAAGACTAAACATTTTCTGCTTCAGTTTTTCCTTTTAAATGAAGGTGCCCAATCATGCCTTTGTTTCAGCTGCTGCAGATTTTAACTGGTACAATACATAATCATCTGGAAGAGGTCTACTGTTCTTTTGGTTGAGTGAGATTCAGACAGAAAAACTTCAGCAGTCATAGCAAAATGATCAGGTATAAAGATATCCTTATTTTTGGTTTGCACCAGAGGAAGAAAGCTTTCTGTTCAGCGTTAGAATTTGTTCCTTCTGCTCAATACACAAAGAAAAGTTTCTATATATTAACATTTTTCTATTTTTTCTGTCTATGCAACTTACTCTAATAAAAAATATACTACCTTCTCTTAGTTCTCAAGAACTTTTCAGATCTTTGACTAACACCCAACTATCAAATTCCCCAGGATTTCTGTTTGGATTGTACCTACAAAACACATACAGTTTTTATTTGCCAGTTCTAAAAGCTTGGGGAAAATGGACATAAATCCAAAATATCTCGAGATTATCTCACGGGAAGGTAGGAATTTGGAAGACTATAAGCCTTGCTTGAAGCTGCTGTTGCCCACTTTTGTTTGGGGTGAAACTGAGTCTGCCCACACTGGAAGATCTGAACCACAGGATTCTCTCCAGGAAACACATTTATAAAAGCTTTAAGGGTAACTACTGTCAGAGTTCTGAAATATTTGTAATGAATCATTCAGTGCTAAATATTGGCCTCCTCTTCTCCCACTGAGTCATAATTTTCAGTAGGAGTAGGCATGGGCAAAATGAAATCTTATGAGCCCCTTTTGCCTTTCTCTGACAATTGGCCTACTGAACATCAGAATTAATTAAAAGGCTGCTAGCAGGAATTGAATTTGGTGATAAGAAAAGGGCAACTATCATCAACTTCAGTGGCAATTGCAATAATGAGAACATACAGGAAAGGCCCTCAGTGCCAGATACAATGTATAGATAAATATCAGGTGTCAAGCTTCAAAATTGCAAATGAGAAAACATCTGCTTAGTTGCTTACAGAGCTTAAAAACATTTGAAATTCACTAGTCATCTCCCAGATAAGCCTGAAGGTTCTATATATGCTACAACTGAAATTCCGCATCTGCTAAAATGTCTCCTAGCTGAGTTGAGTTGGGATGCTGAAACTAGAAAGAACAGCAGCAAAGTCGCAACCTGTGTCGTTTTCCCTTAGACAGTCGTGTCAGTGTCCATCCTTCTGTCATGAACTTGTGACTTGCACACTCATTAGGGATGCTGAGGGTTCACTTTGCCCATAAAAGCAACGAAGTCTTACAGCTGCAGGGAGGAGGTATATTCCATAGGTACATGTATATTACAAGAAGATAATGCCAAATTCCTGGAGCCAACAGGGCAACAAGCAAGAATAGCCCTGAGTCTGTGGATGTCTAAGACAATTTTATGTTAGACAGCTTTGGGGTCAACAGAGAACAGAGAAGATTTAGTAGAGATCAGAATCCAAAAGTCCCACTACTGGGCAAATGACTTAGGGCAGTGAGTCCCAGGCCTTCAACCTTCCTTGTTTCAGAACCACTAAGTCAGTGCTATTAACTGTGGCTATGGAAGAGGTGTTCAGGAGCAGCGCTGGCACTTTCAGCAATCCCTCTTGAAAAAAAAGGAGGAAAAAAAAATGCATTACTCTTCTGCAGTCTCTCAGGTGCCTTATGCTATTTGCGGAGAAAGACACTATGTTCATTCTGTTATTAACTTTAAACAGTTCCCTGGTCAACATGCTGGATATTGGGCTACTTTGTGAAGTGCCTAATTCTCCTTGTGCAATGCACAGGAATCACAAGTACATAACTCTGATAGCTTGTATTTCTTGGGGTTTTATTACATCTAAATCCAAATTCCTACAGCCATAGTCTCATTTCATTGCCTCTTTGTAATCTTCAGAGTATGGAATGCTTCATTCAGTACACATCTGAGTATACAGCATCCCTGTATTATCTTCAAAATGTGTACTCTCAGGCAAACAAGAAGTTTTACCAAAAAAACTGCAGGGAAAAAACACACTGTAAAATGTCCAGCTGCTTCTAAAATAGCATCCTGTAAGACCTGGTATAAAAACTGGAGAACAAAATGATGCCAGTAAACTCTCTGTGGTGACTCACAATTGGAAAGCTTTTAGAAGTTCTTCAGACCTTCTTTTTCTTTCATCACATTCAAGTACAATCCTTCCAATAACATGGTTGCACTAACTCCAGAAAATGAAAATGTGTACTTTACCATGCAGTCCTGTAGCCTTGATTAAGAATGGTCTCTGATGTATCAGTGTGGTTTAGATTCATGGACAGGAGCTAAGGAAATGGCTGTGCTGAGACGTTGAGTAAACATGTACATTTTGTTGCTCTTATTTAGAGAGTGTGGTTCCTACCTTGATTTGAAGGAGTAAGGATGATATATATGATAAAGTCTGAAAGATTGGACCTTAGAGTTATGAAACTTTCATTCATTTGTAGCACTGTACAAGTGTTTTACAGCAAACTAGAATTCTACAAAAGGACCACCTCCTGTGCAAAATACTGATCCAACTACATAAGCTCCACCTGTGGCTCTGGTCCACCTGGCTCAGCCTCATCTGTCCAACACGAGCACACATTGGAACAGGTTGCCCAAAGGTGGTGTGGAGTTTCCATTTTTGGAAGTATTCAAAACATAAATGGACAAGGTCCTGAGCAACCTTATCTAAATTGACCCAGCTTGGGGAGGCTGGCAGGGGAGGAATACATGACCTCCAGAGGTCCCTTCCAACGCATATTATTTTATGAACTTCTCAATCAGTGTAACAACCTGGTGTAATAGGAAAGCAATAGGCAAGAGACTTTGTACCAGTGTGAGCAAAGTGATGGTCCCAAGCTCTTTCTACAGCCTTTTAAGCGCTAGATTAACATTACACTTCTGGGTGGGAGCTAGTTTCTAGCAAGGCAGCTGGGTGGGCAGGAGCAAAATCTGAGGTCTATCTGCTCCTCCTGGTGTTGATGCATTTTATCAGCATAGGTTCGACCATCACATTAGAATGGCTTTTTCCACTGATAAAAACAGTGAAGCCAGACATTTGGAGTGCATTTCTGAAATTCATCTTGTCCCCAGCCCTGCTGTGAGCAGAAGAACTTCAAAGTTAAGTTTCATGTAACTTCAACATGTTTTATATGAGGGAGATCCTCAAGTTACAAGGCAGAAAATCAGGAGTGGTATTCATCTCTTATCTTTTAATCTTGCAAGGAAATTTAGAATGACATTACATATTTTGCTACTTGGCCTGAAATGAAAAGCTGAATATTGAGTAACAGGCTAGAAATCACTTGCTGTGACTAAAGAGATAATAGATTATATCTAAGTTATTACTGGTATTTGATAGTTTGATTAATGGAATGTGCTTATATCAGGAATGATCAATTCTAATGGCAATATGGGCCAACAAAGAAGCTGAAATAATTCCATGAGTCTAAATATTAGAGACATTAATGAATATTTGATATTAACTACCAAGAACTGTAGAAAAAAGTCAAGCTAAATGTAAAATGCTGAAAGAATGAAGAAACTTCTGGGATTATGAGCTATAAATCTAAGATTAATGTCTTATTTGAATAATTTTGCAGCTGAATTAATTTCAAAAGTATTGTTTCTGCTATTTCTATATTTGGGAACAAAGCAGACTTCAATTCTGGGCACATTAAAACCTCTGTGAGTCTTAATGTTTCTGGTTAACAGCTGCTGAATAATTTATAGCATGACGTCTTCTCTGTTTCCATCTAAAAACAGTAGTAATTTAATAGTAAGTATAACTCTTTTCATTCAGAATATCAATTATGCCCTTTCTGCAAAGGAACCTTATCTGTCTGTGTACTTGAACAGTAGAAAAAAATCTCTAGAGAGTCTCTTTGGATGTAGAAGTCAGGGAAAAGGTGTGTCAGATGGACTCTGGGGAGCCAAGAGACTAACTAGTATTCACAGTCCTGTGTTGGGTTTCCATTAGCAAAAGAAACCGATGATAGACTCACTTCTTTCATGTACTCTTCTTTGTCAGTAAAAACAGTTCAAAACATAAACTTTTCCTGAATATCCTGGGAACTAACTACTAAGAGTTTCCTTGTTTATTATACAAAATCCTCTTGATCAATGCTGCTGAAAGGACTCTTCCCCCCCCAGTTCTAGCAGTTTGTTGGCTGTTGACTCAGCTTTGTCTTTGGTGTACATCTGATAACAAGTGCTTATGGCAGTTTAATACATTTCTGACGAAGCTAGCTGAGAATATTCTCCCTGCTGACCGTGCTGATGGACAGGATGGTTAGATTGCTCTGCAAGGTGCTGGGTCAGTACAGGACACAAGAAACCATGATTAAGTAGGTTTCCAAGTACCAGGAAAATGGAAATAATAACTTTAAGTACTACGATACTTCAAGGAAACTTATTTACTGCTGTCATTCATTTTTTGCATCTTTTACTAGTATGACTCCTGTTTTTATTTTTATGTTCTTGATGAATACTCTTTTCCCCCATAACAAACAAAGCTGGGGAATTTGATATAGAAAAACTCTATGAAATTTCCTGAAAGCAAAGTTTTATTGGCCTAGAATAATACTGCTACAGTACATGTTTCTTTTCTGTGATTCAGAAGCTCATGTGAGTCATCCATGATTTCAAAGGCAGTCCCAAGAGCTCAGTCAAGGAAATATTTTGGCACCATTTAGCTCTGCTCTGTCCTTTGAGTCCTAGATGAGACAAAAACGGTAAAAAGGAACACAGCAAATGAGTGCCCTTGGAATGAATAAAATGCATTTATGTCTTTTCTTTAATATCTTGAATTTCAATGATACTACTGAGAATGAGATTCCCTTTACATTTACAATTATAAAGGAGAGCAGATGGTGAAGGCTTAACTTAAAGTGTTAATTAAAATAGCTTACACAGCCAAGCGTCTGCTTGAATAAAGTACATCAGGAAGATGTAAGACATGAGTGAGTACCCTATTCTAGTGAATTATTCTTAAATAAAGCTGTCTTGGAGCAAATTCATCAGAGATACTTAATATCGTGTCAGTGAAATCTCTTCCTCTTGAGTTCATGAAGCAAGCACTAGACTACATGTTCTAAGTGTATGATTCTGGAAGTGAAAACAAGTCTAGATTCATTAGGAGGATTTGTATACCCGACTGCCTTAGTAAACATTCAAATAAAACAAATGGATCTTCAAAAAACAAGGCTTCCTCGCTCACACTGTACATTTGTTGGCAGGCACATGCAGGATCACTTCTGTGTGGGCTGTGTAGAACTGAAGGAATGCCAACACACCTTTGGGATTCATCTCATTAATTCATACAGGTGACTCAACACAAGATAATTGGTTCAGAGTTAGTGCCTAAGCCTCCCACCTTTGTAAGAAACAGTCTGAGGGTGGTAACTGTCAGTCTGCTATACTCAGCTCTTGGAAGAACTCCACTTGGTTACAGAAGACCCAGTTTTAGATGCCTTTTTTGCTTGATTTGGGATAGAGCTCCTTAAGCCCTCAGCAGCACATCATAGCCACCTAGATATTTTGTAATCAAATATGAAGTTGTTTACTGGAGCAAGGACTAGAAGCCAGTTGCCCATATATCCTTTGAACCGATCACTGGACCAGTCATACATACAAACTTCTTTCTCATTTCATTCTCTGAGCCAGTACATTTTTAAATTGAGCTGTAAAAAAATGAAAGGCAATGAAAGAGAGGAATAACAGGTATCTATTTTTACTATTTGGTTTAATTTATTTAACCTGATAGTATCCATTTTACTTTAAGACCTCAGCACTTTCTAACACATGAAACTAAACAATAGCAATAATATGGTTTATGGCCTTTCTTTGCACCCAGACACAATCATTTGATATTTGTTTTAAACCTAAGTTTGGTCCAGGTGAGTCCCACTTGTCATGTTCTGTGCTTCCACAGTTTTTTAACCTACCAAAATGCATTGATTTAAACTTAAGCAGTGAGTATCTGATACTTCCGAAAACTGAGCCACGTCTTATTCACCTTCTCATACACCTAAGAAGACTGTATTAAATATTAAGTATAGCTGAAAATGAAAAATTCAGCATAACATTGTATCATTCAAACTATGTAAGAAATTGTCTTAAAAAACCCCTTGACATCTCTTTCTAATATGGAAGATGAGGAAGTTTTCACTGAATAGATCTGTATGTAAAAGATAGAAACCTTTTATTTTTCACTTCCTATAGAGAGCTTCATCTTTTCATTGGACCTTTTTAGCATATGTACTTCCAAACAGCTTTACTAATTCCTGATAGAGCCAAGTGGTCAGAAAATCCTAATCTATCTGTATTTCTGCTTTTGGGGAACATGGCAGATGGGTGCAGATGTTGCTTATGCAACATTGTATGGCCATCTTTGGAAGACTTTGGGAACAAAACAATGGGTTGGGAATGATACAGGGAAATATATCTCCTCTCCCTCAAACTGCTACTGTGTTCTACTCAGTTGTCTTTATCCTAACATCTCTCTCTTCTTTTAAAATAATGTCCCCTTTACATCATGTGGTCTTCCTGTTTCCCTTCTTCTTCCCTTCTCCATTGGCATTCTGAACTGCTATACTGGTGACATCAGAAGCGATGAAGATTGTGACTGGGTTGTCTTCTTCAGTTCATCTTTGTGCTGTAAACAGTTTTGAGCTGTGGGTTAAGAGTACAAGAAAAATATATTGGCATGTGCCAACTTTAGAGCATCAGCTTAAGGGAAGAATTTTTCCCTGACCAGGTACTGTAAACATATGTGTAGAGCTCTACTTTTTAAACAGCCTTTATTAAAACAAAAAAGGTGGGGAAGAACAATATCTCTGTCCATGCTTTACGTCACTTACATTTGGTAGGTCTTGGCAGTAGGACAGAAAATGTTAAAGATCATCTGGTAAGAAAACAAGATGTCAAATGCTTTGACTGCTTTTCCTTAAGGGCTCAAGCTCTCAGACCCTTTTCTTTTCTGAAATGTTACTGAATTATGTGTGTGTTAATAGCTCACGGTTTGTCCTTCCAGTTAGAAAAATTGTTCTTATACCTTGACTTGCTTAAAAATGCCATTGGGAAACTAGAAACATAACAAGTTAACTGCCTTCATAAATGTAGGTGTTTGCTGATCAATATGTGAAACAAATACCTGTTTCTTTGAATGTTTCTTCCCTATCTGTTTCTCATTTTCTACACATAAGATTTCTGTTATTCTTACTGAATATCCAGTAGAGATTTGTATGTCAAAGAGAAGACTCCTTTCTGGGCAGGGTTATCCTATCATCTGCCCTGTTTACTTGATGTCATTGAATGCTCATTCGCCTTGAAGTGGTGAAAAATTCTGGACAACTGAAAGTTGGAACTGTGCTAAATGCTTCCAATTGACCCCTGAGCACAAGGAGACCTAGGAGTTAACAAATTCCAGGCTGGAAGCTTCATTGTCAAGGCATTATGGTAGATCCCAAATGTATCTCAGTCTAACAAAAACTGGAAGGTGACACGGAGGAGGTGGCTGTGGTTCATGGTGGAGGACGAGTGAGAGAAGCACAGGAGAGGAAGCATTCTTTCTGACTAAGCACTTCAAAGCAATTTCATTGTTTGAAAACAACCTACCTGGATTTTCTTGTGAAAGAATACTATTCAGATCATATGCAAGATGGAGAGCTGCATTTTCCCTTCCAGCTGTTTTCTTTTTCCCCATGTACTTTGATCAAGTGCTCTGATGTTACTGTTCTTACAGTGTTGACCCTCCTGTAACACGCTACAGTTATGAGTAACTTATGCTGGGTTTTGTCTGAGCTCTAGGAATGCCTTTTAGATGCTACAATTATTGTCAGAAAGTAGTCTAGATTTCAGATTTTGATAGGTTTTATAAAGAATGACTACAAATTGTGAGCCCCTTCTATTTTAAAAGCTCTCTCTGCCAGACTCAAAATTTTAACACTTTCTTTTTGCAATAAAGTCAAATATCCACCAGGAACAGAATATTCTACATTTTGGAAATTAGGAAGGAGGCTATCTATCCTCTGTCATTTCCTACTACATCCTTTCATTCCCAAAAGACAGTCCTTACTGTCTCTTTCAGATTGTAAACAATTGTAAGTAGTTGTGCAATCCCATGCACAAATACAGACTGGGTGGAGAATGGATCAAGAGCAGCCCTGAGGAGAAGGACTTGGGGGTGTTGGTGCATGAGAAGCTCAACATGACCCAGCAATGTGCACTTGCAGCCCAGAAGGCCAACCGTATCCTGGGCTGCATCAAAAGAAGCGTGGCCAGCTGATCANCTTCCAACCTAAACCATTCTATGATTCTATGATAAACCAGAATTTAACTACTACGATTCTAGTAACTTCTAAGTTGTAAACATACCTCTCCTACCTGGTGTTCTGCACATTCAAGCCTGCTCAGAGCAAATTAAGTATCACGATGAAAAAGCCCGAAATATTGCCAGATAACTTGATATGAAGAGTTTTTATACTGTACATTGTGATTTTTTTTCTCCTTTTTCTACAGAATTAAACAAGCTAACAAAAAGTCACTTCAGAGCAGTATTACTTCAGACCAGTATTACATGGAAAAATTGATGTATGTGCACGCAAAAACAAAAAGGCAAGCAAGCACAAGTGTATTTCACCCACAAAACACCACCTGTTAAGCAGATTCTTCCTAAATCTCACTGATGCTTCTATTTCACTTTAGAATGGGAAGAATACAATATTAAAAAATACTTACAGCTTTACCACAGAGTTTATTCAACCATTACTCCATGCCATTGGTTAGTATCCAGTGATAATATGGCTCATGCAGGCTTAACATGTAAAGGATGTTCTTCTTCCTTCTTTGTTTAGTGAGAAACAAAAGCTGTACAATGCTCCGATTTCTATCTGATCTCTACAATGTCACCTGCAAGTTTGAGATGACATAAAGAAACAAAAGCCCCTTCCATAGCCCTTGTCTCCTCACTTTGTCAAAAGGAGATGTCTGAATCAAGTTATCTTGTTATGATGAAGCAACTATGAATGAATTCAAGTAAAAATGAAGATCTAATTGTTAAAATTTGGCTTCCATTCACATTGCATACAAAGAAATTGCCTCCATTCAGAAAAGCTGATTCTTCTTTTAAGGAATAAATCCTTAGAAATAGGAATGTAAAACCCTAACTTAAACCATATTTTAAGCACAGATTTGTGAAATAAATATTACTTCCCAGAAAGCTAAGAGGAAAGTCAAAGAAGACTTGCAGGAGGCATGGAAAGTAGTGCATCTGAAGGAGACTAGAAGGTTACTAGCAGAGATCTTTCTTTGAAGAATATTTTATTATCATAATGATCTTGTCACAGAACTGTGAGAATCATAGAAATGTTACAATACGTGTTTTACCAGCCCATCTCCAGACACAGGAAGGAGCAGAGATGCACAATGGTAGGTGGGGGAACCCCAATAACCCAGTCAGAGGAATGGACATGCTGCCCCAGTTCTTCCAAGGGCTGTCCCAGGAGGCACTCAGCCCCATGATCTCAGCATCAAGTCAAGAGGAGAGGCTGTGGCCATCACCTTACAGGCTGAGAGGGGTCACTGCTTATAGGAGTATGGGACACATTATGGAATGCAGTGGTAGAGCATTCCAGGATTGCCCAAGACTTGCTATGGGATGTTTAGGGGAGGAACCAAAGGTAGGGGAAGGGAGGGATCGTGGTGGTTTGTGGAGGAACAAGCATGGGAAAATAGGGGATAAAGAGATAAATGGAGCTGGTTGTATTTAAACAGGTCAGTTAGCTTGCCTGGCCATGCCTGGTGCCTGACCACTGCAGTCTGTCCTGTCTTCTCATTAAACTCCATTTCTAACTCTTTTCCTGGGCTTCCTATTCTGTGTGCGTGTGTGTGCGCACACATGGGAGTCTGTGTGCAGCAGCTGGGGTATGGTCATGGGTTGCAGGGGCACCTGTGTCCATGCTGCCAGGAACTGGCATGAGTGCAGGTATGCAAGGGAGTGTGTGAGCGCCAGCCAGGTGGCTAGTCTGACTGTAAAGCCAGACTAGCCATTGAGTAGGTGATGTGGCCTGGGAGCCAGGGTGGGGGTGTCTCTGGAGGTGACACAACAGGGGAAGCCGGCTGTGGTGGGACCAGGGGAGTCCCAGCCAACTGCCAGCGAGGGGTGTGCGTGTGTGTGTGTGTGTGCGCGCACACGCGCATATGCATGTATGTATCTGTGTGTGCGCATGTATGTGTGTGTCCCTAGGGTTAAGGCACCTGGGAAGAGTAAGGAGGCACGGGACCATCTACTGGATGGACCATTTGTCCAGGGCCAACTAGTGGGAGATGACATGCCTGCGGTGCACGTTTGTGCATGGTTGTGAGCAGGGAGGGGTCTGGACCAGTAGCTGGAGCAGTGCTGCAGCCTCCAGGGCTTGTATGTCCAGGTGCCAGCAAATGGTGAGACTGGGATACCAGGGCAGCCACTGGCCACACTGGCTGGAGGGATCCACCTTGTACATGTGTCTTTATGTATATCCCACTAATGAACCTTCATCCTGGTCAGCCAGAGAGGAGAGCAGGATGAGGCTGTTGGTGCCATTTGTGTGTGTGCTGAGTGTGTCTGTCTGTGCTGATCTGTGTGGCCAGCTATATATATATGTACACAAGCATGCTCTGTGTGTGTGTGTGTGTGTGTACGTGTGTGCGTGCTTACAGGGAATACAAGCTCAGCCTCGCTAGGGGTTGGACCTGGGGCATGGTGCTGCAGGAGCCTAGCCTCTCCTGGTCTGCTGCATTCAGCCACTCCAAATTCTGAATTCACAATGGAACTGGGAAAAGTTTGTTTGTTGAAACTGTATGATAGAATACCAAAGGGATATTACCGCACATCATGTCCCACAAAATAGATAATATATAGTAAGCTGATAAGAGGATCAGAGAATCAGGGGCTGACTTGTTTAGATAGGTAACTGGGTACAGAGGCTCTTCTGAAATACATCAGAAGAATAGGCTATTACATCAGGAGGAAGAGAGAATAAAAAAAAAAGAAAAAGAAAAATATAATGCTGCCAAAAGAATAAATTAGTCGGAACAGCTCACAAGTAATTTTGGACCAAACCTTCAACCTAAACCCCAACTGCATTTAGTTTAGTTTAGTTTCTATGTAGCTTAAAGAGACTATCTGGTGGGCACATCCTTTATGGTCGTCTGTTGAGAAATACCTTTGTTAACCAGAAGGAGTGGAGTGGGTGTAACACACACAGCATGAGAGAATCCTACTTTCAGTCATAGAGGAAATATGGAATATGAACCCACAAAATGTGTGTATTTCTAGAATGAGATTTCTAGTGCTAACATTATAAAGCAGGAGGTACCTTGTATGATGATGAGTGGATGCTTTTTTTCCATTAGAAGACATGCTATAGTCAAGAATAATATTCTTTTCTCATTCGTATTAAAATCATGCCATCTCTTAATGATCTCTGTGTTATTATTAGCATAGATTGTCATCACTTCATGGACTTTGATTGGCCAGTATGTGAACTGATGCCTACATCAATGCTTTGCAATAAAATTAGGCTGTGCTGTGCAAAATTTCATTACATTTCCTGATTAACTTTCATTACAGTAATTTTGCAACACCAACATAAGGTGTTGCACAGTTTGAGAGGTCTCCTTTCCTTTCAATAATAATTGTACCAGAGAACATTTTGAGGACTTACACGATCACACTTCTCAAGGGATTTTAATGATTGATTGTTTTGCTTCCTTTGATCTCAGAAAATCCTTGCCAAAAGTAGCAATTGTGCCTACAACTAACACTTCTTTCTTCTCATCTACAGCACTAATTTAAGTTTAATACCATTCCAGAAAATTTATGCTTTTGAAACTCATATCTTCAACATATAGAGTCATTAGAAAACTTGTACATTCCATATGTTAATTACTTTCAGTAAGCCACAAAATGCTTGCTCACTGAGCTACTTTAACAGCTGCCAGTAGCTTGGACATGAACACAAGTAGTTTTTACTGGTTAGCATTTTGGGTTCTAAATTTCCCCACTGTGTTCCTGTCAATGTATTTCAGTGCAACATTTCAACAGAATATATGGACTGTAGTAGGTACATTCAAACCCATTGACTTCTGATTCTTCCTCAGTGAAGACTTCCTCGTTCCTCTAGCTAATCTTAATATGTCTGATATCTGTATTCTCCAGGGCACGGTTAGAACCTCTTAGTCTGTAATATTTGAAGGGGAAAGTCCTTCACCAAAGCAGTAGTCTATAGAGCTTATAGTCAGCAAGTTGCACTCAGATTCAGATATCCACGTAGCTTCTGGTAAAGTCATGAATTTGAACTTTATATTCAAAATATTATGGCTATTGAGACTTCTTTCCCTAATTTAGATTCTTTTTTTTTGTCAGAGATCAGCAGCCCTATGGAGAAGGGGTTGAAATGGCCATCCTTACCAGAAGCTTTCTCTTAAGCAGACCAGGAATCTGTCTGGAACTTCTCTGGTTCAAAGCAATTTTTTGTAATCTGTGATTATTTCCATTAGATAACTGTTCACAGAATCTTAATCAGCTAGGTATAAACTTTGGATTTTCTATTTGTGTCCACATGACTCTGGTATCTGTGTTATTTTCCATTGTCCTTTGTTAGTATTTATACCCTGGACTGAGTCTATAGCATAATGGTTGAGGACAGAGCTAAAAAGGGGAAATATGAGTTTCTGTTTGATTAGTAAACCTACGGTCAAAAAAGAGCTCTGTCCAGAATGTGTGTGACATGAATATGATGGATTCAAGACACACTGGGTTTTAAGAAGGGAGAGTATACTCAAACACATTTTGCTTTCTTAATGTGCAGTGTGTGTCTTGTGACTAGGCTTCTGAGGTCTTTATCCATCAGGATGTGTCAGCTTCTTCAGGAGTCCTTGCTAGTCCTTTTGATGGTGTGTGGAAGGATATATGGGTAAGTTTGCAGGAGTGTGATGTGGGTGATAATTTGTATTCCAAACAAATGAATTGGGATTATCCATCTGCCAATGACTACTTTTTAAATTGGTTCACTGATCTGTACCATTCCTCCTGAAGTATGCATGCAAATGCCATGGCCCTGGCCTGAGCTGAAAGTAACTGAACTGAAGATGATAAACTGCTGAACATGATATAAGAAATTTATGGACTTAACAAGTATCAGAGTGAGAAGCAGACAAAAGTTACAGATAGCACCGTGAGGGATGGATGGCTTTCACAGGCAGGTAAGGGGGAGTTATGTGAAAGGTTTTGGAATTGCGGGGAGTGTCTGTGTGTATATTGAGAACACATGCCCAATCTTGCTCCAAGCTCCACCTCTAAACACTTGGGGCTGGAGGAATACCCAGGGTCTCTGTCCTCACAAGCCAGGAGGAAGGTTTGCCCTGCATCACCTACATCCAAAATACATTTTTTCCCCTTTCTTGTTCCTATAGCAAACACACGCAGATGCAATGGGCATGAAGTTAAAGAATAGAGGCTGTGGGCACACAGAGTTATAATTGTAGGTGTGAATGATATAGGCAATAACCTGTTCTGCAGTTGACTTCTTGTCCACTGGGGACTGCACAAGTGCAAAACTATTAGCAGGGGCAAAAACAGAGGTATAAGATTGTCTGATCAAAAGGACATACTGCTAAATGATGTGATGGTTTTGAAAAACGTGCCGGTTATTACTCGGGGGGTTCCAAGCAGTGAGAAAAGGTCTGGGGTGTTTTCAAATTGCATGACAGATGTGTTTGGCCGTGCTATAGGTTGACAGTTACCATGGTGTTCTGGATGTGAATAACTTGCCAGAGAGAGAAATTTCTGGCTAGACATCAGGTGGTCATAGCCCTCTTACTGGTTTCTGGTTTGTTTATTTGAGTGCAATATGTGCAGACAACTTTGGGTGAGTGGTCTTTGAATTGGCCTAATTGTAGTATATTTGTTCAAAAAAGCACTTAAACACACACGCAGCTGTGGATCAGTAAGAACTACGCAGAGTGCCAATTTAAACCTCGGTGTGCTACTGCCACTCTTACATGGGCAGGAATCACAAAGGCAAAAGCAAGCAATGTAATGAGTGTTATTTTCTGCTCTTTGGCATGAATAATCATTTGTGTGTCAGTCTCCAAATTACAGACCTGGAAGGCTCAAGAAAATAACTTTTGTAAGGATTCTGAATGCATGTTTGAGACGGGAAATACAATTCTGGGATGAGCCTGGAGCTGGAGAAATCTTGAGAACTTAAGAGTAAAGAAAAGCCTCTGTTAAGAGACCTATGGGCACAAAATGTGGGGATGCAAGGGCTATTTTATAACAAGCAGCTGCTGAAGGAACAGGTAAGTCTGATCACTCAGGATCTGATATGTGTAAAAGTGAAGCTTCTGGATTAATAGTTTCTTTGCATTTTTCTTTAGTATAAGATTTAACAAACTCCACCAGGCTATGGGGTTTAAATGCTCTAGAGTATTTCCTCCCCCCCCCCCCCCTGTTCTTTTTGTTTTTTTTGTNAGATTTAACAAACTCCACCAGGCTATGGGGTTTAAATGCTCTAGAGTATTTCCCCCCCCCCCCCCCTTTTTTTTTATAATGTCCTTAAAAATATGCATTTTGTTGACCATTACAGAATACTTTGATGGAATGAAGTCCAGGGACAAGCTGAAATTTTATTCAAAAATCATCAGAATGTGACTAAGATTTTTACCCTTCAGAAGAAATGTTTATGCTCATTGGTGCTGAGATGCTAAAATTTTAAGGTCAACCTGAACTATCTATGCAAAAGAGATAGCAGAGCAGCCCACTGTCACAAAAAGGGAATAGAACTGAGAAAGGAAATGGTGTACAGGTCCTTCCCAGTTTGTAACCCTGCCAGCTGCATGGCTATATACAGGTTTGTGTTATTAAGGCACAAGACACAGTGTTTCTCCCTCCAGGCAGGTATTATAGTCAAAGAGATATCCAGTCCCATCGATGCTGTGGTGGACAGATACCTTGCAAAAGAAACCTGGAGGTTTGTCATAGATCGTGGGAGAGGACCTAAAGGGGAGCTCTTACTCATTTGAAGTTAAACAGTTATCGACAGGACACCTTTGAATATATCAACTGTTTTTCCAAGATTTTTGCTCCAGTTATTATGAAACATAGTGGAGTGCCTAATAAGAAAAAAGATACTATTTTCTTTATTGCCAGATATAGAACAAGACTGAGTATCTCAATTAGACAGAAGTTCCCTGCAGGACCAGTTGGGGATACGACAGGAAGGCTGTGCTGGAGCTGGGTGGAGAGCTTTGCTAAACGTGTCTCAGCTCTCACAGCTACGGCCCTCTGTGGTGCACGGGTAGGGAAAGCCGGCAGGAGGGGATGTACAGCCACACTGACTGGAGAGGCTTAGTGCGTTGGGAAAAAGATCATGCTGAGTGTAAAGGGGGAGAAGAGAGAGCATAGTCAGCACCGCTTGTTGTTTTGGAAAGAAAGCTATCCTTCCTTTCTCTGACTAGGTGAAATTACATCTCAGACAGGAAAAAGAGGGCTTGGGATTTCCTATATGGTACAGTGCTTGAAATGATAGGAGAGAAGAGAAGCTCCACCAAAAATGAAGTGTGCTTTTACATGGCACAGGATAAGTACAGAATAGTAGCACATAGTACAGGAACAATATTGTACTTATCCTTGTTACAGCACATAGTACTGGATGAACTTTGCCTGATGAGTGAATTGCAAAACTGTTGCTAAATCTGTGTGGTAAACTTACTCAAAGAACAGATCTTTACCATCTCAGTGCTGTGAGAAATCCTAATTTTTTTTCACTGTTTTGTCCCCACAGAATAACTGGTTTCATCCTCTGATTTAATCAGTGGTGAAATGGCATGCATCTTGGAAGTGTGCCAAAGACTGTTACACATTTGTCAGAAATACGTGTTTTAGGAGGTTATTTTCCACTGCTTATATTTGTTTAGAATTATGCAAACCTGTATCAGCTTCTGTGGTATTTCTGAATCAGAGGGCTAGTGGAACCTTCCTCAGATCCATATTTTAAGAGACACCCCTATGCTAGCACCTGGCATCACCAACACATCATGTTTGTGTTCACATGACTAAAAATTAACAACTTGTTGGAGGGGCAGGAGGCCCAGATGACAGCCAAAGAGATTCTTCTGAATGCTACAAACTGACGGGGTAAATAAATCTGTTTTGACTGTACAAAAAGAGCTGATTCTCCCTAGCTGTACTGCGGCGGGGGAAAATGATCTTGGAAAAAGAGGAGCACCAAGTGTATCAACCATGCAGAAGAAAAAACAGGGGAAAATGAGGAAAATAGCTTTTAAATACCTAACCAGAAAAGTTGGTTACCACAGAAAAGGATTTCTCCCCAGCTATTTTAGAAAAGATATGCATTAGAAACAACTGTTCCCTATTTTACTTTTGGAACTTAAAAAGCATGGTAACAGTGAACTTAAAAAGAAAATAAGACGAATTTGGTGTGGGTGTTGGCTGTTGTGCTGCCATGCTCATAAATACTGTGTGGTATTGCAGTTGTTTGCAACTTCTGTACAAAGAATTGCTTGGCAACTTCTTGTTCATTTTCTGTGGAAGGGTATCCTTTTGCTAATTTCCAGACATCAGAAAATATGGCTATTTTTAGATTATTTGATAAACTCTGCTAGCGAATGGGAAGAAGATGAACAGCCATTAACTAAGTATGGAAAGTATGCAATCTGAGGATCACAGGAATCTTGATGTCATGCAGACAGCCCAAGATTTCTTCCATTGAGGAAAAACGCCATCAGTCTGAACACCAAGTATGTGTTAACCAACACCCTCCACACCCACCAATGCAGAAGCTGTCAGCTACAGCTTTGGCAAAGCAGACATACTCAGACCAGCTGAAATACTTTCTGGAACTTAAGGCCAGCATCAAAATGTCTTGTGGATTTCTGGAGTTTTTTTCACTTGGAGGTACAGCAGGGCTCTCCTATCCCATTTGTCATGTAGGAATTAATACAATGAATTTCAAGATGAGGTCATATGGGAGAGGAAGATAATTTTGGTTTTATTTAGATTTCTATGTATTGACTCAACTCCATCACACTCTCACACCAACGTGCAAGCACAAAGACGTGTGTTTAAGGGGTCTGGCCATAATCACTTGTATGCAACAAGGAACATGACATGTGACTTAAGTCCTCACTGCATCTCCTGGCTTCATTTTAATTGATGACAATGAAGTAATTTGTAGGTAGATCTTTCACATCTTTCAGGGATCAATATTTATTTGACTTGTAGGCATTATCTTTCATCTCCCACTATTGCCTGCTTCATCCTCTGTAAATCTTAGAGAAAGTGGCTGCTATTTTCTTTTATTTCCTCATTTTAGGTGTCTTGTGGCTGCAGTTTGTCTTCCTGTTGGAATATCAGGATGATGAAAGGCACAACCCATGTGCTGTAATTGCGCTGCCATCCTTGTGCTGTCACAGTGCATGTCTTCTGCTGTAGTCTCCACTGTGCTGTAGTCTTGGTGCATTATTCCTCTGAAAACTGGGTCTTTGTGCTAAATTTGATTAGCCTTCTGTCAGGTAGCCTAACATAAATATTTATTTTTGTAAATATATTTTCTGAAACCCTTGATGAAGCTTTGTTATTTCAGCATCATGTAGTCATCCTGACCTCTAATAATCTTCTTGTCTCAGTTTCTGCCTGGGTGGATGAAGGAGGCCAGAAGAACTTTCTAGAGTAGATTATATACAATTTACTTCAGTCTGATCATTCGCAACCTCAGTATATGGTCTTTAAGGCCAACTGTGTGTGAAGGTAGAACAGGGCTGGTGAGTGTATGGAGCCTGGTGGGTTTCCATGGATGAGGATTCTGGGACAGAAACATGCAGCCCCATCTCTTCTTCTTCTTCAGGGTCCAGTCTTAGATCATGACTCATCTCTGCAGTCCAGACCAGTATGACATTAAAGGTGTGACCTAAAGGACATTACTCTCAATTTTCTGTCTTGTGGCCCCACACAACTTTAAAACAATGTTGGATTACATTTTTGCTCTTCACTTTTTCTATAAACTTTCTTTAGGGGGACAGTCTTTCTCACATAAAAGATGTCATGGGGGAGTTATTTCACAATATTCTCCTGTGATCCCCATTTCAATCCAGCAGTCCATCAGCTTCTAAGTTTGTAGAGAGCTGTTATGCTCAGGCATCACTGAGCTAAGCTGTATTTAACTTCAAACTTTTCTGTTGCCCCTTTAGATTTTTAATGCTTTCTCTTGCTCATCTCTTGAATTATCTCTAATTTTTCTCATTCTTTGTCATAATGATGAATTGTTTCATATTGGAAGCTTGAATCTATTTCATTCTGCTATTACTTCATTGCTGTCCAAATGAGATAGAAGATGGTTTTGTCTTTTGAAAAGAGATTTGTTCTCCTTTCAGCCCTGCATTTATGTGCTTTCATTTTAAATATATAGCTTTTTTAAATGCTTTGCAGTTACTAATATATGCAACCTGCATTTATCAGTGTAGTATTCAGACAGTTATTACCCACTTTACCCTTTACCTAGTTCTTTAGTTTCCAGATCCTGAAATATCAGTGATGTCTGCAGTTCCTTATGAGACTTTTATTTTGGCTTCTTCTCTCCTATTGTATAAGGCTCCTGACATACAATGGAACAAGGAGAGCTCCCTCAGGTTTGTCTTGAAATCGGGCTACCACTAAGTTAACAACACATGCTTCCTTAAAGATCTGAGTACAATCTTTGTTCCCATCCTGGTTTAAAGTAGGTATAAGAATTAAGAAGTGACCTGGAAGGGCAAAGAATGACACAACAAGCCAGTGTGAGCCCCTGTCCTACCTGGACTCCCACTCCACATGAGTAACCTGTTGGGAAGTCTGGTGCTAAACAGTAAGGAGAAGAGATGAGAAACAGCATGTGGATAGAGGAATTGGTAAATCAAAAATGAGGCAACAGATTAAAAGAAGGTGATAGATGGGCATAAAACACAGATGTAAAAAATGACATTATTAACTTTAATATTAATCAATATTACTTGTCCTGCCTCTTTGCCTGTGTTTCTCTTGAGGATGTGAGGAAGATGATAGTATGAATTACTTAAAGATTTGAGCTCTTCATCTGAAAAATCTCACACTGTAGCATAAAGAGGTAAATGTTTTATGATAATAGGATCAATAAAGACTATTTGCATTCATAAGGGAGGAAATGCTATGGCTTAAATCAATTCTAGTGTC
Organism: Burhinus bistriatus; assembly: GCA_013397275.1. Taxonomy (NCBI): domain Eukaryota; kingdom Metazoa; phylum Chordata; class Aves; order Charadriiformes; family Burhinidae; genus Burhinus; species Burhinus bistriatus. Next base: position 348,319 of record VYXH01003713.1, on the reverse strand, counting down.
AGGAACAAATGATGGTTTTGTACCAGTTCTTAAGTCATATCATTATATTCCATGTGAATGGCCACATAAAATTTTAATAGCTGAAGACTGAAAAGAGCAACAGCTTTCCTTTGCATTGTTTGATATAATGATTTTAAGTTATAATTTAATTGTGGATTCAAAATTCTACAATCTCAGTCAGCAAGGACTCGGTGCTTATATGCAGCACTGATTCATCAGATTACATAGCATCATAGCAGCTGTAGGCGTTGTCCAAATTCTGTCATTCCAAATCAAATGGGGAACACCCAGCCAAATGTTCTAAAAACTCCTAGAGCCGTGCCTCTAATGAAAGCACTATTTCTGCTGTTGTCATCTCCTTCAGTGGTTTGGCTTTTTTTTCTTTTTTTTGAGCTTCTTCAGGATGTATAACTTAAGATATACCCATATCAATTTGATTCCACATTAGTATGTTACGGTTGGGGATACCCCAATGATCCCATACCCATGAATGATGGAATCATTTTATCTCATGACTATGAGTTATCTGTGCTCAAATTACACTGGAGCAAGTACTCCCTGAATTTTGTTTTTTCCTATTTTCTGCACTAAACACTTTCGCTTCTCTCTACGAGGCCTTTTTTCCCATTCTAACCTTCTGTATAAGTAGTGCCAAAAAATAAACTACAATACTGCACCTCCTGCTTTGTAGTGTCTTCTACCAGGCATAGATAACTTTTCCACCACACAATCCATGTGGGAAAATCTGCATAAGGCTGAGAGGTATAAGACACCAACAACAGACCTTAAAGAAATACAGGAAAGAGATCTCTGGGATTAGAGAATTAAAAACAGTTGGGATTATATTAAAGACCCCTGTGGTTATGTCAGCCGTCAGACTTTATTATAAATGGGTAGGACTGGCTCACATTTGTGACTCTTGTTAGGTTCAATTTCCAATCTAACATTAAAATTCTTCCAGAAAGTCAAAGTCCTACTTAAGTAGATATCAAGAAACAGAGTTAACATCTTTTGACTATGTCTGCATTAAAGAATAGTACAGATATGTAGAGTGAAACACCTCGTGCTGAGAAACCAATGTCCAGGCTAGCTATATTCAGGGATCTTTATTTTGATCAAGCCTTGGGCTGGTCTCATAGATTGAATGGTCATGTGGAGTTGGAGCACATTAGGTGTGCTGAAACACACCTTTTAGCTTAGCTTCATCCCAAAGGAATCCAGTCCTCATACTGTGACATCACTTGACAATGTATACCGCAGCAGAGAAATGGAGATGATCAGGACACTTCCTTGAGAAGTACCCTCCTGACCTAAACTGCAACACAAATTTTATTGCTACTGTCAAAGCAGTAGCCTGCCTTCTTCATCTTGACTTACCCTAGTGGAAGCAAAGGAGTTTGTTTTCTGGAAACACTATATTAGGAAAAGACACAAAGAGCTGCACCCCTAGTTTTACTTGAGCCCTTAGTTAATACATTCGGTAAAATTAGTTAACCAAATCATTTTCATTAAGCCCACATTAGCACTTACTATTTTATTACCATGGTTACATTATTATTATAACTTAACCTGCACATCGTTGCCAGACAAAAAGAACAACCCCATATATTCGAAAGTAATAAAAATATAAAATACCTTCTTTTTCTTTAATAAACAAGGTCATTGTGACCTTTCCATCAAAGCCAGCAGGTTATTTACTAACCTACCTGTAATGCAACTCAGTTCTTAGGCCTACATGTTCTCCACTCATATTTTTGCAAAGCTGGGAAAACCGCTCCCACTACTCCACTGTGGGGTGGTGCACATCTAGCATGCCAGTAATTCTGGACCCAGGAGCCTTCATAGCTCATTACTTCCTACACTCAAGATGAACCCCTATTATGGGAGTTACACCTGAGTAACTAAGGTCTGTTTACAGCTTAGGCTCATGGTTTACATTCATCTCAAGCTGTGGGCTAAGTCACTGTTCCTTACAAGTCATTCACATACTCCAGTAGAGGAGTCCAGAGAGAAATTTGTAAATAAGATAAGGTGCAAGTTTTATGGGCACATGCTCTTCAGGGGAATTCAGCATCTCATCATATTCACATTTTTGTTGAGAAAGGGGTCTTATGAGAATAGATTGTTTCCTTCATAAACAGAAGGTGTTGGTGGAATTTTGTCTGTATTGGAACTGTGCTAACACAATTTCAGGCAATTTCCTCTTTCTTTTTAATTGATTTCTTCGGTGTCCTATGATACATACCATCAAGTCTGTCTGTTTTTACGGGTGTAATGAAAATCTAGGAGTAAATGATAACTAGAAAATAGGGTAGAGATGTAATGTGATTAGACCTGTGTGATCTAGATTAATGGAAGTTTACAGTATGTCTCCATTTTTTTCAAGATAGACCTTTTCAAGGATCAAGAGATCTTGTTGTAACTCTTGTTAACTGAGCACTTTTTTATATAGCAGACATCATAACCAAAAAGCAGGGAGGAACACTTTGTTAATGTTATAGCAAAACTAGTTTCCTGATTGGATATCTGTGTATTTAGAGATAGATCTCTCTCTCTCTCTATATATATATATATACACACACTCTACCCTTATATCTATACACTCTGCCCTTATATCTATATGTTACTCTACCCCTATATCTATATATTTAAAGGGTAGAATACAATACAATATAAAGTTTAAAAAACTAACTGGAATTTTGTAGAAAGCTCTGACAGAAAAGCCATATGTCTTTACCAGTTTTAAAAATTCTGCTTTGAAAGGGACGGACTACTGCTATCTCTTACTGTGTATTGAACCCAGCTCTTTTGGTTACCATCAATAGCTGATCGAAAGATTGCATGCAACGTGGATCAAAACAAAACTAAATGGAAGAGGTGGGTTGAACTTTTCCTGGAATGCTCTTCACACATGTAGATTTTTATGAACCATGAGTTTTCATGGTCATTCTTCATAATGTTTCTTTATCACAAGCACAAAGGGCTTTAGAAACCGGGAACCCAAATACATTTTCCCTCAGAAAGGTGAGGAAAGAAAAACATCTGAGAAAATAGAAATAAGAGTGAAAAATAGTAAAAATATTTCAGAATCAGTGGGTTGTGGGCAGATTGTAAAACAGATTGCCAAATAGCTAAATGTAGTGTGTAACCTATTGCTTAAATCTACTTTGCTACCAGAGAACTAGGAAGTGGTAAATGTCATGCAAAATTTTGAAAGGTGCTCCTGGGCGCTACCAGCCAGGAAGTCTGCCTTTCATGCAAAGAAAATTGAGTGAAAGTGGAATGAAAGAAAGAATGAATGGATCTATGATTAATGATTAAACAAGCAAAAGTCAACACAGGTTTTGTGGAGAGAAGTTGTCCCTCATAAATTAATGATTTTTATTTTTAGGCAGTGAACAAGGAAGTGGATAAGTATACTTGGATTTTAAAAAAAAGATCCAGTCAAGGTGTCTCATCAAAAGTGCTCTCATCAAAAAAAAAATTAATTGCTCATTAAAGGAGAGAAAAGAAAGGGTGAGGCTAAACGGCCAGTTCTCACAACAGATCTCCTGTATTAACAGGAATATACCCTGGGATGCATACTCAATATATTCATAAATTAACTAGAAAAGTTGTTGGATAAAGAGAAGTAAAAATTATTCAAAGTAGACAAAACTAAAGCTGATCACAAAAATTTGAAAAAGATCTTAGAATTTGAAATGACTGAGTGATAAAATGGCAGCAGAAGTTCAATGTTATTACTCACAAAGCTGCAGGAAAGGCAGCAGGAGACAACCCTGACTGCCCATGTATAATGATGAGCTATTGCTATTCCTGAAAGGAATCTTGGAGCTATTGACAATCATTCTTGGTGAACACTAGTGCTTAAGGAAGACCAAAAAAAAGTAAATTAGGAATTAGAGAACAAATCCAAAAACATCATTCTACTGTGCAAATCCACAGTCCATCCCAGAATGCTCTATATGGTTTTGACTTCATAGTCTTAAAAAGATGAGTCATAACTTAAAGGCACAGAGGAATAAACAAGAGTGATCAGAGTATATTTGCTTCTACTGAGTAGAAATTGTGTGGAATTTTTCAGCCTGAAAAAAGCAGATAACAGAAGGGGATGACGTAGATATGGAAAATCCTAAGTGGCCTCGGAAAAGTGAAAAATTATTCTGTGTTTTCTGTGATCTGTTCTTAGGTTTGGAGTCCTGTCCTTGGCAGGAAAGCAATCACAGTCTGGATGGGTAGCACTCCACAGCCCAAAGATGGATAGTAGCAAAATTGAGGCTGAGGATGTCCCAGAATGAACTCTTCTGTCAGCCCATGGTAGCTCAGGATTTGTTAGTGCACATGCTGCAGGGGCTTTTGCAAGAGCTCAGGCAGACTGAGAGCGAGCTCTGACTACTCCCACAGCTCGTAATGTGTCCCACTTCTGAAATGCAGAATGGTAAGTCAGTTTGGTAGAGTGTCTTTTTGTCATATGCATTTACTGGCCAGTGTCCTACCTACCAACTACTTTCTTGACACTTGATACCTTTGGGACAGGAAAAATAGCTCTCCTCCTGGTAGATAGCCAAAGCTTTAAAAATGCCCAGAGTACTGTCCTGCCTTCTATATCCTGCATGGGGAATTTCCTGAGCTGGATGTGGTTTGATACTTAAAAGCCAAGGCAGCTCACAAGCATAGACACAGGCCATCCCATGCCAGTTGGCCTCAGTGCCTGGGAATGTTACCAGGCCCATTTAGTTCACTTGTCAGGGTTCAGTGAAATACTCCTTTCCCATACTATCTTTTGACCAGTTTCCACAGGGAAATCTTGTTGCTGTTTCTTCTGTAAAACTTTGTCCTCTTTTTGAAGTCCTTTTGACTGTGCATGACTCTTGTGCAGACTATGTAGTTCCTGCCTGCTCTCTGCTTGTGTACTTGCTGTCTAGGCATAGTCTGCCCTGTCTCAGTTCTGGGTGTACTAATAAGCCTCAATGGCCTTGACCCAGTGCTACCTGGGACCTCCACCTAATCACCCTGCCACAAGGCCCAAGAGCTCTGTTTAAGCTCAGCCCTGGATGTTCAGTCCCTGCCTGAGCTAAGGCACTGGAGCGTTGGTCTGTAGTTCAGCCCTAGCCCCCATTGATCCAGACCCTGTCCTGCAGACTAACCTCCTGACTTGACCTGGGACCTGCCTCATCGCCACGAACTTGCCAGAGGATCCAGACCCTTGGTTGAACCCAGCCACTGTCACTGGACCTGTTCTGCTTGCCTTGCGTAGGTACTGTGGGACTGGGCTCTGGCTGGTGAGACCCTTGCCCTGTCAGCTGTGCTGTTGCTCTTGATTCTTGGCTATCTGTCCTTTAGCAAGCAGCTAGCCATTGCTGCTCTTTGACGTGCCCTTATCTGCCTCCTTTTCCAAAAAATAATTGTTTCTTGCAACTAGGATTACTGTGACCAAGAACAGGACATTGCTGCTATGCGGTTTTGCTTCAACGATGCAAACATTTGTATGCTACTTATGAAGTCACTCTATTTGTCTTAGGTAGGATAATTGCACAGCATTTTCATTCTGTCTCTGCATGAAAATTTGTTTGCTTAGTAGAACCACTACACTGTCTCTTTTGTAATCTTCTGGCCAGAGTGTTAACATCCTCCATGGACCCTAGGGTGATGTGTATTGACAAAACATGAATTAAACAGTGCCAAGCACATAATCTAATAATGATACAGGATTCTTCAGGCTGGTTAACATTCAATAAGCCCTGTGGCAGATGTTTAGCTGCTCCAGCTGGCACACCCACCAGCTGTACCTGGGCATGGTCTGGATATGGGAACAATCCTACTATGCAGTATGGACAATGCCATGCCACTCTGCCATCTTCACGTTGGTAGTCTTTCAGCCCTATCCCAGCTGACCTTGACACTTAGCTCTCTTCCATGTTTATACTTCGCTTAGGGCCACATCAAACACATCCCTAGCACTCTAGTAGAGAAACACCTCTTTTTCTTCCTTCCTAGAATGTCAACTCAAGAGAGGAGAGCTCCTTAGTGCTCATTATAGTCAAAGGACAACAGAGCATTGTGTGCACCAGGGAGCTGGCAACCATTGTCTCTCTTTGTGAAGATCTCCCATAGGAATGAGGGTTTGGAGAAAGATTTGCGTACTTAGCATCTGGGAGACATAAGCTGCACATGGATGGGCAACCATGTAAAATTATAAATGTTTAAGATGGAGCATACACAGGGTCAAGATTGCAGCCCATGTTCTGGTGTAACTCAGCATGGATCCCCAATCCTTTAATAAACTACAACAGATACTCAGATTGGATGATAATACAGAGCCTTTGGTCATTAGCAACGAAGGCTGGAATCCAGTGCCTCCTTTTTAGGGTCCCATTTTTCCGCTAGACCTCTTCTTGGCCCAACGTGCTGGAAGGGGAAAAAGGAGACTGAGGATGCCACAAATGGCTGTGACCACTCAATGACCTCTCACACAGAGTACATGTAACAAAGGGAGTTGCACTGTTCACTTGAATGCCAGTAATTGCACACAAGGCCACAAAACTGGTTTATTCTTGATCGGGCAAATGAAGGGCCCTCATTTCAGCCAGGAAAACTAATTGTGTGCACCTATCTGCAACCCTGAAAATGTTTCAGCTCAACAAACTGTTCCATGAGTTGGAAAGTACCAGCCTTGCAACCTCCTGGCCAGCTAATGGACCAACCAGGAGATGTATATGTGGCTCAGCTCAACATCTGGGTATTTAAAACACATATATTGCATTGTAAACTTCAAGGAGTGCAATGGGTCTGAGTGGTCTTAGTCCACATATTACTCCTGGGTGGCTGGGGATGCCTGGTGTGATGATAGTGAGTATATAGAAGCAAGTAACATATCAAAGAATATTCTTAAATGATATCTTAAATTAGTATACTAGTATAATCAAGTTGCAGCTGTGATTAAATAAAGCCTTAACTCTTTCCTATAGGCTGTGTTGTGAGAGCATTCCTGGCAAAGAACGGGGTTAGCTCAATGGAGCTGACAAGGGCCTTGTCTGTGGGCCACCCCTCTATTCTTTGTCCATGGCAGAATAAAGTCAGCTTGGTTTCCATGGTTTCCAGCAGGGGAGAAGGAAGAAAGCAGGGAGAGATTTTTGCTAGGATCAGGTGCTTGGTATGCAGTATACACAAAGCCGGGCAATATGCCATGGTGAGTGAGGGGAGAAATCTTTCATCACTTCATCTGATAGTCTCCTATAGCAACTGCAGCAGTAAAAGCAATAGCTGCAGAGGCATACAGCTGCATAGCAACCAGTTATGTCATACAAAAGGGTCCCACATCCCCCTCCCAGTGCATGCATGGTACTATTAAGGAACAATTTGATTAGGTATGTGCATCGCCCAAACAAGATCAACCTTGGTAGACACAGCACCCAGATGATTATACTTCCCTGCCATGGAAGAGGATGGGGTATCACCCATTCTGACCTCAGAGAGGTTCTCTGGAAAGCAACAAATGCTGCTGGATTTGCATGGTGCCACTTGGGTGAAGCAGTGTTCATGATAATAGCTCCTTGCCCACGCCCAGTGTTAGCCCTGACCCCACTGCAAGTTCCTCAGTCTTTTCTGCCTCCCTCAACTCTAGGAATGAGTCCCCTTCCACTTCATCATATGGTGTCCACCTCAGTTCTTGAGCAGCTCTGTGTTCCAGCTGCTTGTCAGTGATGGTCTGTGGTCACTGAGCACGCTCCACAGCCTGTGCTGCCCCCACCATTTTGGGGCATACCTGCTGGGTCTTGTCCAGAGCTCTGCTGTCAGACAGATTTCTCGGGAGCAGGAAAGAAATGCTTGTAACTCAGGTGCAGGAACAGCGGGTGTCTTCAAAATGGGGGAAGATTGTACCCATTTGCTGTGGGCGTGTTTGTGCAATGCTGCTGTCTGGCCAGACCCAGGAGAGGGCCAGCAAAGATTGCTGTAATCGCCACAGGCTGTACTTCCTAGGGCACCAACACCAGAGTTCCTCCGGCCGGAGAAGTACATCTCATCCTGGTGGAGTCTGGACACTATGCCATGCTCCAAAAGAAGCCCTAAATCCTGAAGAATTATTTTTTGATCCTAGTCCTTATTGAAAGAGGTTTCTCCTCCCTGCCCTCTAAGACCATGTTTCCTTTTTCCTTTCCTAGGTGGACAGGAGATGCCACCAAACGTAAGTTTCAGGAATGAACCCTGTAGGTACACCTCCTTTGCATGTCAGGGGCCCATTGGACTCTGCTCAGGTTGGTCTGGGCCAGCTAGTATGGGTGGCTGGAGATGGAGGGACTGCCATATTGGAAGCCGGAGGAGGAGCTGGGAGTTGTGAACACCAGATGAATGTTTCACCAGAGCTGATCTTTGTCAGGAGATATGCGAGCCCTGCTGTGTTAGCTGCAGTCGTGTTCCTTGTACTTCAAAGAGAGCAGTCCATCTGACACAGATGCTGGCTGTGCCAACCTATTCTCCAGCTACTGATGCTTTGATTTTTCTTTGTGGCAGGCTGTCAGCTGAAGAGATGACAGATGGTCCACACTTTAAACCTCTGTGTTTGCTGCCCGGTATCATGAAGCATCTGATCCCAGAGCTGAATCCAAGTTTTCTCCTCTTTCCTCCCCCAGCAAGAGGGAAAAGGATGCTTCTTATACCTGCCTCTGTTCTCCAGGCAGATGCCACCAGTGCTGGTGGTGGAGCAGGAGAGCTGTGACTCCTCTTGCATCAAAAGCAGATCATTCAGGAATGGCCCCAAAAGAGGAAGCCTTTGATGCTGTAGGCCAGGATTCTGGCCAGGGACTGAGGAGGACAGGAGGTGTTGTAGGCCCTCCATACCCAAAGACAGGAAACAATGTCACAACAAAATATTTGGTGAGATTAGCAGAGTAGGGTCAGCCATGACAAGTTATGCCAGATCTGTGATTCTGGTCTCCAGCCTGCCTAAAGCCCATTATGGACTTCTTAAATGTACCCTGGCACTGCTTCACAGTCTGTATTCCTCATCCTGTCACACCATGTCCCTCCAGGCAGTGAGGGAGATGCAGCAAAGGCAAACTCTTTCCTTCTCCTGTGCTTTTTCTTCACTGATAACTGCCAAAGTAGAGGAAATGTGTGAATCACCACCGTATCAGAACACTGCTTTTCAGTTCCCCAGAACGGGGATTTATGCTACCCTGGGAATCAGATCCCTTAAGCATGAAAATGAAAATTGTTAATGCTCTTTCCCCAGCTAGACTGTTAAATAACCTTCTGGTTTGGTCGTTCATGGGCTCCAATAATCAGCCTTTCTCTCCTGTCTTGAGTAGCAACATTTGTAAGGCTCCTTGGAGGTAAGGCAAGGTACAAGAGAAAAATCAAACATCTGCTGCAGAGTTCCGCAAGAAGAGAGTACTGAGAATGATGAAAGAACAAACTGAAGAGGCAAATCATACATATAAATGAGACAGAAAAATCTTCGACATCTGGAGGTAGTGACGTCTGAACACAAGGAGGAAAAACTGAGCTGAAAGACATCAGCAAAAACAACCTAGGACTTAACTGTAGGAGGGCCAAAGTCTGGCGCTAAAGCAGAACAGCAGGTGCAGTGCATATTCTGCCATGACAAGGTTAATTCATCAAAAAATCTTTGCTAATTGGATTTGGCATGATGATATTATAATAGAACTGGGCATAGTATCTTGTGGGGTATGACATTCTTAATGCAATCTTAAGAAGTCTTAAAGCTAAACTCTGAACTCTGGTCAAATAAACACAAGTGGGAATGAAAAATGTAGCTTTTATTAACAGTATCAACACAATGAAAATCAAAATATAAGCACATCTTATAGCAAGCGTATACATGAAAATTAGCTGTCAGTTTTAATAATGCAGCCAGAACACTTGTCTGCAAGAAATATAACTTAATCTTCTTGAAGATTGTATCTACTTAGTGTGTCGCAAGAGTGATAGCATCTTGAGACTGATAAAGAAGTAAAACCATGATTTTACAATAATTGCAAAACACCTTAGGCCTTTTCTTATATATTGGCCATTTGTACCAGCATTTAAGTCTCTCCCTTCCACAGAAGGAGTAGCCTGAGCCTGTCAGGTCTTTGAAAACTCCACAGTCTTCTTGTGGGTTTGAAGTTCAGGGACAACCTTAACTGCTGTGACCATTAGATCGTGCATTTCAGGATCCTGAGCGGCGGGAACAAGGCAAATTGCAGGATCGCAACCCAGGGCTTCAAGCTAAAGAATAGTTCATCCTGGCATGCAGGAATTCAAGCAAAAGTAGCCAGTGAGAGACACTGTCTGAGCCCACAAGGGTGGGGTTAGGAAAGCCAACACTCATCTATAGTTGAATCTGGCAAGGGACATGAAGGGCAATGAGAAGAGCTTCTACTGATATATCATCAACAAACAGATGACTAGGAAACATAGGGCCTCGTGCCGCACGGGGCAAGTCAGGGGACACAGAAAATAACAAAGTACTCAATGCATCTTGCCTCAGATTTTATTGGTAAGACCAGCCTTCAGGAATACCAGGCCCCCGAGAGCAGTGGGAAAGTCTAGAGCAAGAAAGACTTGACTGTCGTTTGAGTTATAAAGTTAGGGAATATTTAAACAAACTGGACAGACACAAGTCCGTATGACCTGAGGGGATGCACCCATGAATGCTGAGGTTGCTGACTGGTGTCCTTGTAACATAAGGATATGCTTACTTTCCCTTGTAGTTAAGACCACCAGAGAATGCTATGGTTTATTTACATGAAAAACTAAGGAAAAAAAAAAAAATCAAGTGCTACAGTTCTCAGTTCAAAAGCATCTGAAACATCATGTGGAAACTCAGTCTTTTGCAGAGATTTTATTTCCTTGGGTTTTTTGTTAAATAAAGACAAGGAGAGCAGGAAAAGAGATAAAAGTAAAACAAAGGGCCAAGCAACAAATTAGCTGGGTTTTTTTGAGCCACATTAGGGAAAGTCTATTTTTCAAATCTAGAAATAAAAAATTATTAATTTTTTTAAACTATCCCTGATTCTCTGCATTTTGGCTTAGCCCTCTTTTTTAGCTCTGCTAAGGTGCAAAGTGCATTGACAGTGACAAGCTCAAATGACTGCATCCTATCAGCAGGGCAGTTAATGTTTAGCTTTGAAGACTTTTGACTGAACATCCTATTCAGTCTAAGGCTGAGTTACCTGAGTAATCCTGATATGAGCCTCATTGCAATGAACTGACACAAGCTGTAATGAAATATGTTGCAAGTATCATTGGTAAGAGTAAGTAAAAAAAGAAGGCGAAATTATGGGGGCTGTGCAGCCTTTGCTAAAGAACGTAATGAAATTAATAACTCTGGCTGTCTTGAAAGCCAAATTCATGGATGTCTATTAAAATTTTTTTTAATGACCCTATTAAAGGGTCAGGATATATATACAGGAGGCCAGAAGCACTGAAAGAACAGAATCAAAAAGGAGCAGTTTTTTCAGTAGGCAGATATGAAGATTCAGTTTAGTTGAAGATACTGTAATATTTCCTTCAGTCTGGTGGTGTAGTGATGGCTTGATCAAAATAATAAAATGCAATTGGTATGGTATAGGGTGATGACATTTTAATTTCCACATAGCTATCAGACACACTCATTTGTTGGTTCTGTTCCTACTTTCTTTAAATGACCATTTACACATCTGGTCACCTGGCTTGCCCACATTTCAATTTTCATCAGCTTTGTAAAAAGAAATACTTTTGTTAATGAAAAAAAACAAAAAACAAACCAGAAAACGCACCAAACCCCCCTATGACCCAAATTACTTGCCCATGAGCAGCAATTGCTCAAGGCCACTGTCTTTTGTTAATGAATAATACTTTGACAGCTTGCAGTACCTGATATGTACATACATGACGTCTGAAACATGTAGTGTTACAGTTAACTTATTACTAAGTCTAATAGAAGGCTTTGTCTTTGTGGTTCTCTTCTACAAAGGAATGAAAATAGAATTTCTAAAGAACATAAATATTTGAGAATATAACATTTTCTCTGAGAATATAAAAAAAAATATTTTTTTTAAAAAAGTTATTTTAAAAATACAAATGTGCATCCTATCAATATCAGTAAAGAAGGTCAGAAGCAGAGGGAAGAAGAGATGAAGAAACCACTGTAATTGCTGGCATTTGCCGTACCATATGCAAAGTCAAGACAGGTGAGATTTACTAGAAATGAAAAAGACAGCAAATAGGCACATGAGATGAAAGAATCAAATGTGAAAAAAGGTGGAAATGAATAATAAGACCCACATGTAATGATACATATTTGGTGATACAAAAAGCAGCAAAAAATAGAAGGCAGACATTTAAAACCATCAAAAGAGTGAAAGGATTGATGTCTCTTCTGAGTGGCGTATTGAGAAAATTTGTCCCTTATACCGGGGATTCTCAGGAGGTTATAATGCCAGTATCAATGCTTCTGCACAGCTAGAATTGTTTCTTCGTCTGTAAACAACTTTCAGCAATCAATATGTTCTAGAACTTGTAAATTATATTAAAATGTTCTCTTTTTAAAGAAATAGGAAATAAAGTTCTATAAAAATGCACTGAAAATTGTATATTAGTTATTTTTAAAACTTAGCTTCCTTTGTGCATTTTGGGAAGAAATGTAGTGGTGACAGGCTTTAACTTCCACTGTCATAAACCTAAGTCCATAGGAGTTCCATTTGACCCGGGCCTCATTTATGTAATAAAACCTCTGCAGGCTAATTTAAACCATCCCTAATGTGTGCTGCCCTGTGGATTTCAGCCAGTCTGTACTGACAGGGTTGTTTTGAAGGAAATAAATAGTGCTGATGCTCAGAATATAGAATGGACTTTGCAGTTCTGATTTGATGATCAATATACTTAATTCACACAGGGGTTTTGCAGAATCAGAGGCTTAATCTTAACATTATGAGCCCTGTAAGGCCAAGAGGGGTAAAAGCCAGCGAACACTTACTTTTGTCAATAAAAAAAAATGTTTAGTTTTTCTATTGAGACTGTTGACATATAATAGAAACACATTTCCTTACTGAATTTCAGTTCACCTGTCTCTTTGATTTGCCTATACTTTGTGTTCTAGTAGTTAAAAAGATAGATACAATGCATCTTTAGATCTCTTCAGCATAACTAAAATGTAGTCAGAATCATACATATACCATTACAAGACAAGCCTAGAAAATAATTATTTAGTTCTAACACAAGACAACCTCTAAGTGACTGAAGCGAGATTGAGATTGATAAAAAGAATTGAATATACAAATCTATCTGGAATGGATGAGAAGTTAGATGCTTTAATCTTTTGTTTTAAGGTATTTTTTTGCAAAAGACAAGGACTTTCACAAAAAATGGTAGTGCCTATGTTAATAGAATAATAGAAATGCATGAGAGTCTTAGATAAGTAACTACAGAAAGATTTTTACTAAGAAATTGGTGTACTTTTATATGTACACACTAATTCAGTTTAATAGCAAACTAATTATTAATATTGATACTTAATATTAGTGATGAGTAATACTTCATTATCAATTCATGTATAAATGCAAACATTAATTCTGCTATACCATTGCTTAGAGTTGATACATAGGAAGCAGCTAAACTAAACAGCAATGTCAAATATCAAGAGCTTCACTCTTAGGAGAACTGTTATTAAGCAACACCTTGCTCCCCTAAATCTCTGGGGCTCATTTGCTATGCAGGCGATAGCTAAGCTTCTTGGTTTTAGTGAGTACCAATAAAAAATAAGACCAGAATCTGCTTCGACATGCAAGTGCTTCAGATTTAACCCTCAAATGCCTGTGACTCAAGTGTCCCGTAGTGTTACTGGCAGGCTGTGTAGGACTCAATTGCCTCTCATCTGCTATCCCTGAGGCACCGGTCCTCCCCGCTCCCAACGGCTGCGCCTTGTCTTTGCTGGGATGGGCTGGGAGGTTTTGGGTGTTTCAGACTTTTCTGTTCTGAATCTTCAGGGCCTTGCGAACTGTGCTGATTGAAGTCAGTATGACTTAAATGATTGTAAGGTGTTAGCATTCCTTAACCCTAACACTGACTGTGTCCCATCCTACATCAGGGTGGTTTTTTACACATCCTGGTTGTTTTTTAAAATATCTTGCAAGTACATTTTGTAAACCTAATCTTGAAAGATGTGCCACCTCCGCATAGTGTTTTGATCCCATCGAATGCAAAATTTTGTTTGCTTTTATATTCAGGACTTTCACTTTAAACAATAAAACAGAGGATCTAATAAACTTTTATTCCAAATAAGGAAATATAAGAACCACCAGTGTAGAATTACAATTACAGAGCCTCTAACTTAAAATGAGATAATTATCAAAGAAACCAAATTTCTGAATTGCAAGGCTTTTAATATTAGCTTCTTAGTGAGCCAAAAGGTCCAGTAAATTGTCTGCAAAACAGACTGAGGACCATATTATTCACCTGCTGTGCTATGTTACTACGCAGGCAATCTTAGTAAAACCCAGCCTATCGCAAGGTCTATCTCGCGAGAGCGGCAGAAGTGAGGGCAGCAGTCTTTGGGATCTGTGCAGCATCTCCCCCCCACCTCTGCCCCCCGCCCCGGGCTGATGCCACACCAGACTTCAGCCGGTAACACTCTTCCTCTGCTTTAGGATTCCCGCCCTGATGAGATTTGACTATGTCTGTAAGGACCTACGGTGAAGACGAACTTGCACAGGAGTAATGGAAGCAGCATAGTTTTAATTGGCCAGAAGTTAAGCTAATTTTCCCCAAATTGAGCCTGGTCTGCCCATGAAGGTAACTGGTAAGTGATTTCCCTGTCTTCGTCTCTACCCATGAGCTTCTCATTCCTGTTCTTCCCATTTTCTGCCCCCCATCCCATTGCAGGGGGAATGAGTGGCCGGGTGGGAGTTTGGCTGTTAGCCAAGGCTAATCCACCACACACTTCTTTACACGAACCATCAAGAACCAAAGACATTTCTTCAAGAAAAAAAATAATATCAAAGAAGTAATTGAGATTATAAGGAATATTACCAAGTAATAGAGAAGCCAAAAATTATCGCTAATTTTTAAACTTGTAAAATGGTAATAAATCTGAAAGGGATTTCCCAAAGCTTTAAATTAATCTGACAGGATCTTCTGTGTCTCATAGGAATTTATGCTAATGCTGGTTTATGGTTGGATTAAACAGGAACTAGCTTTAAGAGAAAAGTCAATTTCATGAAATCCAATCACAGATTTTCTTCACAGTTCTTGAGCTAAAAAGTTCTAATTTAATATAAATGAAGAAACCTTTTATGATATTAATAAAAAAAAAAAAAGAAAAAAAGAAAAAAAAAAAAAGAAAATATTTAGAAAATAATTGAAAGGGTAACTCTTCATGGAGCTCTTAATAATCTGTTTTTCACCAAACTTAGAAATGCTTCTTTTGTGCCATCTCCGAAATTGTATATTTTTCCTTTGAAATAATAAGCCAAATACCAGTGGGTCTGCCTGCATGTAAAACCTTATGGAAATCAAGGAAAAGTGAGCAACAATTCAAAGACCACATCCTTGTTTCAGCCTTACAGATAACTCAATGCATTGAAGAAGATATTATTTATTTTTTTATTTGGTTATGTGATAATGTGGGGCTAAGGTCTGTGTTTAAAAGTGTTTCTTGTTCAAACTTGTGAAAAACTAGGCTTTCTTCATCCATGTGAGAGGAACAAATTCTACCTGATTTCTCTGATGTTGTCTCAAGAACAAGAAGGCATATGTAATTGTTTGTGTAGAAGTTTTTACTTTCTCCAGCAAGAATTCCAGTGCTGTAAATGCAGTCAAGCTCCCCTGACTGGAAGCACAGAAATCCAGCAGACTTCACTGGGACGTGAACTCTGTCCTAACTGTCTAACATTTGTATTTAATAAGAAGGTCTCTGCTGTGTGTTGTAAATATGCAGTAGCTTATCGACTATTATTGTGGGGGCGCAGGGAGAGGCTGTATGATTTTGTTGAAGGTAAAAGAAAATCAAAAGGTATTTCTTTGCAGTTTTATTACAGCTTTTTAAGTTCATGGGAGTCCCAGAGAACTCATGTTAAGCAAAGGAGAAATTCCTGAGTACCCTTCCTATTGAAACCATTATGTTCCTCAGCTGTAACACTGAAAATGTTCTTTCTACATCACAAAGGGAGATGAAAGAATATTTAAATAAAATTATGACCCTCTCAGTAAAAATATCTGTTTTCCCCATGTGCAGCATGTAACACCTGCTGTATCCCTATAAAACAAATGATTGATTCTGAATCACTTCGTAGGGGAGAGTTACCTTGGGAACAAAATCATGTACCAGCTGTGTCAGCCTCACTTAACAATTAGCTGAACTGGTCCTCAGGCAGAAACATCTCTTTATCTCACAGGTCAGAGATTTTAGGTCAAAAGAACATAGCTCTTTGTTTAATTTTGTAATTCTAAATCCGTCTACAAAAAGCTGCAAAGGGACTTCTGGGAAAAATGAAGAGGAAATCTTGTTCTGTGGCATACATGCTTAATAAACTGAAACTGACAAATGTTAAATACTGCCATTGTTCACTGAAAAGCATATTTTACTTTCAATACTGATGAAACAGACCTTCCCGTAAAATGTTACCCAGCTACTAGATGAATCATGTAATAAAGTACAGTCTTATTCTTAAAACATAATAAGATAAAGGCAAGAGGCTTGCTTTGCTCCTGAGTATTCTGTATTTTGAAAAATAAATTTTAATTAATTAAGATGCTAATTAAATTCATTTAGGATCCTTTATTAGTCAAACTAGTATTGCTAAGACGGCATGGTGACTTTCAGCATAACATTTGCTGTATTGACCTCAAACTTTCAAAAGCACTGTGGTTTTGCTAATTTACTCATTAAAAGAGACAGAATGGTGAGACCCCAGTTCATTAGTAAAGACTTCAGTTTTCTGAAGGCCTACAGATCTGCAGTAATTCTTTGAGATTACACTGTCCCTTATGAACCTTGATGCCCTGGCATGACTGCAGAATAGGGTTGCGGGGGTGCATTTGTGATGACTTTTTCCAACCCTACCCGTTACTTCTCACTCTTTCACACAACAAGACAGCAGTGATAGGAGCAACCGCTCAAATTTTTCAAGATTAAAAAAAAAAAAACCAGCATCATGACAGCCCTAATGGTAATATCACCCATCCAATTATGCGTAACAAATTGCAGCAAGTTCAGCCTGGAGTCCTGGCCTGAGCTTATTTTTTGAAATAGTTTTCTACACTTTCATAAAGTCATAGCAAGAGTTATGCTAGAAGGGACCTCAGGAGGTCTCACACAGTCTCCTGATCCAAGCAGACCTCAGTTGCTAGCTCTTGTTCTTAAGCACTTTTGTAACATATGCCTCCCCACCGCTATGTTTTTTTCCAGATGACAAAAAGGATCAGTAAAGGTGATGCAGCACAAAGTGGAGATGGGTACAAAACACAAGAGTGTGGTGTGAATAAGAAAATAGGTAGCAGGCAAGTTTTAATCATTCAACAACCTTGACAACAGAAGAATGGAGCGTATGAAAACCTCCTAATTAGTTGTCCTTCTATCCATCTTCTAACAGACGCATGACAGGTACCCATGGGGAGCAGGACTTCTTTCCTCTCTAGTCCCGGCTTTCCATAATTTTGTATGAAATTGTAGATTATCTCAAATGAGGTAACTAGTCACCTGAGATATTTTATACTATTCTAGATTTCTGGAGGGGTAAGAAATATCGAAAGAGACTTTTCCAGGTGGGAAAGAAACAATTATTTGTTGTTCCTTTAAAATGAGGGTATTATGAAAAAGGTGATAATTTTTTTTTTTATAGTGAGTTACAAAGCAGAATTGCAGTGACCTTTATCAGATCTAATTGTTAATCCTCTGTCTTTCTAAATATCTCTGGATTTGTATGGTTGGGTGCTTAAGAAACATTCACACGTAAGATGGTATCCACAGTCTGTTGATTGATAGAAAATATTGCTAAATATTGCATATTATTTATAGTGAATGAAGCAAATCATCTATTACTAAAGAGATAATTTGCTACTAAAAACCTACAACAAAGCTAAGGACTAGTCAAGGCTATAAGGGATGGGTTAGGAAAGGATTGTGACTCACAGTAGCAAATGTTGGAGTGAAGTATTCCTCTTAATGAAGGCTTTTTCTGTTTTTCCTGCAAAGGAAAAGACTCCAATTAAGATAAAGACATGATTTGTGTGTTATTCTAACCTGAAAGAGTTAATACTGCTTTAAAAATCCTGGACATTTTGAAATATCTGACAGAGATTAAAGAAGTAACACATAGAGGTAAATTTTTAAGAAAGATGACCTGTCATGAAGTGTGTTGAGTACCAGCTGCTGTGAATTTAATTTCAAAGTTGTTTTTGACAGCATGTTCCAATTATATCCTTATTGAAAGGCTAGATTTTTGGTAGATTGACAAGTTTCCTTTTTATTTTTACCTTCTAATGAGCAAAACAATCTGTTACAGTATATTGATCCAGCTTATTTATTTCTGGATATTTAAAATATGGTCTGCTGTCCTTCTCTTCAGATACTTTTACCACCTGCAATACAGCAATAAATATACTTGCATTTGCGAAAACAGGGGGGAAAGGTTGCTTGTAAGGAATTATTGCTTTTTCTGTGAAAGGAAAGTATTTTATATAAGAGCTATGGGCTTATTTTAGTTAGAGGGAGGATTAATGTGTTTGAATATGTATTGACCAGACACTTTACATGAACACACTAAGGGTCATCAGCACCCCCAGGGAAGACAATAGACAATATAGTCGACTTAAATGTCATGGACTATGACTAATATTTAGATACGATCAACATCTGTTGGCCTGGTTCTGAGCAGCGCACGAGGACCTGATTCAGAATATTACTGTTGAAGAGTCATCCTACGACAGTGATTGTAACATATGCAGAGTGTGGGAGTGACAAAGAAATCCACTGCATGCATTCAGTTTCAAGAGGAACGCCATCAACAGAAGAGAACTTCTCAGAGTGCAGCAAAAGGGCGGGACACAACAGCACAAGTAGTAGCAGGGGAAATTTTGATTGGACATGGGAAAAGAAGCCTTTACTAAAGCAGGTTTAAGCATGGCCCAGAGAGGGGATAGAATCACTGTGCTTGGAAGTTTTTAAAACCGTCCGGGACAAACGAAGATGGAAGATGGTCAAGATGGTCACTTCTTGGCCAACCTGATCTAACTTTGTAGTTAGCTCTGCTTGGAGCAGCTGGCTCTACAAGATGAGCTTTCAACTTAAATCCTTTTCTGAGTCTATGATTTTTTAAAAAGAGGCTAGTCATGAAAGAAACCACCCTCCTGGGCAGCATGGAGAACATTCTGAACATCACATTGCAAATCCAGAATGCGTGCCACTTACTGGAAAGAACTTCAGAAAGGACAGAACGAAGCTAGCATGGCTGAACAGTGCTGTCAAAGAGGTAAAAGCAAGGAGCACTATGATCCTTCTGAAATTAGGAAAATATGAAGGATGATCAATACCGGTAGATTAAATGTAAAAGCATCCTAAGACTGTCCACATGGTGTTTGAGTATTAATTTTTAAAAGGCACCAAAACTAACAATAAATTCTTTTTGAATGCTTCAGGAGATGGAAGGCAGAGAAGCAATCAGCAAAAACAATAACTGATGAGGATACAGAAGAGACAGGCTAAAAATAACACAACTGTAGAAAAACTACTTATCACCAGTTTATTATTTCTGTACCATTTCCAGCTTTGCACAGGGAGTATCAAGAAATTGTAACATGAATCCAATTCAAGGATATAAAATTAATCTAAAATTTAAAATAGGAACGCTGCAACTGAACAAGCAGAAGAATTCCCAGAATAAAAATTTGTGAGATTAAAAGAAGGACGTAGTCCTGAGATGACAAAATAAAAATGTGCCAGACTGTGATTAATGGTTATAATCAATGGAGTACAGCTGATCTGGATAATTCAGCAATGGGGGATGGGTCCTCACTGTGTTGATGTTAATTACATTATATTTTCATTTAGCTTGCTTTTTGTGTTAATTTAATAGTGGCACGGGATATTAATGCTATTACAGCTAAAGCAGTATCCTAATCAGCTGAATTAGATTATGGCCTTAATACAAATTTCCACCCGTGTGAGCATTTGAATTCCTGTTCTGTGAAACTCTCAAAAGCATATTTCAAAAATACACCTGTGGCTTTTCATATCACACGTGAGTATGTGCACGTGCACACAGAACATTATTAACGCTCCAAGATGGCATTACTTGACATTCATGTCAGGAAAAATTTCTACACTAGTTGTGTCCTTGCTTGTTTAAAATGTAGTCTGTATGTTAAAAAGGGAATCACTCAACCTTTTTTTTCTTGTGAGCTTGTCAACAGAGTATTTACTTCACATTTTCAAAGATCAAAAGATGGACGGAATAATGCAATCACTCTGATAGGGTAACAAAGACTCTTGGGAAGCCAGGAAGACCAAAACATTTGAAATAAATAAGTAAATTCTGTATGCATGATAAAAACATTTTTTTTTTAATTCTAATGGGATAACAAATAGCCAAGATAATATGCGTTCAAACATTAGTAGTATATAGCATAGGTTAGATTTATTGATAATTCTTGAAAGCATGCAGTATTTTCCATCTGCGCATGTAATGAGACAGACAATCGGAACTTAACCATACGCTTTGATACTGGGAAATGCTGAACACATCCAGCTCCCATTTAAGTTTAGGATGGTTGGTCGGAGGTTAATAACTTTGTACTATGGACAAGGAGATAACAACATTCAAGTTGATGCAAGAAAAAAATAGTATAGCTTAATCTAATACAACACACCCCAACTGTTAAAAATACATGAACTGTTACCCATAGGTTCAAAAATTATTGGGAATGGATAAACTAGATAATATTGCCAAATAAAATAAAAATAAGTTTTTTTAAAAACCCTTGATATGCCTAAATATTTCTGACAGAAGCTTATGTTGTTCAGCTTTAAATAGTGTATAGTAACTTCCTTGAATATGATTTAGTTTTCAGAATTCAAAGATGAACACAGAAATTCCAGATTATATTTAGAAGAAGAATCATAGAATCATAGAATGGTTTGTGTTGGAAGGGACCTTAAAGATCACCTACTTCCAACCACATTGCCATGGGCAAGGACATCTCCCACTAGACCTGGCTGCTCAAAGCCCCATCCAACCTGGCCTTGAACACTTCCAGGGATGGGGCACCCACAGCTTCTCTGGGCAACCTGTTCAAGTGCCTCACCACTCTCACAGTAAAGAATTTCTTCCTCATATCTGATCTATATCTACCACCTTGTCCTATCACTACATTCCCTGATAAAGAGTTCCTCACCGTCTTTCCTTAGGCCCCCTTTAAGTACTGGAAGGCCGCTATAAGGTCTCCCCGGAGCCTTCTCTTCTCCAGGCTGAACAACCCCAACTCTCTCAGCTTGTCCTCGTAGCAGAGGTGCTCTAACCCTCTGATCATCTTCGTGGCCCTCCTCTGGACTCTCTCCAACAGGTCCATGTCCTTCTTATGTTGGGGGCTCCAGAGCTGAATGCAGTATGATTTTTTCAAATTCTAAAAGAAAATCGTAGTTGATATACCCTAGAAAATTGTGAAGTAGATTTGTCAAATTATATCTGTTGTGAATTAGTGTCTTGGCTTGAATTAATAAGAGAAAATTTTCTAGAGAATATTATCTGGATGAAACTTGTTGATGCAATGTCATATTTCGTGTATACTTTCGTGGTTGGTTATCAGATTTCCTTTTTTATTATTCATTATGTGGTGGGTTGACCCTGGCTGGATGCCAGGTGCCCACCAAGCCGCTCTATCATTCCCCTCCTCAGCTGGATGGGGGGGAGAAAATATATCGAAAG
>VYXH01003713.1:253935-318329 GCA_013397275.1 Burhinus bistriatus | reverse complement strand
GTTATTGTTTTTTAATTTTTAGGGGGAAAAAACTTTTAAAAAAAAAAAAAAAAGACATCACTAAAATCATATCATTCTTTAAATTTTGTACCAAAATCATCCACTTGGGTATGGCCTTCCAAACTAATCTTATTTTCTTCTCCCTTATATAACTTTGCTGGTGAAGTGCTAATGCTCAGATAGCAAAATAGGAAGCTGGGACCACTACAGGTATCTAGAAATATTTTATAAACATATCAATGGAATACAGCTGTTTACCATAATGGTTCTCTTCACCTATGGTGTATACCTGAATATTTTTTCCTTAAATTTTAATCTTGCTAAGTTTTTCCACTTCTTCCTCTTTAACATGGAAAACCAAGCAATTTTACTCCAAGTTGCTATTGTTTAGACCTATTGCAGTAGTCACTTGCTTGTCTTTCACCATGTTTAATTGTATTTTTTTTCTTTCTTTTGGCCTTCCTTATTTTGGCTGGCCCTCTCTGTGTGTTATTCTCTCCAAAGTGCTGATATTCTCTCTCTCAGAACTCATTAGCCTTCTCCTTGGCTGCAGATCTAATCTGGTTTTCTTTTCGTGCCCTGGCCTCTGAGCTCCCATTACAACATATTTGCCTTGGTGACAGGGTATCACATTGGCCAGAACCTTGAGGTAGATCTGCTTGCACCTTTCCTAAAATAAAACTACCAAAAATATCCAAAGGCCTTTCTATCTCTAAAGTTAGGTCTCGTGAGAACACAAACTGGAATAAAATAATCTTGCTGACTGTGAAAATTCAGCTCTTTTAGGTGAGATAATCCAGAACAACTGTAAACAACTTTCCCCCAGCTGATTGTCCAGGCAAAGTTATGCCAGGAACTACAGCTATAGCAAACACCGCACTGTACCTCTGGACCCCTAAGTAGACCTGATCTGCCAGACTGCTGCTGTGACCCCCTGGCTCTGCCCATCCTCACTTGAGCCCCCGGAACGTTTCTTCATCTCAGCGCTCAGGGGAGGTGGTGGCATCCCTTTCCCAACAGGGCTCTACCTGTGACGGAGGGACAGATGCCAGGACAAAGCAGGTAGCTGCCCTGTCAGCCTGCCCGCCTGCTAACCTGCTTCAGCCTTTTCAACACAAGAGAAGTACCCACAGAACAAACAGAGAGCCAGAAGGAAGTGATGTTGACAGTGAAATTTGGGACAGTGAAATTCGGCTGCTGCCCCTGAGCCATGCCGGGGACTGTGCTGATGGTTTAGAGGCACAGACCACTATGGGCCAGTGCTTGAGTGTGTGCATGGGCTCTGGTTTATTGGCAGATACAGGGGTAGCAACAGCGTCTTGCTGACAATAACGATATAAAAATACCTAATGGTCCCCTCAATTTGTGGCTCTGCCTATGCCAGGAAATTAAAAAGCAGCGGGGCGCAGGCCTGAGCGAAAGCGAACGGCAGCAAAGCCGACAATGGCTATACGCCTTGTGGAGAGTAATAAACCTTTGTGGGACAAAGGGAGAAAGGATATTATAGTTGTCTGTCTCTGTCACAGATAGACCTCGAAGAATTTCCCTCGGAAGTTGTCTTTAATGGTGTACACCACAGACGGGTTATCAGTAAGCAAACCACTGGGAAATCTGGGCTGCCTTCTCTGGGTCAGGGGTGCTCACAGAGCGTGGGAGAAGGTCTGCGGTCACACTTACCTCCTGATGCAGCCTGCAGTGTCCCTCAGCCTGACAGGCACCTGGCTGGAGTGCTCGTGGGATTTCAACCTGGGCTGCTTTTTTTGTGGTTCCTTCCAGGGTTTCACCATGAAGCCAGGACACACTGGATGCAGAGAGGAATTTGAAACAGCTGCCATCTCTGGGTCGTGGAATTGACCAGTACAGAGACTGAACTGGGGTCCTGGAAATGTGTGCAAAGGCTGGTGCAATACTCACTGCTCCTTGTTTCAGGAAAACAAAAAAAAAAAACCAACCAAACAAGCCACAAAGGTCCAGCCATCTACAAAGCTAGTTTTCTGACTCAGAGTAAAAATGTCAATAGTCTTGAGAAAGAGACAACGTTTTGACCAATTCTCAAGTTTTCCAACTCATGAAATGAAATATACGCATATCTGGATCATCACTTTAGGGAAGGTGTCACAGAAATATCTAGATTTTTTTGGTTTGACCTTGGGTTGTGACTATGATCCTGTAAAAATAAGTGACTGGACCTCCTGGTGGGGATAGGAGATTGTTCCTTCCCTGGGGATGGACTGAGTTTGCTGCAGGTGTGTCGTGCAGTAGAAATAAGTCACAGCACAGAGACAGAAGTCTACAGCTAAAGAGAAGCCTGAGAGGCTTAAGAGTCACTTTGCGATTTTCTTAATAGATTTGACGAATTCTGTGCTTGACTTTCATGCAAAGCATAGCCTTAGGCTTTCTTCCACATTTGATGTAAAAAGGGCCTGACTTTTCATATGCATTTAAGCATTTACTCTGCTCTTTATATATATCAGCCACTGCAAGACCATATGCTGGAAAGGACAGCTTCACTGGGGTAAATTTGCTACCCTCTCTTCAAAAAACACTATGGTAAATAGAGAAGGGAGCAGAGTGTAACTTAGCTCTGTCAGCAAAATTAACCACCATATTTGTGGTGTTTCAGACATTTTTTTTGTTCCTGGACCCAAATCTCTGATCCAGTGTTATTTAATCATGACTCTCTAGATAGTCAAAAATATTTTCTGGGAACATCTGTCCAGTCAAATAACGTAAGGGCTTGCTCCATGCCAATTCCCTGATTGTTCAAAGTGCATACACACACATAGACTCATTTGTCTCCAAGAACTCTCTTAGAATAAACCCAACTAGTTTTCTCCGAGAAAAACATTCTAATTACTGATGGTAAAGTGTTTCCTCCTTCTTTAAACATTTTCATTTTTGCTTCCTCTTTTGTTCGCTTTAAACATGGTTTGCAAAATGCAAGATGTGTCTGTACTCTCAGTCTGCACCTGAATGTGCATGCCTGTTCCTGGGCAAAGAGCATGTCAGAATCCCGTCCAGAAAGCAGAGCACCCAGCTCTCCTTGAGGCTCAGGATTACAGAGTAAACATTTGCTGGAAAGGTGGGCCCGTGAAACTCCATGAAGTTCAACAAGGCCAAGTGCAAGGTCCTGCATGTGGGTTGGGGGCTATCCCATGCACAAATACAGGCTGGACAGAGAATCAAATGAGAAAAACCCTGAGGAGAAGGACTTGGGGCTGTTGGTTGATGAGCTCAACATGAGCTGGCAATGTGCACTCACAGCCCAGAAAGCCAACCGCATGCTGGGCTGCACCAAAAGAAGCGTGGCCAGCAGGCTGGGGGAGGTGATTCTGCCCCTCTACTCTGCTCTGGTGAGATCCCACCTGGAGTACTGTGTCCAGCTCTGGAGCCCGCAACAGAAGAAGGACATGGACCTGTTGGAGTGGGTCCAGAGGAGGGCCACGAATATGATCAGAGGGTTAGAGCACCTCTGCTATGAAGACAGACTGAGAGAGTTGGGGTTGTTCAGCCAAGAAGAGAAGGCTCCGGGCAGACCTTATAGCAGCCTTCCAGTTCTTAAAGAGGACCTACAGGAAAGATGGGAAGGGACTCTTTATCAGGGGCTGTAGTGATAGGACGAGGGTAATGGTTTTAAACTGGAAGAGGGTAGATTTAGATTAGATATGAGGAAGAAATTCTTTACTGTGGGGGTGGTGAGACACTGGAACAGGCTGCCCAGAGAATTTGTGGATGCCCCATCCTTGGAGGTGTTCAAGGCCAGGCCGGATGGGGCTTTGAGCAACCTGGTCTAGTGGTCTAGTCATGGTCCCTGCCCATGGCAAGGGGGTTGGAACTAGATGATCTTTAAGGCCCCTTCCAAGCCAAACTGTTCTGTGATTTTAGATGCACTAGAAAGTGGGTGCTGAATATACTTTTTTAATTGACTCAGAATCATACAACTGTTGAGGCTGGAAGGGACCACTGGAGGTCATCTAGTCCAACTACTCCCACTCAAAGCAGGGTAAACTGGAGCAGGTTGCTCAGAGCCTTGTCCAGGCAGATTTTGAACATCTCCAGGGATGGATACTCTACAGCCTCTCTGGGGAACCTGTTTGAGTGTGCTTGACCATCTTCACAGAAAAAAAGTTTTTCTCACATTTGAGTGGAATTTCCTGTATTTTAATTTGTGCCCATTGTCTCTCGTCCTGTTACTGGATGCCACTAAGAAAAGCACAGTCTTCTTTACTCCCTCCCATCCAGTGTTTGTACATAATGATAAGATCCCCCCGAGCCTTCTCTTCTCTAGGCTGGACAGCCCCAGCTTTCTCAGCCTTTCCTCATGCTGAAGATGCTCCAGTCCCTTCATCGCCTTTGTGGCCTTGTACTGTACTCAGTCCAATAAGTCCATATCTTTTTTGTACTGGGGAGCCTAGCGCTAGACACAGCAGTCCAGACATGTCTTACCAGTGCTGAGTAGAGGGGAAGGATCACCTCCCTCGACCTGCTGGTGACACTACTCCTAATGCAGCCCAGGGTGCTGTTGGCCTGAGCAAGCCCCAGCTCCACATTAGGGTAAATTTGAGCTCTCCTAAACTATACGTATTCATCAAGCTTTCATGTTGTTTAATGTTTTGAAGACAGAGATTTATCCATTCATAGCAGCGCTCCTTCTGCAGCCTGCTTTAGTCATTGAAAATTCCTTACAAG
Source organism: Burhinus bistriatus (assembly GCA_013397275.1). NCBI lineage: Eukaryota > Metazoa > Chordata > Aves > Charadriiformes > Burhinidae > Burhinus > Burhinus bistriatus. The sequence continues at coordinate 313,640 of VYXH01003713.1, read as the reverse complement.
TTCCAGTTACCATGAGGAAGAGTATTTTTCATGTAAGGGCTATAAACAACATATGATTTGAACATTTTCACAGCAACACCTTCCAAGAAGATATTTCAGTTGACAGCTAAATTTACTTTAGGTTTACAGCTTTTAATGGTGGCAGTTGTAAATCTCTATATTATTAATTGTGACGACATACAAAGCAGTGAACATATCAATTTGGCAAAAGCAGTCTCATAAAATATGCAGAATATGCATGTACTTTGGTGATTATTACTAAGGAAGTCCCCTGCTCATGAACAGGTTTTTTCTTATTGTCATTATTATTGCCGTGGTAAGATTAACTTGTGCAGTTAATCTTGCGTTTCTCTTGAGTATTCCTAATGGTACAATCAGATGTGTGCAGTTCAGCCACTGAATTTTTTTATATGACTTTTCTTACAATGAGGAGTAGAATCATGACAAATATTTGGAAATAAATTGCTTTCCTCATTGAAAAAAAATTGTGGAATGAATGCAAGAAAAGACTAGTTTACTCAGGGGCATCTTGACCTGCAAAAATTTCTGTGCGCATTCCATTCCTGAGTTACAGAAACAAATTTAATAGTGTATTAGCGCACAAGAGACAAAAATGAACTAAAGTGAAAACTGTGGAGACTCAAAAAATACCAGGAAGCAAAAAACACTGATTATTTCCCCCCCTTTTTTTTTTTTTTCGTTCTGCCTAGGTTTTGCAGTCCATTTAAACTAGTTAGAGCTTCCTGCACTAATCTGGGCAACGGAAGCTTAAAAGTAGACTCAAATGGCTCTGTCCTTTTGAGTACGTCTGCACCATTGCCAAGAAATACTGACATATCCATGTTAGCTGTAAACAAGCCACAAAGTAAAGTCAGATAGCTGGGTAAATTGGTACAAGAGAACTCTTGAAACTTCTGTAGGGGCCTGCTGCTGACACCTGATTCAGCTGGTTGACGTTTGCATTTGGTCTGAGCGCAGACACGTGCTGGGAGAAGGGGAGGCATGTTTATATTAGGTTATAGAAGTAACAAGCATTTGGACAGATAAGACATGGTTCTGACTCAATGCATCCTAATACAGAAAAAGTCATATTTTTTACTCTTGTCCTGGGATCAAAAACCTGCATTGCACTCTGTTCAGAGAGCTGGCTTCAGGATAGACAAACCCCTGTGTGTCACACCTCCTCACGGGGATCAGCTCTTTTTTTTTTTTTCCTGTACTCTATCATCTACTGTTCCTTTAAAGCCTTCATGTTCATTATTCCATTTCTTCAGATTGTCATAAGTGGTCTCCTAAGTTCTTTTTCCAGCCTAAGGGATAGTGTGGATTTGCTTTGGCACTTGCTAGTGTTGGTACAGTCTTCAGGTTTCATTTTGACTTTATCACTAAATAGTAGACTGATCTGACCAACAGATTGGTTTATGAGAATGGCTGTAGTAAGCAGCAGTCCTGTGTAAATGTACCAGGGTCCCTTCTGTGAAAATAAACAAAGAAAAAAAGATCCTGGAAGACTATATGGAGATTTTATACAGTTTCAGCCTTAGGTGAATTATTATAGGTATGCTATAAAACCCTGAAGTCACACAGATTATAATGAAGATGCTTACTCATCCCCAGCGATATGGATGGCAGTGCAACATTGCGTCCTTTTCTGATTTTTATCTAGTACAGTGATGCACTTTATTTCATGCATATTAATCAAAATCTAGCATACAGAGATTCTTCATTTCACTTTGTTGTTCCAGAATACCTGTCCTTAACCATATCCTTATGCAAGATAATGTATGAAAAAGAAATAAATGGATTGTGACCTAAATATTGCTTCAAGTGGCAAAATCTATGTTATTCTCTTTGTCTGAAGAAACTCACTGTGTATTGAATGGTTACCTTTTTCCTTCTGCTTTAGCTGGCTGCTTAATTAAGGTGCTGGTTTTCAATGCTGAATAATGCATATTGATTAATAGCTTTCACAAAAACTGCAAGAATAAGATTGGCATCTGGTGGACTTGACAGATGCATGAGCCACTCACAATGCTTTTCTGTCAGGCAATTCAGTCCCCAGAAAAGGAGACTGCATGACTAATGAGTTTTGCACCTCCTCTTCATGTGCTCATCTGCTTTCCCATTGATGTAATTTATTAGGCACTTATGTGAGTCACGGTTAGCACACTGAAGTGGGAGTGCTTGGTGGCAGCCATTATAATAACTGTAAGGCAAATAAAACAGACATCGGGAAAGTGGGAAATGATGTCTAAGAAGCAGAGAACACGTTTTCCCTTTACGCCTGCACTAAATATTTTCAATTAATTAAATAGTTACAGTCAGAGTTTGATAATGTATTTACACTCACAACTATTTTTACACACCAGTGTTCTTGCATCATTGCTGGACTTTTGAAGAGCAAGGTTAGTGCATCTCTAGTAAATGAAAACTTTCGTAACGGTTCATTATGATGAACAGATTAGTTTTCGTGGCATCTTCACTTTCATAAAGCTTTTGACACTCAGATGACCATCTGATAAACAGAACAGAGAAAATATTTCTAGGTTGTCATAGGGAACCACTTCTGTGGCCCCTACAGACACATATAACAAAGAAGCAGATGGAGGTCAAAATAAACTGAATGTGTTTGAAATGTAGCTGAGCCATGAAAAGACACTTTGAACTGAGGATAGAAAGTCTTAGGGAACTATCAGAAAACTGCTGCTGTCTACAGGGGTCAATAGGAAGCTGTTTAGTCAGTTCTTTGGAAGTGTATTGGTACAGGTGCAGTACATCACAGTTTTTTCTACTTAGTCCATTGGTATTTGAGATGAACAGAACATTGTGTTTCATAGAATCATAGAATCATAGAATGGTTAGAGTTGGAAGGGACCTTAAAGATCATCCAGTTCCAACCTCCCTGCCATGAGCATGGACACCTTCCACTAGACCAGGTTGCTCAAAGCCCCATCCAGCCTGGCCTTGAACACCTCCAGGAATGGGGCATCCACAGCTTCTCTGGGCAGCTTGTTCCAGTGTCTCACCACCCTCACAGTAAAGAATTTCTTCCTCATATCTAATCTAAATCTACTCTCTTTCAGTTTAAAACCATTATCCCTTGTCCTATCACCACATTCTCTGATAACAAGTCTCTTCCCGTCTTTCCTGAAGGCCCCCTTTAAGTATTGGAAGGCTGCTATATTCACATTTCATGTGAATAAAATAGACTAGGGAAGAGACACTTCAGTGAGGAACACAGATTTGAGCTAGCTCAAGGCAAGTAGGTGTGATGCAATTGTACATATGATTTATTCTGACAGAATATAGAAGTAAGGTTGTCTAGGGTTTTTTAGGTGTAAGCCAATAGGACAAAGCATGACTTTCTATTAGCATCCCAAAAGCTTTATTGCTAGAAGCCCAGAAAGCTGAAGAATGCTTATATGCATGTCATAAAAAAAAGGCATAATAAAGTGAATGTGTTCAGCAAGTTGTTAGATATTTTTATAAAAGGAGATTTTTGCTGACTATGACAAATGTCTAGCACTTCAACACTGAACTAATCATTAGGGAGAACAGAAACATGAAGTTCAATAAGGAGAAGTGCAAAATACTGAGTCAGCATTGAAACTGACTGCGTGAACAGCAGTCCTGCTGAAAAGGACCTGGAGGTAGCAGGGGATGGCAGGTTAAATAGAAGCCAACAGTGTGGTATCGTTGTAAATAAGGCAGATTATGTGCTGTGCCACATTAAGATCATGGTAAGCAGACCGAGGGAAGTTATTAGCTTCCTCTGCTTGGTATGATTGATGAATCCCCATCCGTGTGCAGATATGGGTCCCTAGGTTTAAAAGGGCCATGGAGAAAGTGGAGAGCGTCCAGCAGAGAATAGCTAAGGTGGTCTGGGACCCACAGCGTATGTTAGGAGCTGGACTTTGTTGGTCTTGTGAAGAGATGATCTAACATCAGCCTACAGCTATATAAACGGCAGTTAAAAGCTGATGGGCCACACTCTTCTTTGCAGAAGCTGGTGATAAAACGAGCGGTGGTGGACTTGAGTTGTAGCTTGGGAGGCTCAAGGTGGATATCACAAAAAGATATGTTCACCAGAAGGGTAGTGCAGCGCTGAAACAGTTTATTCATAGAGTGACTGGAATCTCTGATTTTGGAGGTTTTCAAGACTTCATTACACAAAGCCATGGCTGACCTGATCTGGCACAGCCACAGTCCTGTTTCAAGCAGGAGGTTGGAGTAGAGGCCCCAAGAGATCCCTTCCAAACAACATTTTCGCGGTTTTAGACGGTTTTGCTATCCAAGTTGCCCTATGTAATCTAGTTGTAAGCATTCTGAAAGCAGGTAGGAAGACTGAAGCCTTATCAGAAGCACACAACTTAAAAGGCTCTTAGAGCTGAAGTCAAGGATTTGTAGAGACTGCTTGCAAAGGTATCGAAAAAAAGCATGGAAGATAATTTAAAACTGAGACAAGGCGATCTGACACCAACAGAGCACAGGCTGAAAAGAAGTGTTGAGAGGCAAGAGCACTCTAAGCCCCTTTGCGAAGGTTAAGAAGGTGAGCTGGTGTATAGCAGTACTGAAGTAAAAAGTTACATTTCTAACACCATTTGCACAGAGGTATCACTACAGTATGAAAATAAACAACGTCACTCAGAAGAAATAAAGATCCTGCTGAAGAAATGTAGCTTTCTCTGTCTTCCTCAAAGACCTGTATAGCACCAACCCTTTCCCTGCTTGTGAAAGTCTGGCAAAGAAAGATGAGATGAAAGACTTGAGTTATTGGAGACACTCACTTCAACAACCAGAAGCTCAACAAGGCAGACCACATCGTTTCTCTTACAAGCTACAGTGAAGTTTTCCACTTGTTGAAGGTAATAAATTAGAAGCAGAGGAATGGTATATAATTTATCAATTTTCTAAAGGTAAATTTGGTGTTTAAAAAGTCAATGTAGCCATTGATTCAACAGGAGTTTTGTTTGAAATCTGTTTCAGTAGGTTATGCCCACATTATGTGTGCAGGAACTAGTCATTTCTTGAAGGTTAGTGCTTAAATCCTATACCTAGCATGATTTCAGAAGTGGAGGAAGGTAAGCCAAACGCTTTTGACAGCAGCACAGCTATTTACTGATACAAATCAACCAAGATATTGTGTCTAGGTACTGAAAGAAATCTGCAAATATCCAGGACAAGACTGGCACCATGCAGTCTCTGTGGTTCACCGGTTGAGTGAAATGTTTGCTGCATTTTTATGGTGTATGATTAACTGAAACTGCTGATTTATGGATTATATTGAAATTTTTACCTGAATTTGGTTATTGTGCTTATTAATGCATTGCTATTTTAGTAAAATCATAGTAACTTAGTTTAGTGTATGCTCAGTTAAGTACGTACTGATCTGTTCAATATAGGCAAGCTGCATGGAATGAACGTTGAGACCTTAAATAACCTTAGACAAGAAATTTGCAAGTCAGTTGTCGCTCTGCAGGTTCATTTCCTCTCAGCAGCAACTCAAAAAGAATTAATCCACTGTAGAATTAGCTCTTTCCAGAAATGCAAATCTTCTTCAACAGAACAGTATCATTGAACAGAATAAGCAGTTTTATTGGTCAAGCATTTGGGGGTGACTTCTTGGAAGAGCTTACAGAATTTTTAAAGTGTGAAAGTTATAGTAACCACAGCTTGCAACCACAGTATACAAAGAGATGCAAGAAAACAGGAACCTGAACTGTACAGGAAGAAGCCAATTTTATACTTCATTATTTTTATGATTATGATTTTAGGTATAACCTTCTCAGCTGCTGCCTCTGTTCCACTTCTGTTATTACAAATTCGGAGTTACTAATATTCTTTGCATCTACATTTTCTCCATACTTCTGAATCATGACATTCTCTTGAAATATCCTGCACTGTTGCAGACAATCTTATGGCATAACCTTTTGAAAAATTAGTTAAAACTTTTTTTTTAAAAAAAAAAAAAAAAAGTTGTTTTCTTGCCTTGCAATGTAGAAACACATAAATTGTAAAGACAAGGACTTTTCTGAAGAAGTAGCAAACCAGCTTCTTCAGCAGCTACATATATATCACAAAGCAACACTAAACTGATTTCAACACAGACATACATAGATTTGTTCCATTCACCTCCTTCAAGATTAGAGAGCAAATGCAGTTAGAAGCTGAATTATTTTGGAGGTGGGGCAGGAGAAGGAGAGAACAGGGAAAGAGGAGAAGGAAGAGAAATCAATAGAGTAGCATGATATGACCTTTTTCTGGTTGTTAGGCAAGAATTACCTGAATTTTACAGGCCAAAGAGTGATTCCCTGAATCTCTAGTCTGCTATTCAAAACATAACCGTAACGTTTGAGTTCCTCACAGCCTTGAATATTTCCACACATTCAGTCTTCCCAAAGAGCGCACAAGTAATGTCGATCTGCTTTCAGAAAAAAAAGGCATGGGTAAATCCTCCAAAGTAGTTGTGCAAGTCTGATAAAAGTATCTCATTTCCAACGTGGAGCCCAGGAGCATGTTTTGAGCTGTCTGGGCAGAGAACATGAAAAGAGTTAAGTTGCATCCAAATGTGACTCTAAACAGCTAGCTCAGACAGGTAACCTGTTGTGAATATTTGCTTCAAACTAACATCAATCAGTCTCTCTGCTGGTTAGAAATAGAGCCTGAAGTGGTTAGCTCAGATGTAAATATGTAAATTGTAAACAACTCCTTTTAGTCAAATTCATTCTACCTGGAATAGCTAAAGTCTTCCTAGAGTAAGATGACAGAGAATATTCAGTACACATCTGACTCTTAAGTCTGAGTCTTCTCAGACACTTCTCAGGAGGCTTCCAAGGGACATCTACATTTACATAAGATCCTCAAGCTCGATTCTCTTTTGAAGATGATCCTAAATCCTTCCTTCAAAAAATGCAAACTTCACTCTTAAAAAAAAAATAAAAGCCACTGAAAAGTATTCCACCATTCTTCTGGAACAATGGGTAGAAAATTTCCCTCATAATTCAGCCCTCAGGCTCATTCCTTCTTCTGCCTGAAGGTACAAGAATCCAGACTGTAGCTTCTTGTCTCCTCAGAAAGTTTCTTAACTATTAGGCCACAGGTTGTTTGAGACATAACAGCTAGGAGACAGGGACAAGGAGAAATTATTTGGGTTAGAAGTGCCAACTCCCATCTTTCCCTTTCGGAAATGTGTGCTGTTTAAAGTGGAATTGCAGACAGCTTGGAAGGCAGCTGGAAGAGAGGACACCGACACGTGCTCTCACGTGCTCTGGTTGCTGCACCAGAGACACAGGTGCCCCTGTGACCCGTGGCCGTAGCCCTGCTGCTGCAGGCAGACCCCCGCGCACACACACACACACACACCTTTGCACACACGTCTGGGTTTGAGCGGCACAGGACTAATTTCTCTTTCAGTAATTTTACTTTTTGGTAAAGTTTCTTCTAATGCTTAGGAAAACTGCACTTTTAGAAGACTCTAGTGTCTGAATTGGTGAAAATATTTACTTCATAGCCAGCTATGGTATGCGAATTTCAAGGTCTCATGGTTTTTGAGCTCGCCAGGTGCAGGGATGAGGAGGAGCAAGACCCAGGCACTTGACCCAAGCTGGCCAACAGGATTATTTCATACCATGAACGTCACTTTCAGTATAAATTAAAAAGTTTGCTAAGAATTTCTCTCTCTTCCTTGATGGCTGCCATCCTGAGAACTTCTTGTCCCTGTGCCAGACCCCTGAGGCCTTCCCTTCCTCCCAAAGCTGTAGTGCTTGCGGTGTCTGACATTTGCTGTTATTTAGCATTTTTCTATTTAGCATTATTTATTTATTCAGCATTACTCTATTAAATCTGTTTATATTTTGTTATAGTTTGAGAAACCCACAACAATTTAATATCATTTAGACAATTATTCTATCACTCGATGACCCCTCCCCACCCGGGAAGGGGAATTGGGAAAAAATCAAGGAAACCTAAGGGTTGAAATATAAACAGATTTAATAGAATAAGACTAAACAATTAACAGTAATAACACTAAAGAAACAATAGTGATCCCAATACCAATCTAAAAATATATAAGGATTATACTCAGCCAACTATATCAGTAGGAAGCTGTGCACTCCCAGCAGTGGACAGTGAATGTCGGACACTGTGAGTGCTACGGCTTTGGGAGGAAGGGAAGGCCTCAGGGGTCTGGCACAGGGATAAGAAGTTCTCAGGATGGCAGCCATCAAGGAAGAGAGAGATATCCTCAGCAAACTTTCTAATTTATACTGAAAGTGACGTTCACGGTATGAAATAATCCTGTCAGCCAGCTTGGGTCAAGTGCCCGGGTCTCGCTCCTCCTCATCCCTGCACCTGGCGAGCTCAAAAACACTGAGACCGTGGAACCTACACACCATAGCTGGCTATGAAGTAAATATTTTCACCAATTCAGACACTAGAGTCTTCTGAAAGTGTGGTTTTCGCAAGTATTAGAAGATAAATTAGTTCTGTGACGCTCAAACGGAGACATATTTCAACCCTCGAGTTTCCTTGTTTTTTCCGGATTCCCCTTCCTGGGTGGGGAGGGGTCATTGGGTGACAGAATATATGTCTAAATGACAATAAATTGTTGTGGGTTCTTCAAACCATAAGAACAGAGAATAGGGAGCCCCGCAATGAAGTTAGAAATGGAGTTTAATGAGAAGACGGGACAGACTGCTGGTCAGGCGGCAGGCATGGCTTTATCACAGAACCTAACACACTGTAAACATTGTTTGTTATCTGAGGTCTCTTGCAAAATCATGATTATAATTCTAGCCACTGCATCTGTAGGTTGCCAGTGTACAGTCAGTAACAGAACTGGACGTGGCTGCTGTCCATGGGGCACGACTGCACTGGCCCCATTTCCTCAATAAAAAAACATTGCGTCTGCTCTAATGGGGATAGAACTGTTTGGGGTTTTGTATATTTTTTTTCACTATCAGGCACTAATTATGTTTAAAGTCCATAAGGTATTGTGGTTTTAAAAATAATAGAACACTCTGTATAAGCTCTGTAGCATTTTTTTTTGTTCATGTGGTACTACAAAATGGGAGGATAAGACTTATGTAACAAGCCAGGAAATTTCAAGAACAAACGTACTTGCTATAAGTTTCTCTCCCGTTTATCCAGATTCAAAAGATTTTCTTGCAAGACTTATTCATGGCCAGCCCCACATCCTGGGATGCAAATTAAAATCTTCCTGTCTTACTCCTTTAGAGAAGAGCACAAATGTGTGAAAAGCCCCTAAAAGCAGGTATAACACGTAAGATGAATACAATAGTCCACAAATATTTCATTGTGGAGGAATTATTATGTAGTTAGTTTATAATAACTAAGTTAGAAGAGAGTAAACAATAAAAATAATCCCCAAACTTCACAAAATTATTTTAATGGGAAAGTACACTTGCAAGAGCAACCAGATTTGAAGCATGCTATGCAGTGTCCTTAGTATTTCTGGTTTAATAGCCTTTAAGGTGATTCCTTGCACTCTGACAAGCGTTCAGATCCTTCTTACTGCAGGAGAGAAGAGAACAAATCATCAGGTTTAGACCCTGTATGTCCAGAATCATCTTCCTCCTCCACAATTTTAATGCTGCAGACAGCAAAACATTCAGCTATTCAAGGATTTGCATGTATTTTTTGAAACCGTAGACTCACTGTCCTGTCATTATTTGACTGAAGAATCAAGACTGGCCACAAGAAGCAGTGTAGCATAAACACATGAGTTTATTCTTTGTAATAGGAAACATCAAAGGGAAAGAAAATTAAGAAAGACTCTTTACTGAATTAAACGTAATTGACTCACTTAACCTTCTGTGAGTTCTGGCACATGGAAGATGGCTCCTTCTCCCCCTGCAGATCCACAATTACAGAACAGGCTTGGTGCCCTAGTAGCAGGTGAGAAGCAGAACATCATACCTGGGGAAGCATCAGAGTTGTCCAAGCATAAACCACATATTAGTGACACAGGGAAATGGCAAGGCATAGTAGTGGTAGGTTTCCACTTGCGGAGGACAGAAGTCCCCATCCGCCTAACTTGGCTTACTATCTGGAATGATCTGTTGCTTGCCAGGAGCTCAGATCCAAGATGTTGCAGGGAAACTGCCAAGGGTCTCTGGCTGTTACACCCTGCTGCTTATCCACATGGGCACCAGGGGAGTCAAGAGTGACTACAAGGATCTGACAGTGAGGATCAGGAGCTACAGATTGGCCAGCTTCAGTGTTTCCCTTGTAAAAATCATGGACCAAGGCCGCTTGGAGCACATTTCTGGGCCCATGAAGGAGAAGGAGGTGATTAGGAAGAGTCAGTATGGATTTACCAAGGGTCAGTCATGCCTGAACAATCGGATTGCTTGCTATGATAAAATGACTGGATTTGTGGACAAGGGGAGAACAGGGGGATGACTTTGACCTTGCCTTTAGCACTTGTCAGCCCCTTTCAAAACACTCTTCCTCCTCTTGTCCTAAAGAATAAAAATTACATCTGGTAAATTTCTGTAGTATTTCTACCAGTTAGCACCTGGGTTCTCAGCAGTTTCTGACCACAGTGACTTGAAATGAAAGAATAATTTGCACAAATAGTTATGTGTGTCAACTTACAGCTTTGCCACGCTGCAGATATAGGGAAGATATTCTTATATTTACTTCCATGAAAAAACAATGCAGATTTTCATTGCATTACTAGATTATTTTCCTGAAGAGAAGCAATGGTACGCACTCAGATCTCTTGGTGGATGCCTGCAATGCAGCAAGGGAAAGTTTTCTGCAGTACAAAAGCAGATGCTGAGTGGATATGAGCTGGCCCAGCACCTGGTGTAACATCACAAATGAGGAGAGGCAAAACACAATTGAAGTGTCAAGAACAGGACAAGAAACTGAAGATATCAGAGTAGCAGTTGCAGAAGAAATTTTCTGAGCCTCTGTTCACCCTGGCAGTAGCCAGACACCTCTTTAGAATCACCAACAACATCACACCTGAGGGTTTGAAGCATTTGACTGGAGACTGCAGTCTGTCCTTGCTCTTTGGCTGAGTGGAGGTTCCTCTTCCTTTTGTCTTTCCTGGACTTTCCCCATCTGGGTGTCTCAAGGCGTTGCATGCAGATGTGCTGGCATCTTAAGAACCTGCTCTGTCAGATGCCATCAATTCTTACTGTTCCTCTTCTTGACCTTCTTCACCATTGCTTTTAGGGTCTTCACTTTCCAGGCAAAGTCATCTGAAGCATTCCACTACAGAGCTCTATAGGTGAGGCAGCACATTCATCCCTGAGGGGCACCCGACTCTGCCCACATACACACTCACATGGGCCTGAACAGACCATTCCTGCTTCAATGGAGTAGTTTCCTCCAGACACAGCCACTGACTTCAGGGTGTTTTTTGATGGCAGTGGGACACTAAATGTGGGCATAGAGCACAGGTGCTTGCTTTCTGCATGGCAAGCCCCACTCTCTCATCAGCGTATGGAAATCATTCCCTCATCGGCGGCAAAAGCTCCCCAGCTGTCTGACTTCTGAAGAAAACAACAGGAAACGCAACCACAGAGCAGCCCTCTCCCCATGCTGGAAGCCCACCCACACCTTCCCTTTTCACTCTACCACCTCTGCATGCCAGTGCTGACCTACTTCCCTATCAACTCTCTGCCATGATGCTCTCCATCACTACTTCCAGCCATTTTGAAGAAGGGCAAGGTGTCCTTTGGAGGCTCACAGTAAAGTACTGTCTCTACACACCTGCCTCTTTAGCATTCCTTCCTTTAGTAACACCTTCCTCAACCCTAAGAAAAAGGAGAAATTCTTTCCAGAGTCTAAGCACACCACACAGTCATTCCCTACAAACAAGAAGGTCATGAAAACTGGGGCATGAATAGCTTCAAAGGAGTAGAAGACCTGGAAAGGAGAGGACACTGGTAAGAAGGAAAACCACTACCAAAGCAAACACAGAACAAAGCTGGCCCCTGGGGAGGAGGAAAGCTACTATTCATCCTCAACTTTTGAGTTCTCAACTTCAAGAGTCACAGCTAGATTCAAACTTGTCAGCTTTCCTAACTGCTTTCCCAACCCTAGTCCCACTACTCAGCACTTAAGAGACTACTTGCACTAGGCAGACCTCTGCAAAGCTATTAGAGCTTCTCTCTTCTCTTTTAAGCACGCTGTCATCAACAAAAAAAAAATTCTCCCAAACACTTGGACTAACCACCCACATCCTTCTCTTCATCCTTTCACAAACCCATCCCATACATCCATAAGTTTTTCAGAAGAAGCTCACCTTGCTTGGGATAGGCTCTTTTCCTCTCACTTGGAGTACTTACAACACTTTCTATCTCAGTGAAGAGTCCCACCTTTAGCTTCCAGAGCTATGCAATATCTACCCCTATTTTCCAGTCTTTGCTCTGTACCCATTTGAAATAGACTTTAATCATGACAGGCTGTCAAAGGGCAGAAGAAAACATACTCCCTACTCCTCTGGCTGTTTCTCTTGTCAGGGGCCCTGAGGACACGAATAGTCCTCAAATGACCTTTTCAGCCTCCCCTGGAAGCTCCATCAACACACCCTCCACCCATAGGTGGAGCTCCATTTAAGCTCAGATCTGGGCCGCTATCTCTTGCTTGAGCTATGTTGTAGGTGTATCTGCCTCTGCCTCTCTGGACTTATTTCCTGGCTGAATCTTAGACCTATGTTCTAAGTAGTTAATCTCCAGTTCTGCCACTGGCCGTCTCTCGTGTGCACATCAGATCTAACTTGTAGCTTTCCCCCTGAGCCTCATCTCCTGCTGCTCCTGACTCAGCTTTCTTGGTGCACCCTGGACGTGATTTGTCACCTCACTTTTCCTGGCAATGCCAAAAGAGCCTGTTACCCGCACCACACCCTGCCTGCTGTGCCTGGACGCTGCAGATCTGTGTCCTGATCAAAGAAAGCACTGTCCCTGCCTGTGCTGTGGTCATCCTCAGATCCTGGGTCATCTCTCTTGTGGAGGAACCTTGTTCTTGCTGCTCCCTGGCACCTGTTGCCCTGTGTGACGCAAGGCAATCCTCCTGCCGTTAGGAAGCCACATGCATGAAGCTGTCATAACTGTGGCAGGAGTTCAGGTAATGCCTTTGCCTTGCTTTTGCTTAATCACTTTTTTCCTTGGGCATGATGCCAGTGTAACTGTAGCCCTGCAATATGGTATTGTCACTGCTAGTAACACGCCATAAGCTTTGTATTGAGTTTGCAAGGGCTCAGTACTGAGGCTTGCCAGGTCTGCTCTGTCTTAATTTCTTTTGATCTGCCTGCAGCTGTATTTTACTTGGTTTGGATGTGGCAGCAATTTTTCTAACTGTCGAGACACCTATATATGATTTGTTGTGTTTATCTTTGTGTTATACAACCACAGTTTGCTATAGGTGGCAGTAATAAGCAGTAGTTCCAGGTAGATTGAGACTTTTACAACTGTAATACAATGATATTGAGTAAAGGAAATACAGGTCTGCAATCATAGCAGAAACTTACATGTGGAGACACAAGATGTGGCATAGAAGATCATATGTATGGGATGAGAAGAGATGGGGCACGTGGTTGGCACTGGAGACCCCATGCTATGAACTATTCAGTAATGGTCAGTTAAACTCCAGACCTGGAGCTAGGCACAATTGGTTTTAGGGTTAGAAAGAAGAGCAAATAAATAGTACATAACATACAGAAATCGAAATTTAGTATGTATGGAGCTATGTAACCTGGAGCTGCAGACCAAGGAAGAAAGAGAAAGGTGTACAGGCATGTTAGCAAACATACAACATATGCATATACAGTATTATGTATATTATACACACACATATATGTGTGTATAAAAAAAAAAGCCAAACAAATAAACAAAAAACAAAACAAAACAAAAAACAAACAAACAAACAAAAATAAAAGAGAAAGGCTAGGAGAAAGAAGAAAAAAGAAAGAAAAAAACCTGTTAACATGAACATCATTTTTCTCCTGGTAAAAGACTCCAGATGTTGTCTACTTTCTGTAATATTCCCCCTCCTGCCAACACCAGCATGAAACCACTGACCTTTTGTCCCAGAAGAACAGTGGAAAGGTGAGGATAACACCAGGAAAAAGGCAAAACTAAAATGTATGTGCATTACAATTAAAGTTGTGTTACTGCTATTACTATGGCTTTTTACCTATACATAAGTATTTTACCTGCATTATTATTCTTTTTTCTGTAATAATTAGATCTGGACTAATGATGATTCCTGAATTAGACTGTTAAGATTTGAGCTTTTCTAGCAATAACTTCTTGGGTTTTATATACAAGGTGTGCTGCTTCTTTGCACCTGCACAAGATCTTGATTGTAATGCCACGCAAAGGGATCTAAATGCATCTCTCCTTGAAAGGCCTTGCACAGGATGCTCATTTATCCCTTCTCATTGGTTTAGAGAAGAAAAATTCTGAGCAATTCTGCTCCTGGCATTTGAGGTAACCACACAGCTTGAAGAAGAAATTGTGCTCCTTACTACCAACAGTATTAGGGAGGCATCAGAAAGCAAGAGGACTTCCACAAGGGAAGAAGTTTCCTCTTAAGTTAAGAGACGGTTCTTTGAGACTGAGTAAGAGAGCAGCCTCCAGCACATCTGTGACTATACAGGGCACAGGATTAGATACTATTTGAGAGGGCTATCACAATATGATGCCTTCTAGCAGTTTGTGTGATGCCCTCTGGAGGTGTTTTCAGGGAAGAAGTTTCCACCCTGGAGACTACCTGACTTTGCATCTATTGAGAGACGAAGTCCTCTCAAGGCCTTTCTAGAGCTAATAGCGAGGAACTCTATCTCTCCCTCTTGGCCTTTCCTCTCTGAAGACCAACACCAGGCACACTGCAGACGAAGTTGAGGCCTAGCAACCCTAAACAGCAGGACCCCTTTTTTCCCCTGTGCTCACTAAGGGGTGGACAAGGCAGACACCTTAAAACTCTCTCCATGATGGTCTTCACTTGGAGGCCTCCATGGTGTTCCTCCCTCTTCCTGGGACCCAGTGGGTGGGTGGTATCTGAAGCCATAAATCCCCCATTTGAATCTGGCTTCCCTTGGTCAAGGTGTGGTAGGAAGATGCAGACTAAAGATAGCAATAACCAGCTAGTCATATTCCAGATGTTACAGTCTTAGAGTTTACCCAGGCCAGATAATAAAACTCTTAGTCCGTCCCATTAAACAGAGAGGGGCAGTGTCTGTGTAAGCAGAGACGAGAATGTCCATAGACAGCTTTTGATCTGGGATCTCTACCCCATTTCCAGTAGAATCTTTGATATTTGTCTGTGTGTTGCTTATTACATGTTTACTTTTTTGCTTATGTATTTGCTTGTCCATAGGTAACATTACTTGCTTGGATTGTTTTACTGTTTCTGTATACATTGAATTAAAATGCTTATGACTGTAATCCATACTTGGCTTCCATCACAAAGCAAAGACATGCTCCCAGCAAAATTATTCTTTACAACAAAACTAGTGACTGTTACAAAGGTGAGTTAGGGATTCATAAAATTATAAATATTTAGTAGTGGAATAAGTTACTGTGTTTCATTCATTGATTTCTATAGCTACAGCCTCCAGTGTTCCCTTTGCATGTTTACTTACACAGTGAAAGTATAATGAAATAGCTAACCATTGGAGGTGGATTTGCTCTTTAAAATACTTTGTGTTCAAGTAAAAGTAAAAATGAGTTATTCCATTAGAAGGAGGAAATTAAACAATTTCCATCTGTCTTTTGAATTACAGGGTTAGTAGGACTGCATTTGTGTTAAGCATGAATATATATATCACCTTGACCTCTTTTCTTGTTTCATAGGTGGAAAATGGTCTGGGAATAACCAGATGAACTTCTGAGAAGGTCCAAGTGCTGGAAGGAAGAAGTGGTATAGATAATTTTAGTGAGGCAAGATTTACAAGAGTTACGCATTTAAGTGTTGTCCAATTATCCCTCCTGGTGCCTAGGTTGCAATTCTAGATTTTCAAACATCCTGTTTGCTTGATGCCTAAGCCCTAAAAATTTTAGATGAAAGCACTGACATCTATATGCTAACTCTTCAAGTTCTGTAAACACCTGTAGAGGATGGTCTCACCTAGTACATAGACAAGAGCTGAGGAGGGAAAATATAGTGAGTAGAGAAAGCATTCCTATCATCTCTTTTATAGAAGAACCCTGAGGCTGACATCAGAGACAATGCTGCAGTGATGATGTTTCTCTGCCTGTGGAAAGCTGAATCTAAAGTGCTTTTTGACCATTGTCACCATGAAACTATTTGGCAGCTTCTCAAGTGGCAGCTCATGGGTTAATTTGGCCTGCAAGCAACCAGCAAGTATCCTGCTGATAGTAGAAGACTTTCTCTGCACCAAGCACTTCACAGGGCCTGATAAATGCATGTGAATGAGGGAAGGACCGGAGATCATTTCAGACTTTTGCAGCAAGAGTAGGGGAAATAGAATTGGAGTACCGATGCTCATTCTTTGCTCCCTCAGTCCAACCCTTTGCACATGCATATTCACCTTCCTTTAGTTTGCTAGATCTCACACACCACCACCCCCCCAAAAAAAATTGCTGGAACAGTCTTGAAACAAGGTATTCTGGGGTGAAAAGCCCTCAGCATCTCAACCTGTCCTACTTTGTGTGGAATAATTACTGGTTCTCAAGTCAGAGATTTACAGCAACTATAGCATAATTTTTCAAGCACTTGCCTAGAAGCTGCTGAATACCTAATATGACAGTGATTTATTCACAAAACAAGGACTGGAACCATTTCAAATTAAGGTAATGAAAATCAGTACAAGACCTTATGAGAAGGGAAGGTGATATTTATTTTAAACAAAACTTACTCCCCCACCCTTCCAATCATTCTTTCCTCAGTTTTACTTATATAAACATCAAGACATCTGCGTAGTAGTAGTTTGGGATGGGTCACTTGTGCATAACACAGAAGATAAGAGATGCCAGCTATTGAGTCCTCACTAAGTCTTCTGAATGTCTTTGCTGGTGAATATTAACTGCTTCAGAGCACTTATTTTGTATCCTTCCGGAGTCACCAGTTATTGAAGCGTAATCTTTTGCCTTAGGAGCTTGCTTACAACAGCCTCCAAAAAATGTTAGGCAAGGTGGCTGCCCATTTTCTTTTATTTCCTCATTTTTGGGCGTCTTGTGCCTACAGTCTGTCTTCCTATTGGAATATCAGGATGAGGAAAGGCACAATCCACATGTTGTAACTGTGCTGCCATCCTCCTGCTGTCAGAGTGCAAGTCTTCTACTGGTGAGTCAATTGTACTCGTCTTGGTGCAAGCTGCACCTTCCTTAGCTGCTACCAATTTTATTGCTGTCACTTACGTCATTGGCTATTGATGCATGCCATTCCTCAAACCTGTGCTCTAGTGTTTCTTGTGGTGCTTTCACATAAATCTGTTTCTATCCACGCCATCATCTCAATCTGTATATTTCTGCTACAAACCCTTGCATGTCCTTTATCACAGGAAAGTGCTTTAACTGCCACACTGGCCAAATTCAGTGTATTTCTCAACTGGTGAATGTTCCATTCAGCAGTTCGTCAGCTTCCACTTCCATGTGAAGTGGAGCACTGCTGTCAGAAGGGGCTGTAAGCTAACTTTCCCCTGCTCTCAGCGTCGCTGGTGTCCTGATAGTATAGCATTAGTTTGACAGGGTGTTCAGATTTTCTCAAGAAGACAAGGGAAGCTAGAGGAGGTCCTACACACCCCAGAGGTAGTTTTGTATTTCTGAGCAAAACTGGCCAGAGGCAAGTCAAAGTTATGAATCTTGACTGCAGGTTAGATATTTTTCTCCAACCTGGGTGAAGTTATGGCAGACTTTATGGGAGAAGGGCTTAAAGCACATGCCTCTCCTCAACATTTGTTATGAGCTGGAGAGGCTCTCAAGGTACTGGGCTTTCTGCACTCTTATCTGTAGGGAACAAGGGGGTCTGTGATTTTATGAAGCCATGCTAGGTCCAGTCTCCAAAAGAAGCATATTCCTATTAAGCCTTTTGGAGGTACTAACACAAACAAGAACAGTAGTCTACGCATGCAGATATACTCCTCCCAGATGTAGAACCAGACCAGAGATGCCAAGTGTAGATATCCTCCTCCTGGAAGAGTTCCCTACAGAAAGAAGAATCAAATATCAAAGAAAGTGTTATTAATCTGCCACTACCTCCCCTTTTTTGCTCAGCTGCTTAAACCTTACTGAAATAGAATAAAATAAAATAAAATAATATAGCAACATGCAGACAAGATTCCTGTTCTCCAAGCTTCATTTCAAAACCTCAAATATGGACAGACAGCCTTTGGTCTCAAGTTTTGTGCTTTTTGAAATCTTCTTTTTCTCTTGAAAGACAATACAGTTTGCACATCTGAGGTTCAGAATTCCTAAATTCAATCTCTCCTAAGATACTTTATTTTTAAAGCTTAATAAATGTTAACAGTGCTATAGAATGGCATGTGTGGGAACAACCGTAGTTCCTCTTAGTATCTGTGCTATGCTTATCTCCATGGTAGCTAAGCAATTTTGAGAAGAATAAGCAAACAACTTATTGCTGCATAATTCTTTCCCTCAGCCCTTTTCCTGGTTTTCTGTTGTTTGCTAGTAATGACGTCTGGATCAGAAAATGTCAAGGCTAAAAGAGTCATGTTATCTAACTGTGCAAAACACTTTATCTCCAGCCCTTGTAAGTCCTGCTGCTGCTACAGCTGGTTATTCAGCCTGATCCTGTCCAGTCTGGAATTAGGAGGGACTAAGGAGTGAGTATTGTAACTACTGGGTACCAGCTGAACAGTTCATCCCAGAAGCAGGTCTGCCAAGTCTTCCACTTCACACTTGCAGCCCCAGCCCTAATCTCGTTTCCGTCATCACAGAGCCAGTGACTCCTGTTAGGGCTGGGCTTCCCTCCAAAACCTGGGACTCCCTCATGCTGGATGAGCAAACTGAGCCCAAAAACAGCTATGTCAGGGAGATGGGCTCCATTAGAGGTGGAAGGTGTGTGCCTTTCTAGAGCCACAGCCCTGAACACCAGCCTCACTTTTACCTTAATTTGTGGGTATTACATGACCCAAAATAGGGAATTTAAGTGAGTTTGTTATAGTTTGAGGAACGCATAACAATTTATTGTCGTTCAGACAATTATTCTATCACCCGATGACCCCTCCCCACTTGGG
Source organism: Burhinus bistriatus (assembly GCA_013397275.1). NCBI lineage: Eukaryota > Metazoa > Chordata > Aves > Charadriiformes > Burhinidae > Burhinus > Burhinus bistriatus. The sequence goes on along the minus strand of VYXH01003713.1, from coordinate 294,445 downwards.
AAGGGGAATCAGGAAAAAACAAGGAAACCCAGGGGTTGAAACATAAGCAGATTTAATAGAATAAGACTAGATAATTAAAATTAATAATACTAAAGAACCAGTAGTCATCCTGATACCAATATAAACTACACAAGGATTATACTCAGCCAATTCTATCAATAGGAAGCTGTGCACTCCCAGCAGTGGACAGCAAATGTCGAACACTGTGAGTGCTACGGCTTCGGGAGGAAGGGAAGGCCTCAGGGGTCTGGTACAGGGGCAAGAAGTTCTCAGGATGGCAGCCATCAAGGAAGAGAGAGATCTCCTCATCAAACTTTCTAATTTATACTGAATGTGACGCTCATGGTATGGAATAATCCTGTTGGCCAGCTTGGGTCAAGTGCCCGAGTCTCATTCCTCCTCATCCCTGCACCTGGTGAGCTCAAAAACATTGAGACCTTGAAATCCGCATACCATAGCTGGCTATGAAGTAAATATTTTCACCAATTCAGACACTAGAGTCTTCTAAAAGTGCAGTTTTCCCAAGCATTAGAAAAGACTTTACCAAAAAGTAAAATTACTGAAAGAGAAATTAGTCCTGTGTCAATTAAACCAGGACCGAGTTGAGGAATCCAGTAGCCTGTGGGACACAGGAGATTCTCCTCCCCGCCAAAGCCAAGGAGGTTTCTCCTGTCCCAATATAATGGCTGTGGCTGATGCTCTTCCGTTTGCAGTCCTGGCCGGTAGTGATGCTCACCATGTGCTCCAGACGCACAGGTAGGCACAGACATGCAGCATGCACGGCACTAACAGGGCCAGCACCATCAACTGGCACAGACCAGGTGGTGCCTTTACTGGCACCTGCATGAAGACAACAGTGCTCGCGTAAACCTAAGTGCAGGTCGCCAGGTCCTGTTCCTCTTCTCCAATTTATTGGGCCTAAAGTTCACCAACACAAGCGTACACGCACATTTGATGTTCAAAGAACAAAGTTAAAAGTTTATCAAGAAGTTTCAGCTGGGACATGGTTGAGGCATCAAGGAATGTACGTAACCTTGAATAGGATGTGAAACAAAACAGTTCTTTTGCAGTTGCTAACTTAGACATGAGATAGCAAAAAATATAACTTCTGGACTAAAGTCAAGCCAAGAGTGTATCCCAAACTAACCTTGGGTAATTATAATGCTAAAATACACACCCCTTTGTGAAGAATGAGCACGCTAATCAGGTTACCTCCCTATATGTTTTAAACATGAGCTTAGATGCATATGTATAGTCAGGAGTGGTGAATGAATCATTATTATCCAATCATCTGTATTTTATCCTTATAAATATTGGGCAGTTTGAAATGTGAGGTGTGCCGGCTGTTGTTAAATGCCCGGCATCCAATTTTGCAGGATTGAAATAAAGACAAATATCTCGACTCAGTGTGTGGATTGGCTCTTGCACACTGGGTGAAGAACCCTCGTTTAGTGACAACACCATCACTCTCTAGGCTCAGAAGCACAGCACGTTCATAAATCCCACAGAGGTGAGCACAGGCTCTAAGCCTGCCTGATACCCAGGCTTGGGCCAGGGGCCCCTTACCCAGTCATCGGCTCAGGCCATCACTCTTCCCAGACGTGGGTCATCTCCTTGCCAGCTAGTTCAGCTTGAAGCGAATTACAGATACATTACACACACACATATACACACAGGGCTGAAATTAGCTCGGCAGTGTCTGCATACCATGCTGTGCAGTTGTTGGCACTATGGGCCCTTGTGACCCGCGGCCCCTTCTCCGGTTGCTGACACTTAGACCCCTCTGCACAAGCACGGGCTGGAGAGTGAGATTACACAGGAAAAAATAGTTAAGAACAGGATTTAGTAAAAAGATAAGAGAGATTGCAGTTGGTGCAGGGCTCGATCAGACAACCGTATTGACCAGCAGCTTGCTTATAGAATAGAATCATAGAATCATAGAATTACCTGGGTTGGAAGAGACCTTTAAGATCATCGAGTCCAACCATAAAACTAACACTGCCAAAACCACCACTAAACCATGTCCCTCAGCACCACGTCTATCTGTCTTTTAAACACATCCAGGTTTGGCAATTCCACCACTTCCCTGGGCAGTCTGTTCCAATGTTTGATGACCCTTTCGGTGAAGGAATTCTTCCTAATATCCAGTCCAAACCTCCCCTGGAGCAATTTGAGACCTTTTCCTATCGTCCTATTGCTTATTACTTGATTTATACGTGATTGTCCTCCTTTATCCCCACTTGTCTCCATTTTTCCATACCTCCAGTTCCCTCCATCCACCTTAATTGCTCTTTTTTTTCACCCTTGTCTCCTCCCAAATAAACAACCCACTCTAGTTACTTTCTCCCCATTGCTCTCAGTTTTGTTACATCCTTAACCACGTTTGATGTTTCTGGTACTGTTACTTATAACATCTAGGCCTTGCATGGTGTTATTGATATGGTAACCTGGACACTGTTTTCCTTCCAAGATTGCACTCTCTAAAAGTCCACAATATTCCCCTCCAATTACCTGTAGAGCTTGTCCTTCTCTCACGTAGTTCCCCATAACGAACTGTGAAATCCAGTCATTTCTTGTGTTGTTACACCATAATGTTTGTCAGCTGCTCACTCTGCTGTTTGTTATGTTTGGCAATTTCGCTTCTTATGTCCCGGGTTTTCTCATGGTCTCTTCTGTTATCCAAGTCTCAGAGTGGGGCCTAGTCACGTCCCTACATATTTCAGTGGGGAACGTAACCCGTAATGTGTGCCAGTGCAGGAATCACAGAAAAATATAAATAATTTGCCCCTGGCATGGGATCACAGAAAACCTAATTGGAAAGGACTTCTGGAGGTCATCCAGATGAGTCTTGAGAATTACCAAGGAAACAAATTCACTACCTCTTTGGGCAACCTGTTTCAGTGCTTACCTACTCCCACTATGGAAGAATTGCTTCCTTACGTGTCACTGGCATTTCTCTTATTGAACCTTGTTGCTGGAAAAATTTCCTCTTGTCATTTCACTGTGCACATCCAACCAGAGTCTGGTGCAGTGTTTCCTATAACCCAGTTTTAGTTACTCTAAGACAGCAGTTAGATTCCTTCTTAGCCTTTTCTTCTCCAGGATAAGCCAGATCCATCCCTCTGGCCAGCCACAGCCACATGACCATCTAGGTGGCCCTCCACCAGGCTGATTCCAAGTGGCTTCACATCTTGGTGGAACGCAGCATGAAAGGGAAGTTTGCTCCTGTATCGTATGAAGTCCCATTTCCCTATCCCATTCACATCAGCAACGTGTCTGGTTCAGAACAGAGACCAGGTAAAAAAGTCAATGAAAATTAACCAAATTAATTAATGAAAACAGAATTCAGCTGCATTTCCCCAGAAATGGTTGTAAGAGCCTATAGGGACAGAGGTATGTGAAATACATGACAGCTTTCAATTCTATGGAATCATTTCCCTTAAATCAAGGTCGTTTCTTGTGCAGAGAAACAAAAGGGGACAGTCTTGGATTTAAAGCATAAGAGGCAGGGAAGCTATTACAGAGCTTTAAATGAAGGGAAAGATACTGTCAGAAATTCAGAAAAGGAACTCAGTACCACCTAGCCAAGGATGTTAGTATTGTCTGAGTTGCTAAGCAACTATATAATAGTTATTCATTTCAAGATAAAATAAATTTTGTCATTTAAAGAATCAATTACAGTCTACTCTGTGTTATTTAGAGGAAAGCAAAATTTACTTTGTAGTGATATAGTAGTTCTTACTTCTTTTTTGCTTTACGGTAGCCTACCATTAGCATTTTCATACACCGGTTAAGAAATATAAAAACCTTAATTCAGCTTTGGATACCCAGATAGAAGCAGCCTTCTTTCTTTAGTTTTTCCCTTTTTCTTGAGATGCTGTAATGTCACCAAACCTGAAGCTGATCTCTATCACTCCATTCCTCCTTCTGCATCTCTGTCAATATATGACAGAAAGACATATTATAGTTATCAGAGTTCTGCTGAAGGCACAACATCTTGTTTGATGCTTATGAGATTTACGAGCTAAAATAAGTCCTGATCAGCATAGGTGTTAACTATTTCAAAAAATGCAGTTGGAACCATTCTAGAATACTATTTTAAATGATGACGTATTAAAATAATTTACAATTCCCAGTTCGTAGCGCTGGAATAGATGACAAAGTGTGTTCAGACATTTTGCAGGTTGTTCTACCACCTCAAGGTAAACAAAAGAATTTAGTGACATGAAGAAAGATGCTATAGAGAAAGCTACAGAGGATAAGAGGAGAAATTATTTAAAAGAAGATCAACAACTTAATACACTTTCAGATGTAAGTATCTATTTATGTCCTTTTGTGATTTGTATCATATATGTACCACATACTTTACAGTAATACATAGACAATTACATAACTTGTCATCAGTTAAAATTATTCTGCTTTTGCCTGTACCATCAGCACAATAGGCCAAATGATAACTGTCAACTAATAAAAACTGGAGAGGTTTTACAGATCTCAACAGACCGATTTACACTGGTCAAGCACCTGATCGGTTTTATTTTGTACAGCGATCTCCTTACTCGGCACTTCCCAACTGTTGTTTGAGGAAGGAAAGTGATTTAATATTCGCGGTCTGCTTGGGGATTTGTTTATTTTTTAATACGGAAAAGTTTCTTCTGGGTGTCATTTGAGGGCGAACAATAGCCCTAGAACTTACTCAAAGAAAGAGCAGCTCTTAAGCACACAGTTGCGTCATGAATATTTATCCGGCCACATGCAAAAGCTCCGAGCATCTTGGCTATGCTTTTCTCCTTCTGCAAGATACCCTCCTTTGTTGGGAGAGCGCTGCCATGGCAACCAAGGGCAGCAGAAGGCAAGGGGGCTGACAGTCGTGTATATAAAGCAGGTTGGATTTTCAGGCTAATTAAAAGGTTTTGTGTTCTGGGTCACCTTGTAAATGAGATACAATGCTCAGAAAGCTGCGGCCAAAGCTGCTCAGCACAAAGCGGAGAAAATGCACAAAGGTTCTTCTGGTGTTTACCCTTTCTTGAACACAACCTGTAATTTTCATGGCAAGTAATTGCAATGGCTCTAGAAAATTGGTTGCTGGGTCATCTTGCTAAATAGACAAAAATTGTGTTTATGAGCCAGACTATAAAACCGTTCACTCTGAGTCTGGTGAGTGATTTGTATCAGTGGACTTCTACCCTCAGAATTCTTTTGACACACTTGCTGAAATACATTACAATTAATTTTAACACAGCCTGAATGAAATGGATTTGAGCAGCTCTGCAAGATAATGCTGCTTCAAAATATTTTGTCAACTTGATGAATTCAGCGCTCTTTCAGTTTAAGGCTGGCATGTTTTTTGATTATCTGTGCTGTACATGTAAAGCATTTCTAGTCTACCTGAGGAACAGGTATGGAGGCAGCTGGAGCCTGGTTCCTCTGGTTCCTCCATTTCCTTCACCTGTGCCCTATGTTTACATTTTTGATTCGCTTTATAAATCTGCAGTTTGAACCACACTTGACACAGGAATATTGTGAAAATTAGTATTTGCACTCCTCTTTGGAGATGCCTCACCCTAACTCCTGTTATTTTCTTGACGACAGTGGGCTGGTAGTTTATTTATGCAGCAGGATTCAGTTTTAAGATGCTGCTCCACATCAATGAGCACCGAGGAGACTTTTGCTCTTAAAAACTGGACAGGGTGTATATATGGTAGACTCAGACCACACCAGGGCCTCTTCCTGATACAGGGTGGGGATGTTGTGGGAGCACGTACCTGCAGACAGGACCTTAAGAGCACTATGATGCTCCTCAGCGAGCGTGCAGCCTGACATACCTGCACACAGCAGCCTGCCTTTACGTGTGCCTGTCTGCAAGTAGAATATTTTGCAGCCCATAGTGCTTACCCGGGATGTTGACAAGGACATCAGGATGGACTTCGGTCCCTCGCAGGCTGTTCCCAGCCTGCCGTTAACAAGACTTACTCTCTTACGGTTTTGGCTTTGTTCCTGTCTTCCTTTAGCGATGCGGAGCAGTTGCTTGCAGAGGGGAAACATGGGCTATGGTGAATCGTTGCTTTGGTGGCTCAGATCAGGTACACAACCGACACAGCTTGTTCATAAATTTGGGAGTCGTAGGGTTTCGTTTTCAAGTTATGTCAGAACCACTGTGTCTAACACCTACTTTTGGACTTTGCCTGATTTTTAGTGAAGTGTTTTAACCTAGCTCAAGTTTCATAACTTAGTCGAAGAATACCCGAGTGAAACTATGGTTTCCAACATTAAGAATTTCACAGGAATGTAGTAAGGCTGATGATAAGACGGTCTAGTCTCTTCTAGTTTTACATATAAGCATTTTTTTAAAGCTTCTTTATCTTCTTTCTAATTCTTTTGGTTTAATGTTTGTAGCCACCCTGGTTTTATAATTTTTTTTGTCTTAGTTACAATAAAACTAAATGTTGGGGTTGCCTAAGAGCTACAACTGTATAAAAAATTCCAATCAATTTGCATATTCTCTCCGCAGCGATTGGGCAGCATCTTCCTTTAAGACAAATTGGTCCTTTGAAATTAGCAAGCAATTTGCTGGTCAGTGCACCTAAATGAGAAACAGGCAGTAAATCAATGCCTGCACTCAGGTCCCCGAGCTCTACAATTATTGCAAAAGCTGCCAAATTAAACAAGATTTTTATTCTACCATACAGAGTCAATTCAGACCAATGGAAGAACGGGAGAATATTGTCAGTTCTTCAGGCAAATCCAAATTCTTCATCCCACCCTTTCTGGTGATGCCCCACAACTGTTGCAAAGACAACTATGATAAAAAAGGATCAGAGCCACCTTTCTGCCTGTCCTTCAAATTGATATCACCTCTCCCAAAATACTGCTGCCTGGGCAATACTTTTTTCTGTAACTATGCCCAGAAGATAAATCAGCTGCAGTAATTTGCAGCAATTTATAATTATTGATTAGTCTTGAGGATGCCTTCTTTGAAGAGAATACATATCCAATTAATAGTGCATTTGATTATTATGGCTGTCTTCAACCACCTCTTATTCTACGGAAAACTGGACAAAATTGTGTGGAAAGTGTTCTGCATTTTTCTAACTCTTCACTGTACCAGATCACTTGCAGAAAACAGACTAGCAAAATTGTTATAATTCACTTTCAATTTTTAATAGCTCTCTTGTGCTATGGCTTTAATCTGCATGAAATTACTAAAGCACTGAGTAACGAAAGCAGCTGTTATAGCTAATGGAGTTACAATACAACCAGAGCTTTCTGATGAATGTGCAATACTGCTGCACAAAGTATATCTATTTACTTATAAAAATATAAATTATTATAAAATATAGAATTATAGCTCAAAGCAAGGCTCCCAGGTTCTTACATAAGAAAATTTCAGCACAATATACTATGTACAGTACAGTACGTTAGTTAATTTATCAGAATCTGAACGATGACAGTTTCTGGTTGTGTGCAGTTGAATGATTGCATACCTGTATATTTAAATACCATTTTCATATGTATTTACATATAAATGCTAACATGCATCTGAGGTTATTCAAATGATTGTTTGTACAACCTCAGGCCATGCCCATTTGAACTTTTACATATTCATTTAAACGTGTCTGTGTTTACTTGAACAACCCCAGAGTGCAGTATGGATAAGAAAAGGAAATGCCAAAGCTGTGAGATAGACATTCCTTTTTCTGTCCTTTTCAAAATGCATTTGATCTGGTTCCCAGGTGGTTTACAGGGGTGAGTTCACATCATACAATATTAAAACTTAGTCTATGCAGCTGTTTTCACAGTGAGCTTAATCTTATACCAGTGGTGAGAAGACTTAGACAAAGCAATGTGATTCTATGCTGGAGGATCCCTAGGCAAAGGAGGATGTCTTTATATCACTCAGTTTAATATTTACTCTTAAGAAGCACACGTACCTGATGCAGCAAGGAAGAAGCAGCAGCTCCTTGTTGTCCTTTGCCATCACGTACAAAAGACGATTTTAAAACATTCTATTGATGTTGACAAAGCATAATTTCATCATCTGAAAAAATATTGGATGATTTCATATATGAACTCTGAACTGGCATATACTTTATGCAAATGTTTGTTTAAAAGCAGTGTACGCTGCCTTTTCCTTAAATGGCATGGTTCTGGATAAATAAAGTGGGTGCAGAAATCTTTGTAGGACAGGAAGCTAACTTGCTCAACTACATTTTTAATCCTGAAATGGTAAGGAAGAACTTTGCAGTCATCCAGGGACAGCAAAAGCAAGATTATATATCAGGGAAAGTATGTATTATAGAAAAGCTAACATAGCTTTTGGTACATAAAAGGCTTTACATATATACAGGGAAGGCTGTTGGAGTTCTCTAAAGGTGTATGTGATATTTTGGACATCAACGATGCACAGATGAACTCTGTTTGAGTTCCCTGATGGCCTTCACCAAGATCTCTTCTTAAAGAATCTTAAAGAATCTCAGGTTCTAAAAAGACAGAAATGAAAACTGGAAACAGTTCCAAGAAGAGTGGCAAGTATGATCTGAAGTACAAAATAGCTTCTGTATGAGGAACAGCTAAACAAAGCAGCCTTCAGCCTGAAAAAACAGACGATTAGAAGGGGCATATTATAGTAATCTATGTGACCACAGGTGACGTGAAGAGGAGAGATATATCTTCTAGCACAAGAACTAAGAATTAAATTACTGGATGGCTGATTCAAAACAAATGGAAGCAGACACTTCTTCACGTATCGCAAATTTGAGCTGTGGAACTCCTCGCCATGAGATTTTGTAGGTGTTGAAGTTTAAAGGGGTTTAAAGTGCAGCCCAGCAAATTCATGGAGGAAAGAAAAAAATCAGTTGAGACTTACGAAGCTCAAAGGTAAAATACATCAGGATGAGGACGTCCCTGCATGCTGAATCAGTGGAGGCGAAGGGAGCACACACGAAGTCACCCATGTAACAGCTACATTGTTCTGAGTCACCACTTTCCCACTTTCTCTGCCTGGGAATCCTCCCTTCACACATGCCCATCGTGTTTCTTCAGGCTGTTCGTGTTCCTCAAATAATAATAAAGGTAGCAGCAACAGCAATATTCCCATGATAAGCTTTGTAATGGATTGGTTTGTAAAATTTGTAGCCCAATAAATGAGAGAAATGAGTGGTTTTGCTTCCTTTCTTTTGCTTTCACCACAATCTCAGTGAGCCCCAACATGTAATCATAACGGTTCTTTTCACCTCCGCTTGATGAAAATAGAGCATTCTGGCAATCTTTAATGCCTTGCAACCATGAGTATCAGCTTCTAGAGACGACAGAGCTTACAAATGTGCTGAGCAGCTTCAGGAAGTTCGTTTACATAAAAGCAGAATGTCTGCCCAAAGAAAAAGTGCAGCTATGCAGCTATGCGTCTTCTGCAATGTGTTATGTAAGAGGAGAAATTCCCAGGCTGAGTAAAAAGCGATAAAAAAGCTGTCACATAATTTATGCTTATTGTACTCTGAAAACATTTCTTGATTTGAAAGTTTTTCAAGTCTCTTAATTTGAAAAAAGAGCTCCGAAAGAAGAAATTTTGTTGATTTTTATAACATACTTCTCTTAAATAACATTTGTTGTATCACTGACTCCGTCTTTTGTTTTATTGAGTACCAGGTGCCTATTCAATTATTCGTGTAAGTATCATAACCTAATATGTGATGAACAGAAACTACATTAAAGAGTCTTAGACTAAATAACATCTCATGTTTGATAAGAGATCTATTCAAAGACATTTTTGTCTGCTGAAACTTCTTGGGTCTTGGGCTTTGACCTTATAAGAGAATCTCTCAAAAACGTATCTGTCAAATGTCTGTTATTTAAAAGGTAATAATACTTTGAAACAAATAATAAGCTTGAAGATGGAATTTCTTATATATTTAAAATATAATCTCTTACTTCAGCAGTGTGCTTCTAAGACACCTATGGGTAAAACATTTTCCCTACAAAAATGGCACCTACCAGTGATTTCGGTGACAGACAATTATAAGCTTCTTTTTGTTTACTGATGAGGACTGAAAATTCCCATGACAGTACAGAAGTGGCTCATTATATATAATTACATCTGTATAATCACAGGAATTTTGAATCCTTAGCAACATTCCAAATAAAAGTTTATGAATGTCAGCAATTAACATGAAGAGTCAATGCTATTTTTGCAGCAGAAGTGATATAAATATGGGCAGATTCCCACAAAGTAACTTTTTAAATAATGCAATATGACAATAATTTCAAATCCCCTTTTCCCAGATTATATATAAAAGTAGCTTCATCTTCCTTTGAAGAATATTTAGAGAAGTTTGTTTAATATTATGACCAAATTACAAATACTAAGTAAATTAGAGTCAACCCAGATCTTCAGGAATGGGAATAGTATCTGCTATTTCTTAGCACATGAAGGGACTTTTCTTTCAGGAGAAAAGAAGGAATTGTTTTGAAAATTTTCTTACCGTGCAGAAAGATGTTTCTTTTTTACTGTCTGCATTACATCTTGTTGAGACTAAATACAATCTAGTTCTCAGTGTGAAATATATCACAAAACAGAAAATACAGATTCCTGATTTGAATTAAGAATATTAAAAGAACTGTTACAGAAAAATCTTGCAATGTGTGCTCCTCCATTATTTTAATTAAGAAAATATACAGAAGGAATATCTTCTTCCATATCTTATGCATATGGAAGTAATTGAAGTACATGCAGTACATACTGTGTTCTCGGAGCAGGGCAGATACTCATGTCACCTTGACTCATTGCTCTGCGGGGCTGGAAGGACATCTGGCAACTACCCAGAAATGCTACAGCTATTAATCACACTAGACTAAGAAATGACTTTGTGGTGAAACATGAGAATCCAGAAATATTCTTAGCAGCCATATTTCTCTTTTATTAACTTGCTGTTAAGCTCGGTATTTGGAACACTTTTACACATTTTTTAGGTCTTTGTTTATATAGTTTACCTCTTAAATACATTGATTTAGAGAGGTTTCAGTACAACTGCAGGTTCAGTCAGTAGTTTCTAACCGATCTGATTAAAATCTCAAAGATCACCCAGGGCAAAAAGAAATAGATTGGATGGTTCACCTTCTCTATTTCTATGCTCCTAGAAGAGTCAAAGATGAGATTACAGAGTACCTGGGATAACTTTATTGGAATCATACAATAAGCACTTTCAATCGCATGGGAACTGCATTCATCAAAGAAAGTAATTTATAAAAACATCACAATATAAAGTATTTGGGAAATCATCAGACCATTACCACCACTTCGCAGTACTTTATCAACCAACCCGATTAGAAAGGTGAATCAATGAAAACCAAACTGCTCTGCCTAGAATGATTTTTTGCATCAAGAAACTCCCTTCTGAATGGTATGAGAGTAACAGATTGCTTCAGGCGCGCTGGTGCTTCATCTTATTCTGAGAACTGGCTAGCAACCAAAGCTCCTTGATCTGCATGAAAAGAGCCTGGCAAGAGGTATGGGTTAGATATAGAAACAGCTCATCAGCTGCAGCATGTAACTCCTGTAACAGGTATGTCTCTACCTCTTAGACTGCACGGCTTTAAGTTAGGCATTCTACAGGCTTAAACAGAAAGAGGTCTCAAGGGTGGGGGAAGGCTGGGCACCCAACTGCTTCTGCTTCCAGGAGAAGAAGGGACTGAGAGGATCCTGAACCTTAACAGGTTGCAGTAAATTCCTTTGCGCCTTCTCCATCGGTTTCTTTTCATGCCTGAACAAAAGAATTTTGTACTGTCTTTGTTTATCCTAAATGGAGTATAGAGGCAAACTCTCCATCTTAAAGAAGTGTGTGCCCAGCAGCATTGTCTAATATCTCTTCATTTCATAGTGTATATAATAAAGATAATGGTTTAAAAAATTAGCAATTACTTGTAATTACATATTCCCCATTAATTCCAAAAGCTTATTAGAATTCAAGGATATACTTGAAATTCTGAATGCTCATAGGCTTTCACGCTGGTTTTTTAGATAAATTTGTATTGCCTTTTAATTATTTTAGATACTTTGTTGCCTAACTGATGTTATTTTTATGTTATTTTTAAATAAAATTCCACATCACGTCCAACTATGCAATCAAGGTAACAGAATGGGAAAGGGCCAAGATGTAACATTCTCCTTTACCAAATGTCTTGAAGGTTATGATCCAACCAAAGCATACGTTGCTGTAATTCATACATATGCTCCTTTTCAGAGAACCAATTAACAAACTAGAGAAAATTTAGGTTTGATTTTTGTCTTCAATATGCAACTGGAAATGGAAAACATCATTGTTTCTAGCAATTCTCATTCTACACTATAAACTCAAATGCACTTATTCCGACTACCTTTTCTTCCCTAAAACACTCATAACGTACAACAGTTACCTCTCTTCCATATTATGATAAATATGGACTGTTTGGGGCAGTTGCAACAATAGCAGTATTTTGCATGGCTAGCCTAGAAACAGTAAGTGAAGCAAGCATAAAACAACAGAATAAGAAAGTGTTACAAATTTAGAACTGGAGCGGAGCAGCACGAGAAACTTGATGGTTTAGCATTTTTTTTTCTGTTTAATTGGAGGTTTTTCAATTATTATTCCTGATGTATATATCCCCCAAACAAAAAAAATATTTTTTCACACATGCAGACTCCACAAAACACATGCTACTGGGATCCCATGGTGATGTCACCTATAAGGAACATTATTCCCTAATCCTCCATCTCTACTAACTATCCCAGTCACCATGTCTACCATGACCACCTAGATATCCAGGGGAAGTGTATGGTCCACGCATTGCCTGTAAATCACCTCCCTTTGAGCCTGGGAAGCCTGGGACCTTCTTTCCATCAACAAGGATGGACAGTGGTGTTGTGGGGGTAACCATCTTCATTGTGGCCAGCATTGGGTACTTATTTTATTAACTAACAACAATAATAAATTATACACTGGCATGGTTTGGGCTGGCTTGGCCCAATCAGGTGGAATGACAGATGCTCGCTCTCTCCTACTCCTCTTCANGCCTCTCTGCATCCCATTCCTTGGCATCAGCTATAAACATGGGTCCGATCACTCTGAGAGCCAACAGTTTTCTGCACATGCTGTTAATTCCAGCAGTTGGAAGAGGCCTAGCTAAAAAGTAAAGTTACTGAACAAAATTGGTCCTTTTTCACCTCTAACTGGGACATACGCTTACATCACACATATCTCACGCATGTTTAGGGCCCTGTGGCTGTGGAGGTGCTTTTCCCCCACTGCTCCAGGCTGATCTCTAAATCCTGCAGGAAGCTATGGCCAGTACGCAGAGGCAGACTGCAGACCTTCAGCCTTCTTAACATCTCCCGCGCCCAGAGTAATGCCAGCTCCCCAAACCCCTCAGTGGAGATCGAGTGGGGATATGGTGATTTATCAACCGGGTGCAGCTAATCGTCGCTGCCTACTGAGGGACTCATCCAGCTGGCATTAGTTGTTCAGCAGTTATAATACCCTGACTCTCCCCAGCAGCCTCTGACCGCGTCACCCCCTGGGTGGACCACCATGGCCAGAACCCTGCTCCAGCACCCTGATGATTTATTCATCGCTTTAGAGCTGTTTGGGGGGAGGAAGGGATGGGGGGTGTCACAATTTCTCAGCTGTGGCCGAAGCTGCTGCTGGAGTGCTGGTGGGGGCTCAGCTGTCTGCTGACAGGCACAACTCAGTTTATGAGCCTGGCTGCAGAAACTGCATTGGAAAAACAAGCCTTTATTGTCCACCGAAGGGTAGGGCTGACCAAGGTCATCAAAGAGGAGCTGGCCGGGGCTGACCTGCCCCAGAGCCAGCCTGGCAGTCCTGGGTGTCATTCTGGAGAGACCCCGACTGCACGCCACAGGGAGCGTACCCACGTGCTTGCAGGAGCCCGGCTACACTTCGCTCCATCTCCCTTGCTCACCCTCCCTCGCAGAAGAGGAGCTTGTGGAGGCGAGCTCTCATAACCCATGGAGAAGCCAGAAGCAGATACACTTCTACAGCTAAAAGCAGTTAAAGATGCACTGGCCAAAAGGGACAAAACAATATTTCGAAAAGGTCCATGCATTCATCACCAAACATGGAAAGAAAATAATACTTCATACTGTTTTGGCAAAATATTCTTCATTAGTGCCCGCTAAAGACGATCGGGTAACAATTAGTTCTTACAGGATGCAGGAGAAAAGCAAGACGCAGAGGGAAATGCACAAGCTGTGGAAAATGCTACCCTTTATACCACGAAATAAGTGTTAAATATTGGAATTCAGAATAGAAGAATCTTTGTTAATTGGGATAACAATAGTTGGGATAATAATAAAAGGGGATAAAAATAAATTTAAAAATAAAAATTCCTGTTGCATTTTTATAAAATAGACCCTAGAGGCTTCTGCGATTTTGGTTTTGGAATTGTGAGAGTTGGTCTTTGTTAGAATCCTCTGCCACTTCTGTTTATTCTGCAAAAATCAACTTACTCAACTACTTTAAGAATGTTGCAGTAACAGCATTAAAAACGGTGAGAAAAGGGAACGCACGAGGCCTTGCTGGGGCGTTATGTAGCTGGCACAACCAAATCTATAATGTGGTGCCAATATCAGCAAAACACGGGCAAAATTGAACGGTGCTTCACAAACAAATCAAATGCACAGATTTAGTCTGAGTCCTTGGTACAGCATTTACAGAAGGCTGGTTGGGTTGTAACCGTAGCAAAATGAACAGCCTTTTCCACAAGGTACAGGAACCTGCCTAATGCAAAAGCACATTGATGTTCCTGTGGGGTGACGTGAAGGCTGTAGCAGAGACAGTAAGGATGCTTACTGGGCAATTCAACTAATGTCAAGGGCTTCCCACACTAAGCCCACCAAACCATAGAAAATTCAGAGGTTCTATGAGCAGAGGTTCTCTCTCACCCTCCTCTGCCAAAAAAATCTCGTCTTGCCCTACCCTGCTGGTGCTCTTGAGAGGTGGAAAGTGGCAGGGTTGTGGAGCAATGGTGCAGCTGCATAGCAGGCAGAGGGCAGCTGTGACGCATTGAAACAACACACAGAACTTGGGTTTTTTCTGTTAAGGAAAGGAAATTCTCAGCACACATAAAAATATTCATTATTCAGAAAGTTAAACTTTGAATTCTGTTTGGTGTTTTTCTATTCAAGGAACAAATCCTGTTTCCAGTGAATCTGTAAGAGTATCCTTCTCCTTCTCACGCCTTCTTTTCCTATCAGCAGTAGAAGTAAATCCGTACATTATAAGCTGTACTAATCCGTTATTAGTTTCCATGGAACATATAGCATGGACTATAGATTTGGAAAGAACACATTACAAAATCCATACCATATTAAGCTCATTAGCTCTGAGCTGATCAACATAGAGCTGGTCAGCATATAAACTGATGGAGACATATGTAATTCTAAGCTCCACATAACATCTAGAAGGTAAATCCTGTGACAGTATTTTCACAGTAACAGCCAAACATTGTGCCATACTGTTATAAATTAATACACTAGGCCCAAAATTCAAAGTAACCACATGTGTAAAAACTCATTTGAAAATGAGGACCACATTTCAGAATCTGGTCTTTAAGCCAAAAATTATAAGCTAAATATTTTTGAATGGCATCACAGCAAAGCTGTTGAATCAAAGCAGGAAGCAGAATGTAAAAACTTTTTGCTTTTTAATTAAAGAGTCAGAAAGATAAGGTCTCTCCTGGTTGAAAACCTTACTCTATGTAACAACATTAATGTCTCAAAAGTTACCAACAGGGAAATCATCATTGGTATGAGGAATTGGAAACAGGTACAAAGATGCCCACTAAATGCAGTGGGCTTAGAAATTAATAGAGAAGATGCACTACGCAGACAGAATTACCTTGAGAGTTCAGTTCCTCCAGAGACCTCACCTTTGTTTCAAAGTAAATTTGACTTTGCATATACTTTAAACTGTTTCTGATCCTAAACATCCTTAAAGCATCTTGGGTGCCTCAAACACAGCATAAGCAGCCGGTCAAGAGAGGGGATTATCCCACTGTGTTCAGCATTGGTGTGGCCTCACCTTGAGTACTGTGAGCAGTTCTGGGCCCCACAATTTAAGAAGGATGTGAAGGTCCTTGAATGCGCACAGAGGAGGGCAACAAAGCTGGTGAAAGGGCTGGAAGGAATGTTCTATGAGGAGCAGCTAAGGACTTTGGGTTTGTCTAGTTTGGAGAAAAGGAGGCTGAGGGGTGACCTCATTGCTCTCTACAGATTCCTCAGGAAGGGAAGTGCAGAGGGAGGTGCTGGTGTCTTCTCCTTGGTACCCAGTGACAGGACGTGTGGGAATGGTTCAAAGCTGCACCAGGGGAGGTTTAGACTGGACATTAGGAAGCAATTCTTTACCAAGAGGGTAGTCACACACTGGAACAAGCTTCCTAGAGAGGTGGTTGACTCCCCCAGCCTGTCAGTGTTTAAGAGGCATTTGGACAATGCCCCTAATAACATGTTTTAACTTGGTCAGGCAGTTGGACTAGATGATCATTGTAGGTCCCTTCCAAATGAAAGAGTCTATTCATAAAACCATTTATGCTCACAACCCAATGCGTTGAAAAGCAAATAAAAAAGCTTCTTGCAGCTTCTCTTAAGTACTTCACCTATAGGCACACATGCTAATCACAACTTGCACTACATAAAAGCAAAGGTGCCTGCACTGGATAAATACCTACTATCATCTGCAGCATACTGCAACAAAAAAATTCAGTGTTGAGACTGCGTAGTCAAAAACCTGTCACTGTGATAAGGTAAGATAACAGAATCATAGAAAACAGGACAAAAACTGGTTGGAAGGGACATCTGCAGGCTATCTAGTTCAGCTGTCTGCCCCAAGAAGGGCTAACTTTTAAGCTATGGGCTTCGTACAGGCAAGATGGGAAAATCTCTCGACAGCGATTCTGCACCCACTCTGAGCACCTGTTCCAGTGCTAAAGCAGTCTTGGAATGAAGAACTTACCCCTTCTGCCCATCCAATTTCCTTCCTTACAATTCAGGTCCACTGCCTCTTGTCCTTGCTCTCCATCCCTGCTCTCTTTCAAGAGATACTTTACACTAGTCCATACGGATATTTTTAATTTTTTTTCTGAACAGCAAAATCCAATGATCAAGAAAGGGCTGGAAGGAACCTCAAGAAGCCATCTTGTTTCTCCCCCTGCTTTAAGACAGGATCAACTATACCAATGTCTCATGAACTGTGTTCTTCTGATAGAAACTCCACTTCCTCAACATGAAAACTATACCGTTGCTTTGCTAGCCTTACAATTAAATTGTTTTTTAATGCCTAATCCAAATTTCTCTTCCAGCAATTTTAGCCCCTACCCTTTATCCTTTCTGTACATACAAACTTTATTATTTGAATCATAGAGTTGCAGAATCATATTGATTGGAAAAAGCCTCCAGAGGTCACCTAGCCTGGCTCCTGCTCCAAGCAGAACCAACTGCTAAGTTAGACCAGGTGGCTCAGGGCCTCGTCCAGGTGACTCTTGAAAACATCCAAACATGGAGATTCTACCACCTGTCTGGTTAACCTATTCCAGTGCTTCCCCAGTGAGTTGGTCTGCATTCAAACAAGATGCCAGCTTGCTCTACAGAGGAATCCTACGTGTTTTGTTTCCATTAGATTTTTGAGTGTGGTTTTGGGGGGATTTTTTTCCTAAGTTGGCATTACAAAAATGAAAGCTACCAAGGATGTTCTAAAGCATTAGGAGACTCACTCTGTGAAGTTGCAGATACAAAAATCCAATGGCAAGGACAACGTGTTGGGTTGGGGTTTTTTTTAAATATGAATTTTGAAGAAAATTTGCACAACCAGACTTATATAGTTTGGAATGAGAAGTAAATACAAAAATAAGACTTCCTGAAAGCACCAGTTTGTAAGTTAAGTGTGCTACTCCACTAAGTCTGACATGCAAGCTGGTGTCAGCACTTGGAGCTGGAATACTCCAGTATCCAGACCGGTACCTACTGGTCTCTTGTCCCACCAGTATTCTACCTCAACTACCATTTAAACATCATTTCACCCGCCTGCTGCCAGCGTTTTTGCTCTCAAGCTCCACTGCCCACCACGTTATATGTACCTGAGAAATACTCTTACCTTCTTTGCTCGTGCCCCGCATGCATCCCACTTGCCAGTCACGAGCCTTGCTTCAACAGCTCCTAGGGGCCTGGCAACCCAGGCAGAGCACAACGCAAACGCGGTGCGCTTTTTCTTTATCACCGTTTTCTGCCAAGTTAGTGCAATAATATTGTGAAGGGAAAAGTGTGATCAGAGCTGGAGAAAATACAAGGAAAAGCAAGTATGCAGACTAGGGCAGGGCACAATAATATCAGGCAGCAATTACATTAATTTAGACTGTCAGTTAACAAGTCTTAAATAATGAATGCAAAGGAACACTTTCTGTTTTTCTTTTTCCTTTTGTTATGCCAAAGCTTGGTCAGGCAGTGTTGCTCGGCATCATGGATGGGCTTTGCTTCAGCAGACCGTTCACAGGCAGTTACTTCAGGTGTGGAAACTATGGCACCAACAACTTGAACATACCTAAATCCCTATTAAGGTCTTTAATGAGCTAGGTAGGTCTGCTATAACGCACACGCATATAGTGCTATTTTGGAGCTCCTGCCCCCAAACCACTAAGTTTAGCAACTAAAAGAAAGTTAACAAAATTCTTTTGCTGGTGCAAAAAAAGTGAAGTTACACGTGGAAGGATGAATGTAACTACACATGGTTCGAGTTTCACAAATCCCCACGATTAGAAGAGGTCCTCTTACTTCCTCTGTAAAACGAGCCTGCTGCACATGCGCTAAGCCCCTCGGCAGTGAACCCAACGTGCTGCTTTATGTTAGGACCATCTTACATGTGAAGTGTTACAGATTTCACAGGTGTGTTGCAGCTGATCAGAAACATTTCAGGTGACAATCACTGATCCCCAAAGTCTCCTGCTTTGGGTATTACAAGGGAAGTTCTCCCCACAAAACCAAAATACAAAGTTGACATTACCTTCAGATATAAACTTTGAACAGTGAAGTTTTGATATGCGTTTTATTTCTATCACTGTGAGACTGAGCAACATGCTATTTTTCACAGGTTTCAGCTCATCCTCCAAAGAGCAGCATACAACAGAAAAACATTAGAATTTAATTTTTTTTTTTTCAAATTTTTATTCAACAACCTGCTTACAGAAAATGAATAGAATTAAACAAAAACTTACATTAAATACTATACAAAGTATTAACATTGTTGAGGAGCTAGTCCCCAAATACGCTCACTTTCTATATCCTCAGCCATCTGCACTGCAGCTCATAGAACAAAACAAGAACATCTGAAGGTTTTCTTGGCTGCAATTCATTATGACACATGAGAACTGCAGCCCTTGACAGGCTCCTGTTCAGCAGAATTTGGCAAGATGAAAGCAGTCAACTGTTTGTACTGTAACAAAAAAAAAAAAAAAGGCAGTTTACAAATGAAAAATAATCAAGTATAATAAACACATTTTTCTTAAAAACAGATGAGCCCGCAATCCTGGTGCACACTTTTCAGAACACAAACAGCATGATTTTCTGCTCTGGAAGTGCACTTTGTGGGAAGTGCTATGTATTGATGACCTGTAGGCAGTTATATCTCCAAAACCTTTCAGGAAAGAAGAACAGATTACCACAGGAAGTTTCAACTGCAATCTTTGAATAAAAGTCCTCAGAAAGATTCAGAAGCTTCAGACCAGAACCATCCGCAATCATCAAGTTCCTTTACAGTCCATCACCGCTATTTTTAGTACAGTTGTTACGGAGGCTTGGATTCCCCCTCTCTCCAGTCAATGTTTTTATAAAGAGGGGTGGCAGTTTATGGAATTGACATTTTGAGAGCTATTGAAGGCCAACTTAAGGAGGAGGATCTTCTCCTCGAATAGCTTTGTATTTTGCCATGTCTTCTGGGAACACCTTTGTCAGCTCTTGAATTAACAGACTTTTAAATTTCTGGAAAGAGAAAAAAGTATACACATCACCTGCACCATTTATTTAGATGTCATCAAGCAATCTTATCTGATGAACAGAAATGTCTGTATACACCACAGTTCTGCATTTCAGTGACCTACTAGAATAGTACCCAAAAAACCCTCCAAAACCACACAAAAAACCCACAGAAAGCTATATTTACAAAATACACAGAATATGCTCAAGTAAAATCTGCTAGGAAAGCACCAGGCAAACTAAAATGCTTTTAATTTCCCACAAATTAACTAGCATTTTCACCTAAGAAATACAAAGTATTTGGACCTCTCTGGTAAACTCTGGTGCATTGATAACTGTCTGATCTTATTAAGCAAAGCGGATAAAGGACACGCCCTCTTGATTTGATATGGAATCCCCTCCATCTCCAAAAAGGAACTCACACCTGGCTTAGAAATACATAATTCTTCCTACAACTTTTACAAGCACAGAGTATATCTAAAGAAAGAGAAGCTTAGAACATAAAGAGATATATCTATGTTCTGCAGCACAAATTGCCATCCTCCACATTAAGTTCAGGCAAAGAATGTTCCAAAACACAAACAGCCCTTTCTCAAATCTCACTAAACTTCCCGATTTTATTTTTCAGCAGTAATTCCAGCAGTTAAACAGTACAGCAGAATGCTTCGGTTCATACTACGTGAAAGTACAAGTTCAGAAAATCCTAAACACTGGAATACATTTTAAGGAATTTTTAAAAGATTAATTCATGCTTATATAGCACATTTGACATTTGAATACTCTAAAATCCATCCAAAACTGGAAAAATACCCTTTTTGCTTTACTTATTTCTAAACTTACACACATCACAGTTACAGATCTGTAAGAGTGTGAGGTACTCATTAGTATTCAAAATGAAAACAAATGTAACTCTACATACACCTTTAGCCAAAATAAAATCATAGTGACATCTGCATCTCTAATTGTGGGGTAAATCCGAAGTTTCCTTTCCAGAACAGGCTGTATTAGTATCAGTTAAGATACACGGATGCAGAGTAATCCCTAATGCAAATCACCTAATAAGGGAATTTAATAGTTGCACAAGTGAAAACCTCCCACATATTTACAGAAAAGTAAAATCAAATACGTTATTCCATTAGTACTTCCATTATTTCTCGTTTACCTTCATTGTGTCAATTTTCCCTTTCACTTGCTCATTTTTAGCCAAAGCTCGCTCCAGACACTCTTTAGTGTAAAGCTGAGGATTGCGGCCTTGATCTATGTATCTGAAAATAGAAAAAAATACTACTTAAATGATCATACTCCAACTAGGATATTCTCCAAGGTACAGGATTATTCACCCTGCTGTCTTTTTTTAATAGTACTATCTGAACTGTGCATTTTAAAAAAGTTTAACTCAGCCATTTTCAAAAGATAGCTCAAGGAGGACTAGGCCATGGCCAGCAAACAGCTGTCTTGGTACACTGTTTTAAACCTTTGTTTCCAGAAAGCCTGGAGCTCTGAAGGTACTAAAATCAAACAAAAATGTAACTATCCAGCTTCTCACAGGCAATAAGTAACAAGCAACTGAAAGGGCACTAACCCTGAAGTAGCTTAGTTTGTACACAGCGAGCCATAAGCACATAGGAATAAAGCACCCAGCAATTTAAGGATGAGGAGGAAGTGTACGTACCATAGTAAAGAGTAAAAATTAACTCACCTGTACTGGCAAACATGTAAGTACATTTTTGCTTTGCAATATAAGTGTGTGACAAAGGAAAATGCCATCATTGAACAATAAAAACAGACCATTTCAGATTGTCATCACAGATTTACAGATAGAGTGAAAGTCCAACTCAAAAAAGTCCTGTATAGCCAGTAATAACCTAGAATACACCAAACCAGTGACATTTGGAGTAACAAGAAACACTTGTAAATTAACTTGTCAGCTATGTCGTGTACGGCTCTCCCTCTACATTTAAGATTTTGCTTTTAATGTTCTAATTCTCTACCAACAACATTGCCACTACTGAAACTAAACACCCCAGTACTAGCCTAATTTATTTTTACCTGCAACTTCACCTCCTGATTCTAACCTAGCATAAAAGTGTATTTCCAAAATGAAAGTTTACTTACAAAATCACTAGATTCGGCAGAACCTGCATATTACTGCCTACATATGCACAGTCAATGTAAATAAAAAAATAAAAACAAGAGATCTGAAAGCAGGCGTGCAATTTATCACTTCTCTCACCCTTCCGCCTTCTCAGATGCTAAAGGTGCTTCTTACCTTCTTCTGCCTGCTCACATTCTCGTGAGGCATTCAGAAGACAGAGCTTAAGAAACAGGCAGCCCTCCGTGAAAACATCCACGCTGCGAAGACAAGCTACCTCAAATCACACTGACTACAGCACCTTCCCTCCCACGTACAAAGCTACTTACTCAAAAACTTCCAAGGGCACGCTGATATCGTGAAGCTGCTGCCGGCATTTGTCGATATCTTGCAAGCCCGTCACCATGAAATTCCTGCAAGAAGAAAACGGGTCGGTTTTAGCCAAAAAGGGGCGTTCCGCGCTAACCCTCACCGCGACACGGAACCTCGCCAGGGAGGCACTTCTTATCTCCCCACGGCTCCTTCAACGTTTCGCTACGGCGGAAGGGTGACAGATCCACTGGCCAGGGCCTCCGGTACCCTGAGGCACCAGGCTGGGGGCGAGGGGCGGCGCCAAAGGCCCCGCGGCCTGACCCGGCAAGGAAGAGGGGGTGGCGGAGCGGCGAACCCCCTCACAATTTCTGATTGAGACCAGCCTGGCTGCTGGGCTGGAAGTCGCTGACGATAATGCCGAGCTGCCGGATGTTCTCCACGAACTTCTCCAGGTGCTCCTCCAGAGAGTCGAACTTCTCCGCCATCGCCATCGCTGCCGTCTTCCCCCTTCCCTCCCCTCGCCCGCTTCCGGCCAGTCGCGCATGCGCGGAAGGAGGGGGGGCGGAGGGAGTGGACTGACCCCGCCTGAAGCCACGCCCCTCAATCGAAAACCACGCCCCCGCCCGTAAACCACGCCCTCTCTCCCGCAAACCACGCCCCCTAANGTGCGACGCGGGAGGGCAGCAGCCCAAATCCGGCATCTGGACTTGCTGTGCAAAAATCACGGGGCAGTATGAGAACTTCGGCCTGCCCGCCGGGAGCTCGAGCACATGGTTTGTCATTTCTGATGGCGTTATTTCGGTCGCGCGCCTCCCGTTATGGGAGGGGTGCTGGGCTCACCGGCCACCCAGCAGACGGACAATGAATTCCAGACAAAAGTAAGATCTATAAACCCTAAGTTGCGCAAGTCAGCGTTTGCTCCAGGCGTGTGATCACAAATAACGAGAAGTATTTTTTTACCCTGAAGGTAATCAATACTAAATTATAATTAGCATCTCTTATAAATGCCAGATAATTGGAATTGGACAATATGGATCATTCATTAGCCCTCGGCACTGCTTTCCTTTCTTTTGTTACCATATAACGTCTGTAGGAATTTTTCAGTAGATCCCAGTGGAGCAGAAAGCACACAGTGTGATTAATAACATCTTTGAAAAAATTGCCAGCACTGCTTTTGAAATGGTGACGTTTGAAAGCTCGCTACTAATTGCTGTGGCCTGCCAGACATGCACTGCTGCACCTAGATCGTGAAGTGTCTCTCTGCTGGACTTCTTAAAGACAAAGTCTTCCCTGCCAGTCCACTCCTGTAAAACTGCTGTAATTGACCCTCCTTGGTTTTTTTGTCAATTATCCTTTTCTCTGTCCTCGACAGATACTAGCACATTGCTTATATTTCTAGACCAATGTTTGGAATCTCTCTGCTTGAGCGGCTCCCCTTCCTGTGTTGCATAGATGTAAAATTGTTCCTCATTTTCAGATTCATTCAAAACTTGTGTCAGGCTCCAATTTGATTACTGCCCCCACCCTGTGCCAGAGGTTGAACTCCAGTCCTGACCCATTTGCAGTGCAGAGCCCGCTCCCTTCTTGAAAGCTTTTCCAAAAGGTGGCTTCATGTTTTTTCCCATGCTGTCCTTTACCGTTAGGTGGGGCTGGCTGTGACTGTCCGATCACTTCACTGCATCCCGTCAAATTCCTCATTAAATTACTTGCCTCGCTATCCACAGCTGCAAGCGGCTGCCTGCTGGTACAGGCTCTGGGTTAGGGATCATCTCCGTGAAGTCCTTACCACAAAAAGACCTAACTCATGGGTAAAGGTCACACATGCAACTGGGATACGGGCAACCGCATAGATCTAAAGAGCAGATGTTTTTCTGCCTGTCTCGCTCCCCGGGTCGGATCAGTAGATACGCTCAGCCCATGCCTGATCCCACTCACAAAGGGAGCCCTCAGACTTCCCTTTCATCCGGTAATGAAAATGCACATCTGGAGTTCAGGATACCTGGATTTCAATCTCTCTTTTTTTTATCCACAAGGACCAGAGCCTACAAAAAGCCTTGACCTCAGCGGTTAGGATATATTTGGCAGTGGGGTCCGTTCAGTGCCGGTGGTTGTTCTACTTCGTGTGAAAATTAAGTATAGCTTGAGCAATAGGAAGACAGGGTTTGGCATACCACACAAAAAGAAATGGAGGAACCGGTGGCTGATTATCTGATAAGGGCTCATTATCTTCCCCACCTGTCTTATATCTGCTAATTATGAATGTTTTTCTAAACTGTTTAAGAAATAGATGCTGTAACAGGCAGAGGTTCACTTGATAATAAAAACCACAATGAATTATCTGGGGAATGGCAAAATATCAGTCTATATTAAATAATCCAGCTATCATTTTCCCTGTGGGAAGATTATCTGACATGCTTAAATTCCCGTGGCACATCACAATAACTGTATGTTTTATAAATAGCTTATTTCCAGTATGTCTGTTTTCAGTTGAATCTGAGAAGATCAGTCCAGTAATGTCAGCAGATAAAAATCTGATGCTTTGATTCACAATGAAGGATTTGAATGAATGTTTTTTGAAGTAAGAACTAAACTAAAATAGATATGATATTCAATCAACAGATTTAATGTATTTTATGCATTTGTAGCTATAACTTGTGACCATTTCTGTTCCACAATGAGAACCATCAAAATCAGCAATTTTTAATTTCTTGGATGTATTTTTTTTATTAGTTATATTTTTTCCATTTATGATATCAATGACAACAATACAAATGTAAAAAACCCTCTAACAGTCAGTTTCTGTTCTGGGTTACCATCCTAGTTCTGTAGCAGAAAGTCGGGTCTTTACTAAATATAAAGCACTATTCAGGAGTTCTTAAGATTAAGTAAGCTAACCCAAAATTACAAAGCAAGTGAGTGTAAAGAGCACTAAATATTAAGGAAAATATAATACTGTGCAAATATGACATTTTAAAAACAATCCTAGGCTGCAAAAAGCAATGAATCAGTTCTAGCTCTTGACAATTGTTGTCTTTCTATGATAAAATAAACCCATTGTCTGTTGATCAGCAGCTGCTGACCATCCTGTTTCCACAGTTGGCAGAACATTCTCTGGACAGCAGAAGTCACAGGAGATTTTTAATACAAGCACTTTCCACTGATCACATGAGAGATCTTGGTCTGAGGAACAGAATAGCTTTTTCTTATATTTGGGAAGGAAGAATGTAGAATACAGTGTACTTACCAGATTAGATCTGAATACGAGGAACAGGGCAGCCGAATTTTGAAAGAACAGTCTAAATACATGTGATTGTGTCAGACGTGGCTCTGCAGGCACACGAGGCTGGGATTCAAACAAACAAGTTGCTGTATATCCATCCTTGCTTATGGGCAAACACATTCAGCAGAAGTATGGAGCAGAACAACTTGCTTTAAATTCAGTAACAAAAATGGGCTTTGAGGTACTGTTAAAACTTCCTCTCCTTCCTCTTTGTGGGAAAGCCTTTGGCCGTTGGAACTGAGCAAACATGACTTCTAGCTTGCTTGTGATGACTGAAATCTGATAGATGGCCATTACCACATCCAACTCAGGTAAAGTATCTGACAGAAAAAAATAATGGAAGTTGAACATCAAATGTGGAGATATACAGCTCATCTTAAACCTATATTTACTAGGCTGGTTAGGTTAGATTAATGAATCTTGTTAGATAAATGTGTACAGTGCTTTTAAGATTTAAAATTGCTATAAATATATTACCAGTTGTTACATTTTTCTCATGATCACCAACTTGGCCAGTGTTTTCCTGTTCAGGGAAAAAAAAAAGTAAAACAAAGAAAACTGTTCCAGTGAGAGAGGAAGAGAGGAAGGAAGGAAGAGGAAAGGAAGGAAGGAGGGAAGGAAGGAAAGAGGGAAGGAAGTTGGACAAATAACTCAATCGATCAATAAGTACATAGAGACAGAAAGATTTAGAAAGAAAATTTCGTGGTTCATGATGTAAGTAACCATATTGCATTCCTAACCTGATTCCCAGGCAGAGAGCGGGCAATTACTGGCTTGTAAGCTGGACATCTGCACTGGGCAGTTAAATAGGGTTTGTAATACAGGATTGAATGAGAGGCCGTGTGGATCAATATGACCCATTTTGGAAGAGTAGCACAGATTATGTAAAAGAAAATCCTGTTTTGTAAAAGACTAATGAATTTTTCAAGGAGTCAGCAAGCGTGTAGATGAGAGGGATCTAATTGATACAATCTACTTTAATTTCCCATCAGCTTTCAGTGAAATCCTTAACCAAAGTCTTTTAAGGAACTAAAGCAATGGAATAAGGGGAGAAATCCTAGACTGAATAAAGAACTGATTGCCTGATAGGAAATGCAGGATAGGGGCAAACATTTAATTCTTCCAGGGGAGAATCATTCCCAGAGGATTTCTACAGGGAACTGGACTGAAAATTGTGCCATTCAATATGTTCATAGATGGCCCAGAAAAGAGATCAGATGGTGGAATGTGAAAGTTGGCTTATGAGAAAGTTATTTGGCAGAGTAAAGATGAATATATGTTGTAGGAAACTGCAGAAGGACCTGACAAGGTTTGGTGGCTGGGCAACGAAGTGTCAGAAGAAATTCAGACGGGTAGTATAAAGCAATGCACATAGCAAGCAAAAAAATCCTAGTTTCACATAAAGATTCATGGCCTCTTGACCATTACCATATAGGAGCAAGACTCCAGGATCACAATAGAAAGTTCCATGAAAACGGTGGCTCGGTGCTCAGCGGTGGTCAGAAGTCATATGGAGAGTTAGGAATTGCTAGGAAAGGATTTTGAAAACAAAGTAGAAAATGTCATTGTGCTACTGCATAAATCCACAGTTCACCCCAACCTTGAATATTGTGTGCAGTTCTGGTTCCCTGGAGCAGACCTGGAAAAGAGTCAGAGAAGGGCTGCCAAGATGACTGTAGATGTGAAATGGCTTCTGTACTAGGAAAACCTGAATAGACAGGGACTCTTCATCTTGAGGGAGAGCCCACTGATGAGAGTTATGACTGATGCTTTGCTGTATTTAAAAAGCCATGAGTGATCTGGAGCCGAGACTGTCTTCCAGCACAAAAACTAGGGGCCATCAAATTAAAGCCAACAGGAGACAGCTTCAAAACATGCCAAAAGAGGGGATTTTTGTCACGCAAGGTTTAGCAGCCTTGTAGAATTACTTGCCAGTGGATGCTATGGACAGCAAAAACTTAGCTGGGTTGAAGGGGAAATGGGACAAATGCTTGGTAGAGAGAGTTAGAGAGAGGTAGATAAACCACACCTGGCTCAGGAAATCTTGTGAACCAAAGGTAGTCCAAGCCCAGGAGAGTAGTCAGGAGCGGTCTCATAGACGTTTTCCTTGTCCTCACTCTTTAGCATTTGTTTCTGGTTACGGCTGAGCACAGGATACTGGCCCAGACGGAGCCTTTATCTGAATCTGAATTGTCCAAGAATGGGCTGTGCTGTGTAGGATGTAGACAGATTGCAGCGTCGTTTCTTGCCAAGCAGAGCATACAAAGGTTGATTGGAGGCTGTTTATATGGCCTTCAGGTCTGAAAGCTCACTCTTTTTTATTTGGTGGTATATATACTCCAGATAAATGACTTTTCCAGTATAATATGGCACAATGCAGTGTTTAAGATTAATTAAAGTGTTGGTATGGTCACTTTTTCTTCTCAGAAATATAAAAAGTGACAAATAATTCATGTGTTTGCCCACCTCTAGAACTGTGATTCCCCTCCCAGCTCCTGTTTTCTGCTGCTGGCCAATAAAGTGGAAGAAGTGAATAAAGAAAACAAAACACATTGAGTTCCAATGATGTATGTTTTCTCCTTCTGTCTTTCTCACCTTCTGTCTTTGACTTTGTTATTGTTTTCTTCTGCATGATTGTATCTAATGCACCAATCACTTCTTCCTCATTCTGCAGGCCCAGAAATGGAGGTTGAAATTTCAGGTCATTAACTGGGAGCATCGCCTGCCTAAGAATTCAATTTTATAAGCCAGCTACCTTTCTTTGTTTTAATTACAACAGGTGATAAGCAAAAGAGAAGCAGGGAAGATAGATGTGAGCAGCACAGAGAATACCATTTACCTGCTCTTGATATATCAGGCTGATAGTATTTATGCTTAGGATGTTCTTCGACTCACTCAGAAGCATGCTGTATTTTCACATTTTACTGCATAAAAATAATGTGATACAATAAAATAAACAATTTTTACAAAATCCCATTATTCAGCTGAATAAGAGGTGTCATTATAGTTTCCGTACAGATTTGGTATCTAGCAACTTGCTCATTAATTACTTGACATAGTACATGTCTTACCACAAATTAGCATTTTTGTTCAATTTTTGCTCTTCCAAGTCCTGTAGATCTTGAGATGAAATGGACCTGGGGCCACTCTCCAGCACTGAGTCCAACTGGCATGGAGCAGCCCTTATTTGTATTCCAACTCCTGAAATGTACCTGAAAGAATGATGATGGTCCACACAAAAAAGCTGGCCAGGTACCTTTTTAACAGTTCCACAGTGTGGATGCCTGTGTCCTTGCGTTTATGCCCTTCCCTGGCACTTTTAGTTTTTCTAAGGTAGACCGATTATTCATGGTTGTCGTGGTCCTTCAGAAAATCAGAAGAATTACTTAGCATTCACAATTATGTGGTGAAAAGTGTTTAAACAACTAAGTTGCGCACAGCCATGGTTACAGCCAGTATGGAGCTACTGGCATGGTTGCCTTGGAGTAGTCCTGGGGTTTGCATGGATGTCATGCAGGAGAGGCTGGAATTAGTGAGCTCTACAGGGTTCAGCCTGATCAACATGAAGCGTCTCACGTTCACCAGAAGAGCCTGCAAGCTGCCTCTGGTTCAAACTGGGACTACAAGGTGTTCCAAGCTACTTCTGAACTGCTCAGATTCAAACCCATCACGGTATTTGAGCGCACGGGCAGCTGTAGGCTGTGGGGGAGTTCAGAACACGGTGAGGCAAAAGGCTTGAACGTGTTAGCTCCTGTAGTCCATCCTGTCGTGTGGACGTTTTGGACATAGTTATAGCCAGTGGGTTCTCTGATATACCTTATCATGTAGGTAGGTATTCCTTCCTGAAAGGCACTATGAGACAGGCAGGCATTGAGCTAAAAACTCTCTTTCTACTACTCTTTTGGGAGGTAGTCAAGTAACTCTTCAATTTTAAACTCATTCTTCACACTCTGTGCTCATATCCAACCCTTTTCACAATCTGCCTGCATCACTGGGAAAGAGACTTTGCTTTTCATGTCCAGCATCCAGTCTTTAAATAGGTTTTACTTACAGAAGACTCTAATTTAATTTATAGCTATTGATTATTTCCACACCTCTGTCTACCTGATGAAGAAATGCTTTATTGTCCAGTTAAGTTTTGTTCTGAGATATCTATGCCGTGCTTTAATCAAATAATTGAATCATCTCTCAGACTTCTATATGATAAATTAAACACACTGAACTTTTTACATCATTTTCTTTAATGACTTTCAGCTTTTTCAGTGCTTCTATTTTTTCAATATCATCAGAAAAGGGAAGATGACCTGCATATCGAAATCCGGTATTGGTCTCTGTAGGGGTATTGGTCCCTGTTCCCCCACGCCTTGGGCTACTTGTGTATCCTTTCCTGTTGATGCATTGCAGGACTGCAAAATTCCTCTTCACCACAAGATTCAATGGGAAGCTTGTGCAGATCTGGTACATTACGACCGCTAATTTCCTTTAAAGTTTGCCACTATAGGGAATATAGTCTCCAGTTACATGAACTTGCACGATTTGTTCCTAGTAAGATGACTTTGCAAATTGCTTTTATTAAAATGCATTTATTTTACAAACACAACTATTCAATTTAGTCTCTCCACGCTATTTATCACTCCACTGGCCTTTCTGTACGCTCTTTCTTTTATTTGCAATTTTATATTTACCTCCAGATCATCAATACAACTATTAAATTATGCCAGTAGCAGTTCCCCGGGGAACTCTGCTGGCAATACTGCCAAATAAAATCCTATTTGGGAGCAGCCCCAGGAGCAGATCACCTGGTCTGCCACATTGCTCCCAAAAGTGACTTTGGAGTGATTAGACCAGCCTGATGTGAGACAAATTCCAGGCAAAGTCTGGCATAAGGGATTGCTCCAGGGTCTTCTTTTTACAAACTGTATGGATAAGATTGTGTCAGATTTGTCTTGCTCAGCCTACTAGTCCAACACTCTCCCAACAGGCCTCGTGTTCCTGCATGTCTCCACAAGCCCTGCCTCAGGCCATACCACATACAACCTTATCGTGTTCTCATAAAAACATCTTTTTCAGGGGAATTCACTTTCCAGGAGGGCAGCTGTAGTAGCACAGGCTCTCAGATTGGTTTCTGTACTATGAAGGCTGAAAAGATAGAGCAGGAAAAGCCCTCTCTTGTGATGACTGTCTCACAGACCATATAACTTGTCTCTTCTCTGTATCTACTGCTTCCCTTCTGCTCCTCAGCACAGGTCTTTAGACAAAACCTCAGACCACTGCCATGTCCGACCTTCTCAGGAATGCCTGGTGGCCCTCCTGGCTCAGCAGTTCTTCAGGGATGTGGTTTCCGTAAGTTCAGGCAAAACACCTTTGAAACAAAACGTGGCCTAGAGATGGAGATGTCAGCGTATGTATGATTCTTGTAGCAAGATTTGTAAGGATGGGTGCACATAGATGAAGACCCAGTTTAAACTACTATCTGGCTCTGTGGCTATGACTATATGCCATGAAGGTGAAGTAAACACCCTGCACTTGGCAGTCCTCCTCCCCACTAGAAAACGTCTGTCCATGTTTGGCAGTGGGTGAGAGGAGCCAAGATGGGAAGCTGGTAGAGTGGTCCAGCCTTGGAGAAGGAAAGAAGTTATTTTCAGGGTGCAGCTCCTGCCTCCTTCTTCCCCTGCTCTGTGGTGACAATGAGAATGACATTTGAGCATCCGTCTGACCCATGCAGCCACAATGGTGCTGGGCTTGCCATGTCCCTCCCAGCCTGGACTTCCTTGTAAGCCAAGCTCTGCGTTAGGTGTTAGCTCCCAGTTCCTGCTGTGTGGGTCATGGGTGGATGCCTCTCAGAGGCTGGCATGGGAAGCTGAGGCAAAAAGTTGTTTGGGCCAAGGGAAAGCAGGTAAAAGCTGGAAATTACAGTGACAGTTTTCAAGAGACTATCTGTCTTACATAGGAAAGGTACTGGTTTTACAAGGGTTCAGGGAGGATTGTGTATCTTGTATGTGATTGGTGTCATAGAGGTATTGAGACAGAGCCTAGGAGTAGAGAAAAGGGAAAGGAGGCCAATCCTATGCTGGATTATTGCTGCTACACTGCTGAGCATTGGTTCGGCATCAGATGCGTTCGTGTGGCCTCTCTGGATCTGGCAACCCTAGCAATGGTAATACCAGGCTTGGTAGTACAAGCAGCAGAAGCATGCCTTGCAACAACAACAAAAAAACCCCATCTGAAACGGCCAACCAGCATTTTTGCGTAAGGTGAAATGGAATATAAAGAGCACATTGGGGGCTTGCTCAGTGTCACAGCCTCATGAATAGCTGGGCAAATGAATATGCCACAGAGATTGTTCAAAGTTCAGTCTACACATGTATCTGAAGATGGCTGGAGCAGGTAAGCAATGCCTGGTACAGCACAGATACACTCAGAGGTCATGAAGACTGATGTCAGTGGGTGAGAAAGAGAGGTTGGCCTCACTGGGAAAGAAAGACTGGGGCATCATAAGTCAGACAAACTGTGAAGGCAGTAGTGTTGCATGTGATTCTGCTGTGATGCCAGCTATGACTCAGTGGCTGTGTTTAGAACAAGCACTATTCATCACCACTGTTGTATTTGTGGTTTAGGTCTACAACAGACCTAATTTAATCTGCTACAAAGGCATGTCTTAAACCCAAGAAGATTTTCTATTTCCCATGTCTTAGTCTGGAAAAAAGGATGTCCAGGGTCATCCATCCTGTCTCAGACATCCAGATAAAGCAGTATTCTTTAGAAAACAAAGTTGCTGATTTCTTCTGATTTAGTTAATTGCAATACATTAGCTTTCACAGAAACACCTAGGTATGAAACAGCCAATTTACTCTACAGTACAGCCATCCCAATCCTGGCGAATATCTTCTAAAGTGCATAGTGGCCCAGTGACTGGTACCTCCTCATGCTTCTAGGATGCAAGCACAGGTTTGCTCCTTCTGTCCTCTTGTAGAGGATGTTGCAGGAGAAAGTGCATGTTGTTGCTAAACCTAATAGAGAGAAGCCTCCATCTTTTGGCTTGCTAACGACCACCCCAGCAGCCAATCTACAGCTACTTATACAGCTTCTGATAATCCAGGATCTCTGTGGGCATCTTCACGTGTACAAAGAGGGTAGGAAAGGACCAGTGACCTGCACTGATCCCACAGAAGGAGCAAAAGACCTTCTTTTACAACATCTATGACTGCAGCCACAGAGTGACAGCAGACCATTCATCAGGCCACCAAACCATTTGTTCTTTGCATGGTACGTGACAGTGCTCAATAGATTCCTCCTTACATTGGCTCTACAGACGGAGCAGTGAAGTACGCAAGGAACTGCTGTTTCTACTTCCAGAATACAGAGGAGCTATCACCTCAAAATGTATTTCTGGAACCTAAGTGGTGAAGCACGTGAATGTCATCTAAACGTAAAAAGGACCAGTGTCGCACATCTGACACTATGAATTTAGTATGCTTGCTGTTCTAGCCGTGCCCATGGACAACTCTGCTGACTGTGGATGCTGTTATTAGTTGGTCCTGTTAACAGGTCTTGCCTTTTGTCAAATTCCCAAATGTACTTTGGACTGGACCAATGTTTTTGTAAATTTCTGTAGATGTGACCTCCTTCACAGCCTACCTGTCTTCCTGGGACTTCTTTGAGTAAGCTATGTATTCATCTTTCCAGCCAAGGACCAGTGAACTACCAGCTGGTGGCAGCAGCAGCTTCTCCAAGATCAGGGTGTGATGACTTGATCACAGTTCCTGGCGACAGTGTACGTCAGTGTATGTTAATACACACTCCTCACTTTTAAGGAACTGAGCCATTGCCAGTAATCATGCAACTAATCTAACTATTTTTTAAAGAATTTAGCTTTTCTAAGCCTTTGTCACCACCTTTGAACCTTTTCCGTAGTAGCCTGGGATTTATAATTGGCATTGAGAAACACAAAGCTAAAGCATGTCTCTTATTATTGCGATGAAAATGCTGATGTTAAGATCTTAGGAAGATGGAGGAAGAGTTCATTACCTGTAAATGCGTTGCAACTGACCTTTCTTATGGCTGTGAGCTGTAACGAGGAAAATGAGAGGATGTGATGTGAGATTTAAGGGAACACGAAGGTAAAGGATTGACTGGAGTCAAACCAAAAGTGTTTAGCAGGCATCAAAGATGAGACCGTGTTGTTCTGGGATTCAAATGTGATCTTACGAATATCATATACAAAGGTACTAATACTTCCCCATCTTTACTAAAAGTACCTCACTGGGTGTCATCTTCAGTCACATCAGCCTTTTTTTTTAAAGCCACATCACTCTGGCAGCACATCCTTTTTATCCCATCTACTAGCACACTCCTCTTTGTCTCATCTTTCTTTGCAGGCTTCTCCAGATTTATGTAAAAATTCCTTATTGTTAGCCCCTCAGCACAGGACTTTAACTTCAGGAGCCAAAAATTGTTTGATGGCACCATAAAGTATTCGAGACTAAATTACTGAAATTCCAGCATTCTGCCTTTGAAGCTGGACTCGATGGGTTTGACTGTCTCCCTGTGTGAACTCTGTGGGGTTCCCACTGGCATCCATCTGTTACTTAGGTGACCTAAAGTCTTAGTGCCTTTGTCTAGCTTGGGGGTTAACGCGGCACTCTGAGCTACATTTGTGTGTCCCTTCGGTGCTGTGCTCCAGTGCTGGGGTGCTGGAGCACTGCTTTCAGGCTCAGCTGCCATGCACTGACTAGTGAAACAGGTCTGGCAGCAGCCCTCGACTTCACGTGGAGCAGCCTGCAGCTGATGCAGGACACCTTTGGAGCAAAGAGCCATCCACCACTAGCTGGAGATTCTTCAAAAAAGGGGGTACCTAGGGCTTAGATGCATATTGCTTGCCCCCAGTCAAAAGCAGGAGAGCTGTAAGGCCTCAGTGATGGCCCTGGTTCTCTGGTTACATGCAGGAGCCCTGAAAAGTTCATGATTTCAGAGCTTTAGAAATTCTAGCCAGAAAATCTAGAAAGTCACTGTCTGCAATGACGAACAAGAATTTTTGCATCCAGAGTACAATGACCATCAGATCATTGTCAGTCCTCCAACCGTTCCATGAGATACAGCTTCCTCACTGAGCAGCTACAGAATGACTGGAAAGGTGATATTGTAAGACGAAAATGTGGCCAGATGATGTCAAGGCTGAAGGTGAAACAAAGTAAAGGATGCATTGTACTGTTATTTTGGAAAAAAATTATCAGTGATTTCTATGCCTTACAGTAAGACTTTTCTCAGGATTACTGACCGTATCTTGCATTTGTATATGAGTGCAAGAATTTAAAAATACCTGTGTGTATATGAGATGGTCACCTCTGACACAAAATTCCATGATTCAAAATTCTTGGATGCAAATCTCTTTTAGTCAGTAAGTAGCAATACATGAAGGTGAACACCATAAACATAAAAAGCCTCTCCTGAACATTTCCCATGCTGTGTAGACTTAAAAAGCAGACAATTCTCCAGAGATATTGTTTACCTTGCTCATTCTCAAAAGCTGTTGCTGTGATATAATGGCTATTCATTTTCTTCATTTATTCATTTACCCAGGCATCCTTTGCATTCACCTGGGCTTATCATTGTCCATGGAGTGGAGGCTAACTCAAGCATTTTGTTTATCTAACTCAGTGAAAGAGATTAGAAATGCCAGATGGACTTCCAACACTGAGAGGAAGGTCACTTTGGAGGATGTTTCAACAGTAACATAGGGACTACACGTGCACCTCTACAGGCTTTTACATTCCAGCAGTGAAAATTTTGTGTCTTTCTTCCTTCTTGGTGTTTGTTGCTGGAAATGCCTTTCCTCTGGATATCCTTTTAAAACTAAGTGATGCTGTCACTTCAGAGGATGAAAGGAGGCAGGCAAATAATGAATAATCAAAGGTGCCCAGAGATACTAGTAAGCATTGGGACAACTCAGGCAAAGGAGGGAGAGAGAGGAATAAATAGCTTGCTCCCTGAAAAAAGTGTCTCTTTGCAGTTTTACAAAGAATTCGCTAAATAAAACTCCATTTGATTCTAGGAAGGAAGCTGTGTCCAGTGCTACAAAGGAAATCAATGGTGCCTACCAAGCTGATCTAGGTAAATAACCCTTTTAGAGTTCCAGGTCTAAAGGCTGGACACATAAACCCTAAGATTTTAATGCCACCTATAAGAATCTATCTGCAATCTATCTGCAGACCTGCAGAGGAAGGCAAAAAAGACCAGTAGAGGACAAATTATGCATTAAGAGGAATAAAATAAAATCTTTCCTAACTCCAGTGGAAGCCCTGAGGCATGGAATTATTATAAGTATAATGCAAATTCAGAGTGATCTAATCTAGTTTCTCACACATTTGGGGACACTGACACATCAGATGCCCAGGGAATAATATAAGCTTAATTTGCTATCTTCAGGCATTTTCCTATTCTATTGTGTTGTACAATTATGTCCATAAGCTTCTCAGGCTCCATCCTACACGACCGAAAGCTACTGCTTCCAGTGCCCAGAAGAGTATTCGAGCCCTTCATTCATCAGATAGCTGGAAGCCTTTAGATTCCCCGTCCAAATGTATTCAGGATTACTCACTGTACAGCCATTTGATCATGTGATGAAGTCAATATCCCTCTCTGACATTTACTTCTCAAATATATTTATAAAGTGTTACCACACCCCCGTTCAGTCTTTGCTGGGCTATACTAAACAAGACAAGATCTTCTAGTTCTCCTAAGAAGATGTGCATTTTATTCCCCTAATCATTCTAGAAATGCTTCTTTGCACTTCTTCAATTTTAGCAAAGTTTTCTAACACACTTGGGCCTTAAGTTCTGCTGCATTTAAATGGAAGCAAACAATGTGCATCTGAGCTTTTTGCTGAGCCCCAGGTAACTCCCTTTTTGCAAACTCAGTAAAAACGAGAAAATCATCAGCCAATATTGTCCTGCTAGGAAAAAAACCCACCTTCCTGGTAGTCCCAAACAATACCAAATTGGTATTGTGATAGGAGTTCAGAGCTCTGAATCTCCAGTTAGTGACCGATGCCCCTCTACTGCAAGAAGAGTCTGAGATGCCCTTCATCAGCTGCAGCCTGCTCCACGTGAAGCTGAGGGTGAACACTGTCCTGTTTTCACTCATCAGTGTACAACGGCTGAACCTGAAAGCAGCTCTCCAGCTAAGTATGTAGGAGAAGTATCCACCAGCGGTCAGTCTGTTTTTCATACCCAGATGCCCTTTTACCTCCCTGATTCTGAAATCATTGCATCAGTCTAGGTTGTCTTTACTACCGTAAGTGGATCAACTGGTCCTTCTCCAAGGCAAGGATAGGAGGGCCGCCTCTGGGAGATTGCAGACTAGTTCAGTTTGACTCCTGCACCTGGCAAACTGGTGAGAATGTATAATAATGAATAGAGTTAATAGATATGTTTCTACTATGGAAGATACCATGGAAGAATTGATGAGGAATCCACAAAGAGAGATCATGGACCAAATTTGTTCAGAGTTTTCTGTCAGTCAATGAATATGCAGATAAGGACAGCCTAGATGATACAGGAGGAGTCTCCCCTGCAAGCTGTTTTATTCCCTGTTTTGCTTCAAGGCCCTAGACTTGCAGTCATCTGCGGTCCATCCTGGACTAACCAACTAACTCCCTTGCTGAGGAAGCCTGGGTATGAAAAAGAGGAGTTCACGACATCACTACAGCTTTTTTACCCTGCAGACCGTGCCGACACGGACTGTACCAGATTTCAGGACTTGCAGCACAACCAGAGCAGTCCGCTGTCACAGCAGAGCACCCTTTGTCCAGGCACACCTATTACACCTTCCACGTCCCTGAAACCGCTTTCTCATCACTTCCATCATTAATCTCGTACCGTTTTGCAAAACAATGGTGCAAGGCCACGGAGGGGCTGCTTGGCTTTGGTCTCCCTTTGCAGAGACCTTGCTCTTTTTTATGGCTTCGCCGCTGGGTAGATACCTCAGCGGTTATATGAGACAGGTAAATAACTGTCATCATGTTAAATTTATGATAGTGGCTCCTGCTGCCAACCGTCACAGGAACACCACGCAGAGAACTTTCAGTTTAAAACATTAATGTAGCCAGCACAAAGGCTCGAGTTGCTAATTGGCGTTCTGGTTCAGTTCGGCATATGGGCACCACCATCCTGTCTTGCACTAGGTATTCAGCGAGGAACAACCACTGAACGCCTTGTTCTGCATGACCGCCTGCCAGGACTACAGCTGCAGGTGAAGTTTCTGTGACTTCAAGCTTTTGCACCAGAGCAGGAGCAGCCTCCCAACCTGTCCCATCACATTTCTCCGTGCCCAGCTCCAACTGCTAACAAGAGGAACACAAATTTCCTTCTGTGCCTTAGCTTCTCCCCCTGCAAGTCCTGCTCGAGCCATGTGCCCATCAAAGCACAGATTACTTGTTATCTGGAAGCACCATGCACCAGGAAATGTCTGCATGCAGTTTGTCTGCACGCCAGAAACTTCCCAGTGCCATGGATGGTCCGTCAACAGCTCAGGGGAGGCAGTGGGTCTGGCACTCCTGAAGGTTACGAAGGGAAGGCTTGGGCACACTGCAATATCCTATAAACCGGAGATTCCTCGTTCACTCAGGCAGGGTGGGCTGTAGAGAGAAGGAAGGTAAGGAGAGGAACGTGAGATGGACAGAACATTCCCAGCCGCTTCAGCCCACCCACCTCATGTTCCCCAGGACTTCTGACCTCCCAGAAAACACTCTGTCAACAGTATTTCACATGCAGATCTTCTCAGGGTAGGAAATGTGATAAACACCTCCTGCAACAGACCCTGGGTATCTGCACGCAGGGAAGGATCAAAGCAACCCCAAGGATTATCACGCTGATGGGCTTTTGGACTGGGCTGGTCAATAGCATGGAGGGCAGGATCAAAACAAGGACAGCGTTGTGGTATCTCTGTTTCCTGGGCCATCATTTACAGGTGGCTCGCAGCTCGTCATCTTAATTCCATACAAAGCAGGCTAACGAGAGATGCACCAGGTATCACACGTGGGTCAGCTCCCCTAGTGTCTCCTAAACTTTCTCTATAGGGTCTTCTGGGAGCAAACCGGGGGGAGAGCTTCCACCTCCAGCTCCCTCATCCTCTGCTCCCCCAAGGGAGCTGAAGAACAGTGCTGGCATCCCACCAGTCCCACAGTATCATGGTGCAGCCAGCAGCCGTGGAGCCCTGCCTGGGCCACGGAGTCATGCTGTGCCTCCTCCTCCTCTTCCTTTATGCCATGTGGCCCATAATTCAGTTTACGTTTGTTGTGATCTCCTCAAATACAGATTCTGTACAGTGAATTTTCTTGCTACATTGTTAGGTACGATTTTGAAATAAGTAAGTACTTCTGTGCTTTGTGTGCATTGCACGAACTGAGAAAATAGATTAAATTATGAACAACCTTGTAGTAAGAAGGTTTCTCAACAATTTTACTAAGATGATTCTGAGCCTTCAGTAAGGCTATGTTTGAAAAACAAATATAATTCTACTTCTAGGATCTTGATTTTAAAACCAGCAAGCTTTTTAATCCATGGTAAATCAGATCGATCTATCATTTGGGTCCATTTGTAAAGCCTTGCAAAGACACTATATTTCACGCTATCTAGTTTGACATAATGGTCACTGGTGAATGGTCACCTGCTGAATGTGGACCTGTTGGTAAAACTAAGTGGTTTAAGTAACAGGAAGAAGAAAGGGGGAAAAAGCTCAAAAGTGAACTGACCCCAACATTTTTTTGGAAGCGAGTCAGTTACCCAGGTTTTGATGAAAACATAATGTGTCCTGCAGATAGCTTTCAAGAAACCAAACTGGTTTTCTCTAGAGCTCTTTACCAGAAGCGCAGCAGTCCTTTTCCAGTGTAGGCCATTCTGCAAAACCCCAGAAGACAGCGTTTTAGGCCACTCCTGGTGAAGGGGGTGTGTTTGCTTGGGGAAGGTTTTACGGAACATAATGCTGCTATATGCACACGCTGCCCATTGCTTTACGCCCTCTGCACAACAGATGTCTTGCCTTCACTACTCCCCACTTCAAAGCATTTATTGTATTTATTTTCTTTTCCAGGCTCTAAAGGCAAAGAGGGCTGTGGGGACAGAGGTTTTGGGAATCGGGTTTTCCTTCCTGTGCTACACAGGGTCCCAGGAGGATGGACCTACCCGCTCTGGAGGGGAGCAGGGATGGGATACGTCTATCTGCTGTGCTGGAGAAACAAAGATTGTCACATCATTCCCAACACAAAAATTACAGAAACACCCACACATATACAAATATATGCACACATATGTATTCATATCTATTTTTCAACCACGTTTACATGTCATCTTTATCTTACATATCTTTAGTGTGAGGGTGGTGAGGCACTGGAAGAGGTTTCCCAGAGAACCTGTGGATGCCCCATCCCTGGAAGCGTTCAAGGCCAGGCTGGATGGGGCTTTGAGTCACCTGGTCTGGTGGAAGGTGTCCCCGGCCACGGCAGGGGGGTTGGAACTAGGTGATCTTTCAGGTCCCTTCCAACCCAAACCATTCATTGCTTCTATGGTCAGTTTTTATCGCTATATGCTTTATACGCGTTTAGGTGGGTAGATGTATGCACAGTAAATACACACACACACAGATGCATTTAAGCGCAGTTACGTCCTTACACACCACCACGCAGTTTTTATGTATCTGCCTTACACACATACCATACACACGTGCACTAAACTCTTTTTAAGTCTGACGGGATACAACTCCCTCGCCGCGTGAGCCATGACGCACGCGCACGCGCCCCTACGCGTGCCACACCGACCCACGC
>VYXH01003713.1:189822-252635 GCA_013397275.1 Burhinus bistriatus | reverse complement strand
TCTGCCGGGCTCTGTGGCTCGTGTGGCACCGAGGCGTCGAGCCCGTTGCCCCCAAGGGGCAGCTCCCGCACCCTGAGGCCAAAGGGGCTCTTCAGGCTCCAGCGGGGTTTGGGATTCGAGCCCTCCGCCTCCTGCCCTTCACCAACTAGTCGGCCATGCTTGCTGGTCTCCTGCGTGAAGTGCTGCCGCTGGCGTAGGGCGCGACGCTGGAGCTGCTGCCCCTACGTCTTTGTCTGGCGCTGTCCTGCGTGGCGTCCGTCCCTCGGGGAGAAGAGGCGACCCCGGGTTCGGGGCTCAGCGCACAGGGCAGAGGTGCGGCACGGGGTCCCACCTGGAACTGCTGCCTGAGCTGCCAGCAAAGTTGGGCCAGTTTAAAATCTCCCAGCCTGAAAGGAACCAGTAATTTCGGGTACGTGCTGCAGTTGCAGCAGCTAGAGGGTTCCTGCCAGCTCTCCTCTCTGGAGGACGTGCCTGGTTCCACCGGCAGAGGATGTCGTCTGAGCTGAATCAATACGTTTTTATGCCTTTTTTTTTTTTTTTTTCTTTCTCTCCTTCAGAATATCCTTAGCAGTGTTTCATAAGCCGTTTTTAATAAATGGGTAAATATTGCTGGTGAAACTTGTAGCCAGTCCTTCTTTATGGTTATTGTAGTGGGCGATATACATGACTGTGACAGGGTGATTTTCCTGTTCGCTTCATGAATGCCCTTGAACCCAGGGGACATGCACAGCTGCACGTCTGTCAGTAAATGATGCTAAGTAACTTCTTAAATTCGTATCTTGGCAAGGAGGGGGGAA
Organism: Burhinus bistriatus; assembly: GCA_013397275.1. Classification (NCBI taxonomy): domain Eukaryota; kingdom Metazoa; phylum Chordata; class Aves; order Charadriiformes; family Burhinidae; genus Burhinus; species Burhinus bistriatus. Next base: position 251,838 of record VYXH01003713.1, on the reverse strand, counting down.
AGGGTAAATAACATATTTTTCATTTGCTTAAAAATGAAGTTACTCCTGTTTGCCTCTATGGAGCTGCTTGCTTGAGCAGAAGTAAAGGCTTGGTTTCTCTTAAGACTGAAAATTAATTTTGATTATTTAATAGACTCTTTTGTAAGTGGCTTTTTCTCTGTTTGATTTGGGCCAACTGCTCCTTTTTTTAATCAGATAGTGTTTTTCTCCGCACTTCGTTTGAAGAGGTCAAGTTTCCTAGGTCACCTTGGGATATAAAAAACATCTACCAGAAAAAAATAGAGCCTTAATTTACGTTGAGCCTGGGCTATGTTGAAGTTCTGTAGCTACTCTTACTGCATCTCAGTATTTGTTAACCCATTTCTTTTTATAGAGATCGTAGTTCTCATCATTTTAAACAAGGATTTAGAAGGACAATGCTAAATTCTCTCAATTTTTTTAACAATTCAGCATCTTTCTGCAGTATTGACTGTTGAATGTAAAAGGGCTGAATTAAGGTTTGCTGGCTTCATAAAATGGCTCACTGAAGAAAAGCACTACATTGTTTTATTAGTAATAAATATTAAGCTATATAATCTGACAATTTTCTTCCCTAAACCACTTAAGAGATTTCCAGAAAGTAGTAATAATTTCTGATAACAGAGGATGTTTATGTGTGTCATTAATAAACATATTTAAAAAGGAAGAGTTTCAATAACATTCTTCCAAAAGTTTGCAAAGTTAATTATAAAAAAAAAAAAAAAAGGAGAATGCGTGTGGGATTAAAAAAAAAAAAGGCAGAAATAAATTGCTGCCAGTAACTTAGTAGTTAAGTAGGTGTAACGTGCATGTTGTTCGTTCCCTCCAAGCAGGGGGAGGTTAATAGGTAATACTGCCAATAAGTTTAATGCCTGGGTTACGGAGGTGCAGTCCGTGATGGGTTGCCAGCCGGTCGTCATAGCCGGGCTCCGTGTCACGGGAGCCACGTTTCTGCCATCGCTCGCCCCTCCTTATGTAACCTCGGCTCCATTGCATAATAGGGCTCAAAATACGACATCCATCCCCCTTTCGTTTTTCATTTTACAGGCAATCTACTTTTGACCGTAGTTTTGGGGTTTTTGGGGTTTTTTTTAACAAATGGAAATAGAGCCGCCAAAACGTTGGGAGCCGAGGCACTGCATTTCCCCGCGGTGCGGGGCTGGTTTCGGGTAACTCATGCCGTGCCGTGGGTAGTCTCGGTGCCCGCAAAAGGAGTCGTCCTGAGCAAACAGCCATGGCTTTCCACCAGGTTAATTGTGTAATTTCAGTAAGCCACCTGCAATAGCGTGGAGTATTCAGCACGCTTGCTATTAATCAGGCGGGCTGGAAGGGCGAGGTGCGTTCTCCACCACCTCAAAACGACCCCGCGTGAGCAAATGGCGGCAGCCATAAAGCCGAGCAGGAGATGGGACCTTCCAGACAAATGTCACCCGTTCGCAGTGCCATCGTTTCGCGTGAAATTGTCGGGAATACTCCAGCCGGTGACACATCCGAAAGCGCACCTCGCCGGCGCGGGCGCCGGTGTGAGTAGGCAGGACTGAACTTCCTGCCAGCCTATGTTCTTCCTTTTGGCAACTTGCGTGATAAAACCGAGGTGGTTGATTTCATTCAGTGTTTCTCACCAGCCCCGTTTTGCCGAGCTAACTGTAACGTTGCTGTTCTCTGCCGGTTCTTCAGAGAGAAACGCAGCATTTTGTGGTCCATTGTTTTGTCAGAGCTAATAGTAATCCATATAACCTTATTTTTTGACAAAGCAATCAAAAAGCAGGCAAAACTAAAACTGAAAATAACACTTTCAGGCAGTCAAGATTCTTGACAAATTCAGCTTATTTTTTTTTTAATGGATTTCACCGACCTTTTAGCAGAGTAAAAGAGGAATTTGAGAGAAGTCATTCTGACATCTCACAGGTGAAGCATTTCACTCAGCAGTTATGTCCCTAAGGAGACCTAAGTGTGCAACACAGAAATTAAGAGGTAGCACTTTTCTGTTACTTTTTAGCGTTGCCCTTGCATGTGGGGAAACTTGGGTCCAGGTTCCCAAACCTGAGCATGTCTCTCAGGGGCTGGATTTTAAAGCAGAGTTGCTGTTTCTCCGTATTTTACCAAGCAGGAACCATACGCCTCAGGTGACCTTGCTTAAGAGATGTCCTACCTTATACGATGTATACCCTTGCTTCCTATCACGAAGCTAGTGTTGCATTTTTGGATATTTTTTGTCTGGGAAAAAAAAATGTTTAAAGTGGAAGAGAGAGAATTTCTCTTTGAATGAAACAATTCAACAGCCCCAAACTATGCTTTTTTTTTTTTTCTTTCTTTCCCCCCTGTTTTCAAGGGGGAAAAAAAAAAGTTAATTAACAAACAAGTTGGGGTTTGTTTGGTTGGTTGCTTCAGCTATTCAGCTGAGAAAATCAATTATTCACACAGCTCTAGTCAGTATCTTGAGGGGAATTCTCAGTACATCAAAGGCCTAAGACTGTTTATCTGTCTGGGATCCAGAATCTTGTTTTAAAAAACTTGGTGCTGTCCTTAACTCAACTGTAGCCTTGGTTTTAAGGGGCTGACTTTGTACTTGCTTCCTGCAGAGTCAGCTGGCTGGCTCCCGTCACCATGGGCGAGAGCTTGCCCCCGCCGAGCCGGCGAAATGGTAGCCGTGAGCCGCCGCGGAGCTGGGGTGTCAGCCAAGGAGATGGGGTGATGCGAACAAAATAATTTAAATACCAGTTGTTTGTTGTCCTGGAGGCAACCGTTCGACTGCCTGTCTAGGCAGAGCCTCCCATGTCTGTCTGTCTCTCCAGGCTGTGGAAGTGGCTCGTTGAGCGCTACTCCTCCTTAGCAGCACCCTTTAAAATGGTTTATTGATAATTTACGGGAGAGATTTAAAAATTAGTTTCTTGCTCTCCGCTTCCTGATAACAGTGCCATGGTCAGGATAATATTAATAACTGGAGGAACGAAGGGGGAACAGTGCCGGTCGTAGGAGAGGGATGAAACAGTGGGAGGTTCGTCGTGGCTCTCCTTGAATAACGCAGAGGGCTGAGGCCAGCCCCCATGTTCCAGGGAGGAGGCGGCGTCTCTCTCGTTTGAAAACATGGCAGATGGTGTGGTCCCAAACGAAAAGGAGCAGACTTTGTCCAAAAGCGGAAGAGAATTTTATGTCCTCTGATAGACAGGTGGTTTCTCACTGGAGAGTAACGATTTGATGCTGGTTTGGTGGAAGTTTTAGAGAGGACAAAGCTATGTATGCCAATGTCCACATAATGCATCGGGGAAATTTATTTTATTGTATTTTTATTTTTTTTGAGAACGACTAACACAGCTACACCTGATGCCTTGAGGACTTTGGGCTTAAGCTTGCAATAGTGCTGACCAGTAGCAGCCTCGTCGCCCTTTTTATGAGTCCCTTGTTCTCCCTATGGAGGCTGGGGACAGGACTGCCAGCCAAAGGCAGCTCTCACGTAACTGGTGACTCTGCAGATCGTGTCTTGGAAAAAGTTCTTCATCTTGAGGAAAATACTCCCCTATTCTCCCAGTGAATAGAAGGGGCATAAAAATTTTGTCAGGACCTACTAAAATAGGAACAGGGAACCCCTAGTTACGAGTACTCTTGCTGTGGTGGGCTTCTGTATAATGATTTAAGTCAAAATAGAATTTGTAATTAAGATTTCATTTTCTACAGGAAGATTTCATGAATTCAAATAAAAGTTTTTGGTATATAGTACTTTCATCCCTCATATTGTAATATTGGAAACACCTCAGTGGAATCCCATTAGTTTGTTTCAAGAGGTATGTGCCTTGTGTGACCGTTGGACTGCTTTATCTTTCCTTTTTAAAAACACAGGTATCCCAGCTGACTTCTACTACACTGAAACAGGAGAAAGGGGCTTATTTTATGAAAAACAGATACAGAAGGTAGCAGTTAATCATAGTCTAAATTACTCCCTCTTCATCCTTTCAAACAAAAGTATGAGTGAACAGATAGCAGATGGGACTTACATGGTGTCCAGGAGGTCAGCAGACTCCAGGTCTTTCAAATATGTATAGCAGAAATTAATTGCAAATCCATGGGTTTTCATACTGCAGATGCTGGGTTTGAGGACTGTAGCCATGAATAAATCAGCTAATCTCAAAGGCTGCAGAAGTGTATAGAGAACACAGTGGTCTGTGAATTATTTGGAGCCATTGTATCGTATTAGGGCCTTAAAAAATAAAACCGGCTTGCTTTTTGCTTTCGATTAGTTACCCAAGCAAACGATGCCAGTTTATTATCAAGGGAAGAAATGTTGCTTTAGGCTCATGGTTGAAAAACACATCAACTCATATGCAAAGATTGCAGAGGAGACAAAGAATGTGTTATGGGGCTTGTTCCCCATGAAAAGGTATAAATGCTGGGCCAAAGAGGTAACAAAGAATACTGTTTAGCTACAGAGGAAAACCAGATATATTGGCCTTCTAAGGTTTCTTTTTTATTGCAATTCAGATTTTCAAGCTGAAGTTTAAGTGGGAGCATATATATTTGCTATGTTGAGATGCTGAAGTGATGAATGGGCTGGAAAAAACATTGTTCATGTGTACTCTGATATATTGCTGTTCTGACTATCCACTATTATTATGCAAATCTATTCTACTGAGAGGAATGAAGACACAGGGATTCCAACTCCTTGAAGTAGGAGGCTGTTTTAATTCTTTTTAAAAGCAGGGAGAACATAATCTCCATTTTACTCCTTCAAAGCATGAAAAGGAAAATTTTAAAGTACTTTCAACTATCATCCTTAGTGTTAAAATAGTCATCAAATAAGTTAAATCACGAATTTGAAACAAACTGCTTATTTTAAAACATGCTTTTATGGCAGGTAGAACTAATTCTTCCTGGCAATACTTGGCTGATCTCCTAAATGAGAATTTTAAAAAATTGCTGCTTTGCATGATAAGAAAATCGAATTTGCTCAAAAGAGCAAGATTCTTTTTCCCCGAATTATAAAAGAAGTCCTCATTTTCTTCAGTGAAAGTGTTCAGATAGAGAGAACTGTGTAGAATTTGGGTATTTTGTCAGATACTCTATTGAAAAATGGTATTTTTTTCAAATGCAGAAAGCCTAGTTGCAAGGGGTAACGTTGTGTTCTTCTGGAGGAGTAACCTAAATAACCCACTTTCTTTTGTGAGGAAGATTTACTCTTCCTCATACAGGCTAGCCTTGAAAATAGGCAGATTTCCTAGCATCTATACAATGCCCAGGGATTTCCATGCATGACCGGAGACTTCCAGATCGAAGATTTCTAACTCCACAGTAATTCTGGTCCTCGTATTGTGGGAGTCTTATTGCCAGGTGTGATCCAAGGCATGTCCCCTTAGTGGGCATCAGCTCTCTCACAAAGTGGGACATTGGTTAAGTAACGTAATATGGGCTGCGTTTCTTTTTCCTGTTGATGAGAGTCAGTGAAGACCTCTTCTTTTCCTTGACGTATTCACTCCTTCACGTGCAGGTTCCAATTTACGAATTATCTTCTCCTGTAACTGTCAAAAAAGGTAATGCTGACGTTAGGCACGAAGGGAGGCGGGAGGATGGAAGGATTGCCAGGTGCAATTACTCCGCAGCTAAACAGGGAGAACTTCAGGGTCTGCGGTGATTATGCTGTCTGAATGGCTCAAAATATATGTTAAATTTAATGTGCGCAGTTGTCTCACTTGTAAATGGAATACCAGGTTTCTGTTCAATATCATCGTATTTTTGGAAAGTGTGTGGCTTGGAGCTGGTCTGATTCATACTCCACAGAGTCATTTCTGGAGAGTGCTGAGCACTCTGTCGTGTTGGTCTTTAACTCTGGCTGGAAACAGCGGTAATTGAGTCGATCCTGGAAGTTGCAGGACAAGCTGCACGGGAAGGACATGGTACTGTTAACCTAACCTGGCTGGCAGTGAAACCAGCACTGCGCTGGGGGTGGGAAGAGCGTAAGCTAGCGAGAAGCGTAGGTGTGCTTTGATGAAAATGAATTTGCAGTCCCCGTTAGTCTGCGTGGAACAGGTAAGCGGGCACCACACTTAAGATTTTCAGGTGATGCCCCCCCTGAAACAGGATCAGAGTGCCAGTCTGATTTGCCCCATTCCAGTTAAAAGTCAAAGTGAGGAGTGGTACATCGAGTGCGCCTGTCCTCAGCCATGTGTGGCAGATAGGTGCCTGCCTTGTGCATGTGCAGAGTCTGTCCTTGGAACGCGTCTTTTTATCTGCTTCATGATTTTGTGCGAGTTGTTAAAGTCTGTGATCCTCATTGATTTAATCCTCTTCTGCGCAGGCTCTCCAAAACCCCTGGAACTTCTGCAGTGGCTCCTTGATAGAGTTACAAGTCGGTCACAATCCCAAATCTGTGTTCAAAGATGAGTGAAAATAAACCTGAGGAAGGAAGAGTAAGCCTGCGTTGTGAAATGACCTGGAGCTCAGGTGCTTCTCATAGCCAGGCTTTATGAGCTGTGGAATGACTAGATATTTCTCCTGTTTCTAGGTTTATGTTACAAATGGTAACAAACCCCCAGCTGCAGTAAGAAGTGTAGCGCTTATTTCCATAATATGTGCCCATAAAAAAATCCTAAAGCATCACAAAAGCAGAGGAGATTGATGTTACTAATTTTTCAAATTTTCTGTGAATTTCTATGAATGTCAAATTTTCTATACATCTGACAAGATTATTTCTATTAAAATATACCTAATATTGAAGTGTTCTATATTTATTGGCGGGGGGGGGGCAGGAGGAAGGATATTTCACAGTTAGAGCGCTTAGGCTGAGGAGAGGTCATCTGAGTTTAGCTTCCAGGTCTTGCCACTGACTTCAGGTGCAGTCATGGGCGAGTCATATCGCTTCACTATATTCCTCTTTCCCACCTGTGAAGTACAGATAATCCTCTTTTCAGAGGTCATTTGAGGATACGTACTTAGAACAGTCAGAATTGGGGGCTGTATGAGTAGATGTCCATGTGCATCAGTATGAAACTTATCAAAGCGAAGAGATTGACATATTTGTATAAATAGCAGAGGAAAAGGCTTGTGATTCTAATCTTACAGAATTTGGTCCTAACTTGATTAAATGTTCCCAGAGGTAGTCTGCTTTTTATTCCTGGCTTTTTGGTTTTTTTTTGTTTGGTTTTTTTTTTTAGCATTGTGAAACTTTGGGAAATGTGGAGATAGACATTGTTGTCTGGGCTGTAGCTCCATTGTCTTTACAGCCTGTCATAAAGGATGGTTTGCTGTGGTTTGGTTGGGTTTACACCCGTGGCTGTGTTTAACTTGGGTAACTTCAGGTTCCTGATGTGGAGGACCTGTGGGCTGATGCAAAGAGGGGCTGTCATGCTCCCAGCCTTTTCGCCTGGACTTGCCCTCAGTAGCTCTGTGGGTACCCTGATTCCACAGAGAGGTAGCCCAGGTTGCTCAGCAGAAGACTGACAGAGAAAACGACCCTTCATCATCTAGATTAGCAGGTGCCCATTTGACGGCAGGGAACAGGGGCCATCTCTTTTGATGGAAAAACACTGTGTTGTAAGACGGCACCTTCGGCCTTGGAGGGGCGAGAGGCACCTTCCAAGAAGGTGGTTGGCTGTCAAAATTTTCTTGTTCTTTTGCCAGTGCAGAGTTTGTCCCACCCATAAAATGCAAGAAGGGAGTTTTTTTCTTTAGAGGAAGGCGAGGAAAAGCCGTGCAGTGCTCTGTAGCTGTCAAACAGGGGTCAGGGGCTGTAAGTGTTCATATCGATTAAGAGCTACTTGCAGCAGGCTGCACACAGACGAGTGAACGTTAATAATTACTCAGCTGGAACTCAGATTTCTTTTTCCTGGACAAAGAACAGTCACGCACCCACAAGGAGCAATTTATAGGGTGCTTTAAAGCTGGAACTTGCTGAGTTTTCACTTCTTTGTATGGATTATTCTTAAAAAGGAGAAAAAAAAAGGCGTGCTTCAGAAATTACACATTTGCGGGAAAACATCCCATTTTTAATTTACTTATGCTGCAACATTAACAGTGTTTGTCTGCATCATTTTCTATATTGCTTTGTTTTAGCTATAACTAATAATTATATGTAGCGCAATATAAATTGTGTGCAGTTTTTGAGACATAATTAACTCTATCTCAGTACATGAAGGAAAAAAATGATAAACCATGTAATTGGGGGAAGAGACTGTGTATATTGCACTCCAGCGATGACGTTGTGACACATTGCAGGCATTGCACCGAGAGCATGACAGTAGCTGACTTTAGCATTGTTCTACTTTTGAATGCTTCTCTAAAGCCAGTGGAAATATTTCGCTCTGAAAACTTGTTTAAATATTCTAGAATAGGAGCGGTTCAGGCTTAAGCACTGTATTTCTCTGTTACTTATCAGAAAAGATTTGAGTATGTTTGCATAGTGTGTGGCTTTGAACAGTTGAGGCCCAAAGCCATTATTCGCTGGCACATTAGTGGAACGTGTTACATACTGGAGACTCACAGTGTGCTCCAGCTCTTAGAAAATCCATAGTTTTTGCATCATCCCTGGAGAAACCTGGGACAACAGACTTGGAAAATGGGCATATCCTTGTGGGTCTCCTTCCTGTCCTTGGAGGGATCACCACACATGCAGTGTGTGGCACAGTGACTACCTACAGTCTTTTGTGTACCACTCTAAACCTTGGCTCGTTTTGCGTCTCTTGACAGTTTCCTAGAAGTGGGTCACTAGAGCCTGCTAGAGAGATCTCTTAAGAGATGAAGGGGGAAAATGAAATTGTACCCATGCTGGTTTAAATGGTGGGCCACCTTCAGCTCCATGTGCGGAAGGCAGGTATGATTTGCCCTTGGAAGACCAACCTCGAGTTATTTGCATATCCAGGAATGCAGGGCTGAGGAGTTTGCGTTAAGACCAGCGCTAACAACGTGAAGGCTTGCCTGCTTCTGAGTCTATTAGCTGCATACTGTTTGCAACAAATACAACTTTTTGTTAACTGGTCCAGGAAAAAAAGTCTGTATTTGCCTGAAGGGTTTGCTGTGGTATCTCGGAGACCTGTAGCATGGGCTTGCGTTGTTTCCAGAATAACCTCAGTCCTTTAAAGGCTGGTGACTACGTACAATAAATCTCTGAAAAAATAGTAACACAGGGACTTGCATCAGGAGAGGACTGAGCACAACCTTGAAGGATTCAGGACCCGGCTATGCAGCGCCACAGCTGACCTATGTTGGCAGTTCAGCTCCAAGTGTCTAAGTTGGACTTAGAGACCCCCATAGGTGCCTTCCAGCCAGCACTTCAGTGCCTGTATGATTCTGTGAAAGACTGGCCACTGTTACGTAGTCCTGTCCTTCCAGGTAGTGCCAAAAGTGATAGGACATGGAAGCACACCTGATGCTGTGTGCTATGCTAAAACTGTTGAGTTTTGGTCTGGGAGCTACTATAGTTGGTTTGATGAGAGAGAAATGCCTTCTTCATCACTGCCAAAGAAATCCCCTTAAGGCCATTCTGATTCTAGAAATACCAGAAGAAATGTCAGGACTGTTTTTCATGCCACACAGGCCAGACGTGAGCAGGTATGTGGTTGTAGTGGGATTACAGGACTAAAGAGCTTCCGGCTTCATATTTGGTATCTGTACAGGACTTAACTCTGTCTTTGGAGCACTTCGTGACATGGTGTTGTTGGGGAAGAAAATAGGTGGCACATTGCTGATAATGATACTGAAGGAGTTCAAAGAGCTATTAGATGTTGAGTTGAATATTTTTGAGGCGCTTCAGTGTCGCATAGCGTTCTCAAGGGAAGGACAGGCTGATGTCAGATGATCTCCAGAGGTCCCTTCCAACCCATGTGATTCTGTGATTCTCTGATGTGTTGATGACTATGGAAGAACATGGAGCCTACTGCGGCATCTCTGAGAAGTAGAAAAGCTCCCACAGATTTGCCCACAGTGGTCTATAAATGTGGGTGCCAAATCACATGTGAGATTGAGCTCGGGTCTTTTGTTGAACGTGGTGGAAGGGAGAGGTCCCTTGGTATGGCCAGAGTCCTGAGAAGGCTACCCGCAGCAGTCTGTGCTCCGGCAGCTCTTTCTCTTAGCAGTTACCAGGGTTATAGACTGGATCCTTATCAGCTGTTTGTTTAAACTCATTAGTTTGGGCAAAGAGTAGATGAGTGGCATGCAATTGCTCACCATGCTGTGCACACAAGCGCAGTAGGAGCGCAAGTGAGTGAGGAGGCTGAGTGCGGCGCATGTCCCCCTGCATTTCAGCATGGCTGGGTAAACCAGTTGGATGTGGTGGCATTACTTTCACCTTTCATATGTTTCTAGCTTGTTAAAATTGTATCTTGATAAGTACATGGAGTCACAGCAGATGGCAAAATCTGAAATGTTCTCTCCAACTCCTTATTTTAATTAGGTTTTCAGTTATCCCTTTATGAAAAGCACTCTGTGAGTGTCTGAAAGTATTGCAACTATTTAAATAAGCTCCTGGTGCGACTTCTCAGAGCTAAAGCTCGACATTAATATCGTTATGAAAGGCCTCATTGGGTTTTATCTGTGGTTTTTAGTCTTTTGTCTAATGTTTTGATCTTGTTCAGGTATCAGTTTGATATCTTTTCTTGATTTGGTGCTGGTCACATCAAAACACTGGCCGTGCAGATGATCTGTATTCCTTACGACGGCAGTAGTGACGTGCGTGGTTTAGAGATTAGCCGAAATGCACTTGTGTGCCATTGAGCTATAGCCAGCACTGTATTTGCATACTGTATTTACCATATTTATCACATTTACAGAATGCAGCACCTCATTGTCTCCTGAGCAGAGTTAAAATTACTGCGCGTTTAAGTACCAATCTGAAAATAAACTGTAGTCCAAGCTGGTTACGGTGCCTGTTAAAATGTTTGTTTGACACTTTGTTTTATAATTGCGTGCAGAATGCCATTTTTACTTAAACTTGGGAAGAGTTTTGTGGGAATGGCAAAAAGCTAAAAGTCACCAAGACGGTAGATACCGCTCGAGTATAGACTCAAAAGCATCTGAACTGTGTTGACTGAAATTCCAGCCTTCTTTCTTTTTACCTTGGGTTTATGTGAGGCACCAAAAAGGGAAACTTTCAGTCCACGAGGTTAAATTTTATCCAAATTATAAACAGCTGGCAGGATATTGGTTAATAGGAGACAGTACTAACCATGCCACCCATAGTTTCTGTATAAACACAGAAATACGTGGACTCCAGTTGGGTGGAATTAGCTGGTCTCTGATGATGCAGTTTATATACAACCTGCATATGGTACCAGAATGCTTTTTAGAAGTGGATTTAATGATCCGTTACATTAATAACAAAGAAGTACGAGAATAAAATCGTGGAACGATGCTCATTTCACCTGTTGTGGCTCCACTAACATTTTAGATGATGTGATGATACTCACTGTGTCATTGCAACACCAAAGAATTCTTACTTTCCTTTTTTGAAAGTGTAAATAGTTGACACTGAATGTGAGTGATAGCTGTTCTCAATGCAAGGATCCTATTTCTGGGTACAGATTAGTATTAATACTTTGATGAAGCTGGAGAAGACATGGATCATACTATGTGAGGTGCTATGCACACAATTCAGAAAGGTATCAAAGCCTTAAATGATAAGAAATCAGATGTGTAAGGCAAGAGATGGCAAATGGACCTAATCCAGAAATTAAGTAGCAGGGTAGGTTTACATTTACTTTCAAAAGTATTTAATTGGTGAGATTTTGAGGACAGCATTTCCTGTGCTGATTTCACCTTCTGTTGCGCTTTGCTTTATCGTTTCCTATGTTTCTCTAAGTAGGCTTCCAACAAAAACTCCGATTAGGAAGAAAATACAAAACATGTTTTGTAACAACAAAAATACTCCTGCAGGATTTGTGAGATAATTAGTCAATGAGAATGTGTTATGTTTCAGCACCCAGTTGGCATGGAAATACTTGAAAGAAGAGCAATATTAGAACTAGCAATCCTGGGATTTTAAAAATATCTTACCTGGTTTTATTTAATTATTCCTTTTGTCAAAACTACAAAGGAACATTTTCTAAGAAAATGTATTAGCAGAGTTAAATCAAGTACCATTGAGATCATCCTTATTTGGGGAATATTAATTGCCAGATTAGTATGGGGATAGGGGAGGTGTCTTGCTGTTTAGTCTATCAAAAGGTATTTAAAGAGGAAATACGTTGCTAACCTGTAAATGGTGACTAGGGAGAAAGGCGAGGAAAAGCATCGAAAGGTAAAATAGCTATTTTTGTGAAAACCAAATGGGTATAAATTGGCTGTGAATAAACGGAGGTGGGAATTAGAGGCTGTTCCTAATCTTTAGTTAAGGTACGCTCTGAAAGAGAAGTCAAACTACATAGAAAAATAACTTATTAAAACAGGAGTAGGAAACAGCTTTTTATCTCATGTGTCCATGGTTTTGTTATAATAAGAGTGGCGCTGAACACAGAAGCATATATTTGCAATATTATGACAGCTTTCTAGAATTAAATTATTTGTCCACACTACAGAGTAATCTTACTCATTTTAATCTGTAAAAATAACTTCAATACTCCGAGAACAGAGTTTGTTTTCTTTTTTCCCCTTTTTTTTCCTTTTTTCCCCTCCATATAACTAATTATTTTCTCAGTATTATTTGTTGCGTGTGATTACGAATGACAATGGTTTGGTTAAAATTCCAAATTGACGGTAAAATACAGGAGGCAAAAGATGCAACCTGATGCATCATTTTGAGCAAAGGAATGGAAAAAATAAGAACATACTAACTTGGTTCTTAATAATTGTAACACTGTAATAATGGTATCTGCTCATCAAATAGCATTTATTCTAAAAAAGGCTTTCAGTACAGTCTGTCAGACAGTGATAAAAATGATTAGACTTGTGACTTTAACAAACTTCTATTTTGTGACAAATCCAATGGGCGTAAATACTTTAAAGGGTATTATTGCTGTAGAGTGGAACAAATCTGCAGCTATATTTCTTTGTTGTGTCTCTGTTAGTTGGTAATTGACATGGACCAATGTGCAAAATAAGGTAAGCTATTAATAACTCAGTAAATGTCTTATGTTGCCAAACAAGGATTTGAAATTATATACTGCTGTGCATTTAGAGGTAATATTTAATTGCAAAGTAATAAAGATGCAGTATGTTTAAATGTATATATTGTCATTTGTTACCAAACTTGTCATGAAGGGGTAATAAACAAATCAGAATTTTTTTAGGTAGGTTGGAAGCAAGTTGTTTTTAACATGCTCCTGCCTTTAAGAAATGCCAGGGCTGTTTGTTTCTCATGGGTCAGATGAGAAGAAGAAGAAGGGAGTGTGTTTTGTGGGACGGATGTAATGTTTAGTGCCGCTCTGCGTTGGCAGCAAGGGGGTGGGGGGTGAGATACGGGTAGCCCTGAGACGTATCACACAGAAACACTCCGCTTTTATGATGGTTCTCCAGAGTCGCCAACTCCGTGATATTCTTACCTCGGACTGTATTACGAGCGTGGCATCAAAATTGGTTTGAAACCTCTTTCTCTCTCCCCAGCCCCGAGCTGGTACCTCGGCACCAGTACCAGCAGCCTGCTTCCTTCTCCCCCCACAGCCCCTGGCCCTGGGGGACCTGAGGGGGCCGGGGGGGGCGGGGGCGGTGTGCTAGGGAGACCCTTCCTTTCCTGCAGCTGAAGGGGGGATGCTCACAAAACCCGCCTGTCCCCGGGAGCCAGTGGAAAGTGGCACCCTGCCATGCCGAGGAGCCATTTCTGTGGCGTCCTCACCATCCCTGCCTGCCTGAGGCTGCACCCCTGAGCCTACGGGGCGGGCGTGAGAGTCTGCCCACCAGATGCTTTATGGTGGTGGTCTCTTCGTTTGTTTGCAGGGGTCTCCATGCAGCAGAGAGGGAGGCGAGCCATGCGGCACGGCCGCAGCAGCAGCAGCCGCTGGTTGCTGCATGCAGGGCAGCGTGCCAGCGCAGGGGCTCACTGGGAAGAAATAACCCAGCAGATGTCTTTTTTCCCCACCCCCCCTTTACTGCATATCATTTTAAATCATCTCTAATAATGTCTTTGTCTGCCCCAGTTTGGGAACTCTGCTTTCTGGTACCCGTAAATGAATGCCTCTTGGCTTGACGCGTTGAAAAGTTGAGCTGTGGTTTCCAGCTGTGTGTTCACGTGTTTAATGAAGGTTTTCTTTTTTCTTTGGTGCAGGGCCGTATCTGCAGAAAAGCTGGCAAATCAAAAAAGTCATTCAGTCGAAAGGAAGCTGAAGCAACGTTTAAGAGTTTGGTGAAGACCCATGAAAAATATGGGTGGGTGACCCCACCTGTCTCTGATGGCTGATGTTAGCAACCTGCACTTGACAAAAATGCTGAACAAAAGTACTGTGACATCTCCTCAGTGCTATACACCACCCATCCTTTTCTACTTCAGCTTCAGTTACATACCATGAATGTCAAGGAGACATCTAAGTTATTTATGAACAGATGTGTTTACAGAGGGAGAGGAAAAAAAAATGCTGTGTAGGATTATATTTCAAGACTGGAGAATGGTCATCATTGAAGTCATTTGAGCGGATGCTGAGATTGCGTCATTTGCCCCCATACAGCCCACATTGTCTTCAGCTTCTTTCCATGACAGCAGCACCAAACAGCAGTACTGGAAAGTCTATCCATTACTGCTCAGTTCATTTAAATGTAAATGAAACAGTTAATATTTAATAGGGAAGCAGTGCATTGCAGGTACATGTTTGCTGTGCTGTTTATCTTTTGTCTCCTAGCAGGTCAACATAACTTGAAGATTTGTCTTTATGTGGAACTGTGGTCTGCTGTGACTAAATTTAGACCTCATTTGTGCTCTATATATGACCTTTAATTCATAAATGAAACCAGAATTAAAATGCTGAAGGGTCCTAGTGTTGAAAAATTATTAAGTGGAATCACCCAACTGGGTTACAATGTGCTATCTATGCTGATATTGTGATGTGCTGTTCAGAAATAAACCAGTGCAGTTAGCTGAAGGTTAGGTGGTTTTTTTAAACACATCCACGCCTGGGCTTGGAGTGGTTGGTGGTAGCAGAACCATTATTACCCTGCGGGTACCTTCTGCAGTAACATGTGGCCTGTCAGTTCTTCAAAATGGCAAAACGAATGAATGGAAATGGACAAAGCAACCTTAAAAAAATGTCTGCTTAATTTTAAAATGATACGCCAGTAACAGAGAAAAAATTTTCAAGGCAAATGGAACATGGTTTGTAAGGTGATGTGCATGACTGGAATTTTCTTTTTTATTTTCACTCAATAGACATTGTATGTACTTAGAGCCCAGTATCTGAGAAAACCCACTGATGTATATAAATGTCCTATTATTTAATCATTAAGATTTCAGTTTTCTGGTAAACAAATCGAAAAAAACTTTCTAAGGAACTCCATAAAAGCTGAAGGTAATGTTTAGAATGGTATAAGAAAAGCATTAAAAAATGTGGATTCCAAATGGAAAATCGTATTGGACACATGCTGAATAAAATCACCAGTATCGTTTCTGCTGCCTCAGGAATTCAGTCATTTTGGCCAACTTCTGTATTCAAAGTAATAGGTTTTCTACTGTGACATTCTAGGCACCTTATCGATATATCTGTTGTGGCGATATTTTAATTCAAAGCAGGACAATATCATTTCTAAGTCTAGTTTGGAGGTGGGAAAAAGGTATGTTTTTGAAAACACTTTCCATTCTATGGCTAACAGAAGAGCAAATCGAAATGGTTGACCAGTTTCTATTTGTATTACAGCACCAGTGGACACTGTACAGAGAGTTTGGAGGTTTGGAGTTTGATTTAAAACTACACACAGTGGAGAAGAACAGAAGAGTAATGAAGGACAAAGGAGTTCAAAAACAAGCAGAGAAGCAACACAGGAGATGTTTGTGCAAAAACACTGCTCAGTTTATCTATAGATGCTTTGCCAGTGTAGCTGTTTGTCAGCTAGACAGCGAGAAAAATAATCAAAGCCTTCACCAACATGGTTAGGCAGGTCAGAGCCACTCAGTTTTGTGGACATGTCTGGTTTCTTCCACTTTTCCTCATCTCCACCAGCTGCCTCTTCTTTTTCTCCTCTGGCCATTTGTGGTACCCACCTGGTGTGCCTTATCTCAGTTATAAATGGAAGTGCTTCATGCCACAAATCTGCACAGATCTTGCTGTGATTTATCTCACGCTGCTTTATATTTGGAGATGATGCCGTAATCAATGTGTATATACTTTTCCCCTCAAAATGTGTATCAATTCTGTGCATCTAGCAGCTGAATGTTTCTTTTGAGTAAGGAATAACATTTCAGGTAATTTATTTCTTCAGTTTTATAAACATTTTCTTGCTGTCCTTTACGAAAGGAAACTAGTGTGTTTAGTTAGGCATCAAATAATTTGCAATCCCTACTGGGACTCCTTGAGAACATATAGAGAGATCTAGCACTGGAAAGCATAAGGTTTGTTACTTCTCTTCAGAAAAGCTCTTCCCTCATCAGCACAGTAAAATTATGTTAAAAGCAGTGTGAAGTGTGGTAAGTCGCGGGGGGGGATTATTTCTTTCTCTGCTGTTTTTTTTAACCTGCCTCTTTTTTCTGTCAGTGGGTTATTTTAAATCTTCCTGAGAACCGTATCTTTAATACTTAATTAAAGGGTTGGCTAAAAGGAACGTAGTGGGTGGATTGCTACCGCTTTCCTCAAACGTACTTATTATGTGTCTTCTTAAGGGTGCTTTAAATAGTTATAGCAAACATCATCGCTAAAAGTCACAGTTACTTTCTGGCTGTAGGAGGTTCTCTGTATCACTCAGAGTCTTGGAGCAGTAGGAGAGGCAAATCAAAAAATCTGGAGTGCTTTGAAGCTGTAGCAGAAGGGGAGCAGAGCGCGTGTGACAAGCTGCAGCAACAAATCGTGCAGGGAAGAAAGAAGGATAAGTACACTGCATGAACTAGGGCAGGATGAAGTTCCTGCCGCACCAAAAATAAGACTGCTCCTATTGAAGAGATGGTTCATAGCAGGAGCAGCCTGTGCTGGGGGAAATACAGGAAAAAAGGGACAGCAGGCAGCACAGAAGCATTGTGCTTCTGACCAGGGAGGAAGGGAGGTAGCTAGGAATGTAGTTAATTAAGAGATTTAGAAAGGGGGTTGATCTATTTTAGGGAAAATTAGTTCATGGTTTTTGTCTAGCTGTATGCTAGACAGGTTCTACTTTCTCTGCAACAGACAAACCTAAAAAAAGGTGAATGAGAAAATTGGGAAAGGAAAGGTGTATGAGAGGAAGGAAGACAGCAAGACCTGAGACAGAGAAGTATGGGCTGGGGAGGATATAACTGGGCAGCTAAAACACAGGATGAAAAAAACGAGAGGTCAAAGGAGAACAGCACAGCGCAGTACCAGAAAAAGCAACAAGGAGGGCTGAAGGACAACAGTTTAGGTATGACCTACTGCAGGAGCTGATTGCAGAGCTGCTCCAGGTGCTTTTCTGTTGAGGCAGCTTCAGTGTAAAACATCCTATAACGTCCTGTTTGTTTGTATCCTTGAAAGTGATGTGTGCTTCCTCCTTGTTCTGTCCTCCTTCCGGTAGCTGAGAAGGATGTTAAGATTTGGAGCTGTGGTGTGGAACTCAAATCAGGCTGTCAGCTCACTTGTGTGAGCGAGAATAAAGCCAACTGTCATTCCCAGATCCTAAACTTGAGGAGGCCAAAATCAAAATAGATTGGCCAGTTTTCTGCTTTGTCAAAGTCCCTCAGTATCGAAGAAGTGGGAGGATTTGGCAGACAGTAAACATCAATATTCAGTCAAAAATCTCCTTAGGACTTCTCATAAAATTAGCAGTCAGCACAGGTCCTTCAGCTCTCATGCGACCCATTTTATCAGGAATATTATTTTCCATCTGCTGTCCCCAGAAGAGATGATTAATTTGAAACTAGCATTTGGGGAGGTGTGAAGTTGTATTTTAGGAAGTTACTTCCTGGCGTTTTTAGAATATGTCCTTTTGGAGCAGCTTCTTTGAGTCTGAAAAAGCTACTTGACTGAATACAGGCATTGAACGAAGAAAGCTTAGGATAAAGGAAGAAATCTGTCTCAATACCTAAACGCTGAAAGATCTCCACAAAGAACAGAGCTGATGATTTACATGGGAATGTATTTCTGTGTCATTAGAAATTAGCCCTACGAGTTCAACGATCAAAAACTCAGCAGTCAAAGACCTCTTGAACTTGCCTCGTTTTCTCTCCCAAAGGCAGTGTCTCTCCTTCATTGCAGCCTAAACTTCAGTCCCGAGTCCAAAGATAGACAACAGGTATGGTCTGTTTATTTGGTGCTATGACACGGTATGATATAAAAAGAGACTCACTTCATTCTCCTTGTCCAAATCAGTACCTAAGATCCTAAAACGGAGCTTCTTGCTTAAATAGCAGGGCTGGGACAACAGCTTTCTATTATAACAAGTACATGTGATATGACTGTGTAATATGTATACTTTTAGAAAAACTCATTTCGAAAGACATTCAGAGTTAGAGCTGCCAAGCAGCGATCGCTGTGATGGCCAGTGCTCTGATGTCTATGTACTTTCCATTCCACAAGAATTTGCAATAGAGAGAAATCTATTCTTGATAGGCTGACTGTACAGAGAAAATACTGTAGGACTATCTGGCACTTGGGATTTAAATCTCAGGGTTTTCTTCACCACATTTTTCTCTTTTTTTTTTTTTTTTCCCCAAGATTTTCAGGCATAGACATAGAACCCTAGTGTCTTCATTTTACACTAGCATTACAGCCAGCGTTGTTATTTACATGACTCCAATGAGGTAGTTGATTATGAACACACTTCTTGATGAAGTTTTTAGACCCTTTTTGGAACTGTCTTCCAGCTGAATGCCTGGCTGCGTAGCTTGGCTGATGTACTGAGGATTTACTTTTTAGCGTTACATGGGCAGATGCGATGCATGCTTAGGCATGTGAAAGCTCAGCTGAAATTACGTGGGGAAGCATTTGCATAGAGTCAGCGTGAAAGATTTGTCTCTTCCATGCGGTAGGTAACTGCCGGTGAAGAAGGTTGCTCTCAAACTGTACTACAAACTGTACAAACAGAATTAAGCAGGCCAACCTGCTGGTGCAATGTACTTTTCCAGTTACGTGTCCCCTCCCTGACAAGCACCAACCAAGCACTAAATAGTCTGCTACAGATGTCGCATCTCAGAAGATGACAGTCAGTAGAGATGCTGAAGAAAAACTCCTGGGTACGTGTCTCCTCCAGCCTTCCCAGCGCATTCCTGGGGGGAAGATGCAGCCCTGGTCGAAGTGAAGGAGAGAGACCGAGAGGGCCGTGCACGTGCACTAAGAGCACACACTGCCCTGCAAAGTGCCAGCTGTGGGAAACGAGCCTCTGAGCTTACCTAGGCAACGAGCAGCCTGTCTTGTATTCATATACCCATCTTGCAAATACTCTACAAACGCCTACATTACTTGGATTAAGCCAAAGGGTTCAGTACATCTCTGACCCGAGTTCAGATTTGCAGAGCAGATGGGTTACTAAATACGCACTGGAGGTTGTCCTGTAAGTTAGTGACACATTTAAAGTTTTGCTTTGCTTTGCTTTGCTCGCTCTGAAGAATAAATTGGCTGCCAAACTAGGTCTGAGGACAAATAGGTTGAAAGTGAGTCACTTGCTATTATCAGCACAGCTGCACTGCAGAGGTGGTTTCGTTCCTACATCAAAGGGTAGAGGTGAGGTACTGCAGCCAGAAGGACACTGCAAGAACCTATAAAGACAGAGCTTAGACCTTGCCTCTCTGTTCCCCCGCCCCTGCATTACTGACTACTTAATTGCATCCTCTTAAATGGACATTGCTCTGCTTCGTAAATTTTACACCCCTTTACATCACTTCAAAGTTTTACTGGTACGCTGAGGAAACCTTTAAACAAGTCGTGTAAATTTACATGCGTTTCAATCTAGAAGCATGCAAATGCCATGCTGGCACCTGTCAAATTTCACCAACAGCTTCCTCACACTAGTAAGTCTTGGACAAATTAGTGACGACGGTAGTTAACACAAAAATAGAAACTGTGTAATTTGGATATTTGACTTAGTCTTTTCCCTGATTGCTTTGTCTTTCAGTTTGATTGACTTCAGAGGAGAACGTCAAGATAACAGCAGTGAAACTGTCATAGTGTTGTTTATTTATAACAGTTCCTTTTGTTCATGCTGCTAAATAAGGTGGCAATAAATATTCATTGCAGTTGTGTTTCACCAAATGGGAATTCAGAGATAACTCCTCACACTCTGAAAACTTCGCATTTTATACTTACTGTTTGCCACCACACTTGGCATTCATTATCTTTTGCTGTCAGATATTCTCGTGTTTTCTTATTCAGTGACCTCATGTGTTTTAAATTATTTGTGGTTTAATAACAGAACTATTTGAAGTATGTTGCAGATCCTCTTGGCAGAATTAGTGAAATGTAACTGAACCAAATCTAATTGTCTGTGTGGTTTAGAGGAGTTCTTCACTTGCCGTTTGCATTGACAAGATCTGTAGACTTTTTTACTGAAGATTCCCCATCTGAAGTTCCTCAACAAAACCAAGACTTCAAATTCAGCACAAAATCCATGCTGACATGGATTAGCATGCATCTTGGGAATGAAAGCAGGGCATCCTTAAGAGAAATTTAAACCGTTTCTTCATTTATGCCAGCACCGTTTAGTTCTGAGAATGTATGATAACAATACAAACACAGGTAATGCCTTATGCTGGATGAGATTGTTCTTATTTAATTATTACATAAATACAATTTTTATATATATTCTATATATGAAAATAAATATATAACGTATGAATAGAATTTATGATGATCCCGTCAAACTGGGAGGAGCGATCGATATCCTGGAAGGCAGGGCTCACATTCAGAGGGACCTGGACAAGCTGAAGGAATGGGCCAACAGGAACTTCGTGCAGTTTGGCAGTGAGAGGTGCTAAGCTCTGTACTTTGAATGGAGCCACCCCATTCATCCATGCAGGCTGGGGGCTGTCTGGCTAGCTTGCAGCTCTGCAGGAAAGGACTTGGAGGCCCGGGTGGACAGCAGATTTACAAGGGATCAACAGTGTGCCCTTGTCTTAATGAAGACTAGCCACATACTGGGCTGCAATGGCAAAAGCATAACCATGGCCAGCTGGTCAAGGAAAGCGATTCTTTTCCTCCGTTCATCACTTGTGAGTTGACATCTGGAGTACTGTGTCCAGTTGTGGCCCCCCAGAACTCTTTGACAAATTGGAGGGCATCCAATGGAGGGGCATCAAGATGGTTAGGGGTCTGGAGCCTGCGATGTGCAGGAAGAGGCTGAGAGAGCAGGTTCTGCTCAGCCTGGAAAAAGAAGGCTGAGAGGGGGCTGACTGCAATCTTCCACTACCTAGAAAGAGATGACAGAGAAGATGGAGCCATACTCTTCTCTGAGATGAAGAGCCAAAGAGCAAGAGGCACAAGCTGCAGCAAGCAAGGTCCCAGCTGGATGGAGAGAAGAACCTCTTCACCACGTGAGCAGGCAAGCACTAGAGTAAATTGCCTAGAAATAATGGAATCTCCATCATGGGAGATTTTTGGGACTCAACTTGATAATAACCTGAGTAACCTGATCCAGCTTTGAAGTTAGCCCTGCCTGAAGCAGGAGTTAGGACTAGAGGTCTCCATAGGTCTCTTCCAAACTAAATGTTTCTATGATTTATATTATAAATTTTGCTATTCAGAGGTGCTGGGAAAAGAAATTTCATGGCCAAAAATACACCTATGGAGCTCAACCTGATTCATACAGCTGCTAGCCTCCAGGAAGGGACAGCTGATTGTAACGCCATACTTGGTGTAAAGTACCCTCTTCCAAGCACCCTATCTCTAACTTAAGTGCATGGATGTTGGTGTATAAAGTTGTGCAGACACCTGTTGAAGGTATCGCTAATTAGCATATCCACACTAAAATTTTTGCATACATACACCAGCTACCAGTCCACTGTTATAAATATTTTCCATGTAAATAGGTGTTTTGAGAGAACTTTTAATGCTGTTTTCCCTGAAGAATTTTAGGCTTAACAGGTTTTTTATGTTGTCTATTTCTCTGCAATGCAAGACTGAAAAATACTTCCCTCAGTAGAGAGAATAGGAAGGAAACCACGTAAAGCAAGCCTGGAGCTTACAGGTGGGATCTTCTGCAGGAAATTTCTCTAAATTCTGGAAAGCAAGTTAGTGTAACTGAAGTTGTCTCGCATTAAAAGGCTTTCATGATTGCTAAGTGAGCTATTCTTGAATTCTTAGGGCCACAGCCCCTGTCCTCAATCTTGCTCTGGTTTTACCTGCATCCTCTAAACATTCTGCAAATTAATGTCTGAGGCGAAAATTATTTTGGTGGCATTTCTGACAGGGACTTTCACCTGGAATATATCACAGTGTGGTTCACCTGCTTGCATTTGATATCCCCGTTCTGCTGCACAACAGATCCCAGTGTGGTCAATACACCTGTTTGCCCTGTCCACCTTGTAGAGTCAAAGACGGCCAGCATAAGGACCTGGGTTTGTCTTTCCTTCCCTGCTCCCTGGTATGCTTTGCATCACTGTGCCTGGATAGGAAAGCCTTCTCGGATTGCACTTATGTTGACCCCATTTCTGAGAGAAAGTTGTGTTGTCAAGTACCCCTCCCTCACAAGCCTAATCAGAGCACTTGGAAAAACAAAGGGGTGGAACAAAGGACCAATGTGTTCAAAGTGACCAGCCCTAGAGCACAGCTGTTCACATTGCGACAGTGAATAGTGCTCTGATTCAGCTCCTCCATCCTCTGCTCGGCCCAAAATGGAGTAACACTGGAAGCGCCGTTGGTTTGAAAGTTAAGCATCGCCAGAGCAGTTTCGCTGCTTGCAGCGAGCACAAGCGGTGCCCAGCCTTTCCAGGGGCTCTTGCAAACAAAGGTGTACCTGTGCTGAGTTGCCTGTCACCTCTCCTCCATCAACAAGCAGAAAAAAAAAAAAATCTGACTCTTGGCCTGACCTTCTGGACAGTTACTCCACAGGCACTCAGTTATTCTTGATCTATTCTTAATTTTTTAAACACATTTTTATTTACATATATATGTATATATATTTTTTTTATATATATATACACACAGGGGAAACTTGGACCCAAATCAAGAGCAAAGCTGAAACAGACTGTTCTGGTATTCTTTCCACCATAACACCCAAAAGGCTTTCAAATCTGGAGCATAACTACCTATACATCTTCTGCAGCACTTGGGGTATAAATGACAACTTTATCTCAAGGCCATTTCTGCTCTTCTTTCTGTACTGGCAGTAATTAATTCAATGGTTTCTGCCCATTGGAAGTGACCTGAAGAGAGAATGTATTTCTTGACATGAATTTCACTGACAGATGACATGATCTGCTTGCTAGTTGGAGCTATCTATTCTGCAATTCATGCACCAGCTCTCAGAAGGAGACAGCTGGACACTGCCTGTAATACCATGGTAAATTCTTTGTGGAAAAAGCAAAACTGTAACTAGGCGAACTGGGGTATGAATGGTGAGGATCCACCATTGGTGAAGGTGGCAAAAGAAACAGTCTCCACCAGTACACCTGGTGGCCATAAATTATTGTAGGTAACCATGTGCCTGGAAGAACTGGCGAGTTGTTTGGAAGGAAAAGAAGCAGAAGTTATTGCAGCCCCCTGAAGGAGAAGCTGTTGATTTCTCTTGAAATTTTCATTTGACAGAGAAAAACAACATAAATTCCTGTCAGTAAAGAAAGCCAAACTGGGAAGGATGAGAAGTCAGGGGGTGCCTAGAAATTTGAAAGACTACCAGAAAATTCTTCTTTATACCTCTTTCTCCTACATTACTTCACACGCCTGGAGCAGCCATTCAGCTAAATATACCTTTCCACCTTCCCAGTGTTTTCCCAACACGTGGATCATATCCAAGGGGCCTTGTCACTGACACCATCGTTGGCCAGCGTGGACTCCTTTTAGCTGAAAAGGTGCAAGTGCTAGTAGGAGGGAAACCACTCATGAATGTTTGTTCCTTCCCTCCATCCTCAGCTAGCAGGCATCTGTAACTTGCATGAGTCTTATCTGCTTTGCAGCGCTGTACCTGATTTCGTATGTTTTTAGTATGTTTTTAGGTTTTGTGCAATGTACCAGCTGGAAAGAAAGTGGGAAGCTGGCAGTGTAACAAGTAAATTGAAGTGTGTGCTTAGCTTGATGAGCACAAATAAACGTTGCTGCTGCCTTTGTGTGGTTTAAAGTTAGGATCTGCTGGATTAGGGCAATAGCGACAGCTGTCTCCTGTTGAAGCTCATGTATGAATCCAAGAGTAGACTGCCCTGGTTTATAACATGGTCATGCCACTTCTGTCATTGAAATTAATTTCAATAAATAAATTCTCTCTTCAGGACACTTTTTCAAGTGATCTGAGATTTTGTCACATGACATGTAACAATAGCTCTAATGTAATAGAGAAATTGAAGCAGCATTTTATTTCGCAATGCCTACATCCCTTTGTCTTCTAATACTGATACTTTAAAACAAACGATGAAATCTTACGTATGCTCATTAACTCATGAAGTTAAACAGCTGGCATATCCAGCTTCAACTGAACAGGGCAAAGCACCAAAGGTTTTTTAAATATTCAGCCAGGTTTTTCTCTATATAAGAAAAAAAAAATAGTGAAAGGATAGGACCTCCCTGTTTCCAACTGACAAACATCTTCAAAGGATCCTTAGGAATGTCCTTAACTTCTTACAGAGGCCAGGTTTACACTGGGCAAACTATCTTTTTTAAACAGAACCCCCCTGCCACTGTGCATTTCTTCCTGCTCCCACTGACCCGTCCCGCCCCTGGTTCCCTGATAGACTCAGCCAAACCAGGAATATCATTGCTCAGCGGATGACAACACTGGAAAGTTTCAGTCAATGTCAGTAACATACGAGGTCATCCTCTCATTCAAGCAGCTAGTCAAAATGTAATGCTTTGTAGGCATTGCCCAGGGAAGTTGTGGAGGCCTCATTCTTGGAAGTGTTCAAGGCCAGGTTGGATGAGGCTTTGAGTTGTCTGTCTAGTGGGAGGTGTCCTTGCCCACGGCAGGGGGGTTGGAACTAGATGATCTTTAAGGTCCCTTCCAATCTAAACCATTCTATGATTCTATGATTATTTCAATTAAGTTCTTTCAATCTGGAAGAGAAGCATTTCGGTATCTTTGATGGAATCCACCCACTTGCAAGAAAATATGAAGTCTTATCTTCTTGACCTCAGGAGGAAAAAAGAAATAGGAGACTGCTTTTTATTTCACAGCTCCTTGACCAGAGATCTCTTTGTCTACAGGCTACATATTGAAAAGACTGATTTTTTCTTCCCATTTTTTTCTTTGACTTCTCCAACTGTATCATCAGCTGCTGCCTAATGGATGAACCTACCAGATTCCTTGTGGTGGGGCAGAAATGGAGGGAGGAGAGTAGGGCAGGGTAAGGGGAGAGGAAAGGAAAGCAAAGTTAACACTGAGCAACCAGCAAAGGTGATACCAATCTAGCCAAAGGGAGCAAATTCAGAAGATCAGCTGACAAGAAAATGAACTTAGCTGATACAGACAACCACCTTCATGTCACTCCTGTACTCTCACTGCCACTTTCTATCAGTAAGGCAAAAATCCATAAAAGGGACTTACACAGTTAAATTTCAGGTCACAGGAAATACCTCGCCCTCCCTTCATATATCAGTCTCTTCCTTCCTCAGCAATGTAACACTTCGGATTGAACCTGAGAAATTGCTTAAAAGAAAGTTTCACCTTGTCGTCCATTTTCAGAGACAAAAGTAATTTAAAAAATCCCATCCATTTTGTCAGCACTGGTCAGAAGCATGCTTTTTACTCAAATAAAAACAACCTTTTATTTATTGTAAAGGGACCCAACTATTTCAGAAAGTGGAAATCGGCCTTGTGGAAATCAGTAAGAGTTAACTGTGGACTTCAATGGGACCTGTGTATCATTCGGAGGATATGATGGCCTCTCCAGATTGCTCTGAATGGCCACAATGCTGGTGTTGGACTGAAGGATGCCAGAAGGCGCTTGCACTGCCTCAGAGCTGTGCGTACCCTCCGGGAGCAACTGAAAAGGATGGTTATCATAGAATCATAGAATGGTTTGGGCTGGATGGAACATTTACAGGTCATCTAGTCCAACCCCCCTGCAATGAGGAGGGACATCTTCAACTACATCAGGTTGCTCAGAGCCCCGTCCAACCTGACCTTGAATGTTTCCAGAGATGGGGCATCTACCACCTCTCTGGGCAACCTGATCCAGTGTTTCACCACCCACATTGTAAAAAATTTCTTCCTTATATCTAGTCTGAATCTTCCCTGTTTTAGTTTAAAGCCATTACCCCTTGTCCTATTGCAACAGGCCCTGCTAAAAAGTTTTTCTCCATCTTTCCTGTAGGCCCGCTTTAAATACTGGAAAGCTGCTGTAAGGTCTCCCCGGAGCCTTCTCCAGGCTGAACAACCCCAACTCTCTCAGCCCGTCCTCACAGCAGAGGTGCTCTAACCCTCTGATGATCTTCGTGGCCCTCCTCTGGACTCGCTCCAACAGGTCCATGTCCTTCTCATGTTGGGGGCTCCAGAGCAGGACACAGTGCTCCAGGTGGGGTCTCACGAGAGCGGAGTAGAGGGGCAGAATCACCTCCCTCGACCTGCTGGCCATGCTTCTTTTGATGCAGCCCAGGATATGATGGCCTTCTGGGCTGCAAGCACACATTGTCAGCTCATGTCCAGCTTTTCATCCTCCAAAACTTCATAGTTTGCAGCAAGCTCTGATTTTGCCTATTACTGCACCTGATCTCACTGGAAACTTTAACATACTCAACGCTTATCAAAAAGGAATCTTAGTTTTCGTGTTGTTATGTGTGAGGCAGCTTTGGCTAGTCTGTAACTTTATTGCCAGGGCATCTGAAGACTCTGAACATGCTGTACAAACCTACAGGCTTTTCCTAAAGAATGCCTGACAATATTTATTTATTATATGTCATAATCTTTCAATATTACTTGCAAATTCCATTCCGTCTTCCTGATGTGCAATAAAAACAATTGGTTTACCTTGTGCTAGGCAAGATTTGAAACAGGCATCTGGTTTGTATTTTTGATATAATATAGATATGTTGAGATCAGTACAAATAAATTGTCCAGCTGCATGAGATAGTCATCTAATTCTGTATCCTGATAGCTCAGATGGGACCGTCGGACTCTTGTCCTGGGGATCAGAATGATTCAGGCTGGAATGGAGATGATCTCACTCAACCCCTTGCTCCAAGAAAGGCCAACTTTGAGGTTAGATCAGGTTGCTTAAGGCATTGTCTGTCTGAGTCCTGGATATCTCACAAGGTGGACATCCCACTACCTCTCTGGGCAGCCTGTTCCAGTGCTTAGTCACCCTCTGGGTGATTCACCTTTTCCTCCTGTCCGACTAACATTGTGACTGCTGGCTCTTGTCTTCTTTCACGAGCACGTCTGAGAGGAGCCTGTATTTGGGAGAAGTGAGTAAAACCAGTTCAGAAAGAGAGGAAAGAATTGTTACATTTGCCCAGTTTGTGTCTCAGTGTGGCATCTTGGTGTTTTATCCACCTGGAATCCCCCATCAAGCAGAGGTCTTCCCTGAGCTGCGTACAGCAGCCCCTAGATCTCACAACCATGTTGGTGTTCTCCATCTAAAATTCAAAAAAGTGTTTGAAGAGTTTTGTCTTTTCCTTCCAGTGCTCTTTCCTTTGTGTTCACTATGGAGGGCCGTTCGTCACAGTATCCTCCATTTACTTGTCTTTCATCAGGTTCTTCTTCAGTTGGCTTGCCTTGTAATATTCTCAGGTTTTAACTAACAAATGGCCTCCGCAGATTTTGCTAATTCACTGTTCATATCCTCTTTCCAAATTTCCAAGTATTTAATATGTTACGCAGATCAACTGTTGAAGCTTTATGTTTTTAAACATTTTGACATTTCTAATCTTTTGCCATCCTGAAAATTGATTTCTCAGTCCCACTCTGCTTTCTGTACCATGGCCAGATTTGCAGCCATAAGAAGATTCTGCATTTTTATAGCTGCTAAGAAAGGACTTCCTCTAAGGTTTTTGAGTGATTAATTACATTATGTTGTCCTTTATCTGTTCTTTTTTGAATTTTAAACCTATTTGTCAGCTACAGTCACAAGGTTTACTGGCTCTTGAGTCTCTGGATCATCCAGAAAGCTCTTTTTGTTAATCTAAAAAAAAAACCAAAACAAAACAGACAGTCAGTATTTTGCTTATCTGTAACCCTCTGGCATAATATCAGGTTTCAGTGAGAAATTAAGGGTTTTTTAAATATGTAATAGATATTATTTTATACATTATGTAATACATATTTATATAGATAGAATGTATAATACAATATATGGAAATGTGTCTAGGAAGACTGTTTACATTATATTATATAAGATATAAAACATAATAATATAATATGTGATATGTAATTAAGTAATTTAATATTATATAACCTATGAATAGATAATTATGTTAACATATGCATATATTATTTGCTGAGTTATATAAATATATAATATGTATAGAGTATATAGTGTGTGTAATATAATTTATAATACATATAGTTTATAAATAAGTAAAATTTTAAAAGAATAGATTTTAAGTATAAATGAAACATAAGCATTTAACATAAATTTAAATCTATAAAATTAATTTTAGTATATCTATTTAATAAACATTGACTGTAGAGTATGCATTAATATTTATGATGTGTTCTATACTATAACATAATTTCATTTGCAGCTCTCCAGTGTCAGGCTTATGTCCTTTCCAAGCTCTTGAACACACACCAACAGGGCCTATTGGAACAGGCTGCTCTTTTACGTGCCATTTTGGTTTGGTACCTACTATTTTGTTCACCAGTTTCTTCTGGTACTTCCCGTCCTCATAAGACTTCATCATCACTCCCAAGCCCAGAACTGGCCTGTCTTCAACATTGTCTGCGGAGGCAGTTGCCATTAAGAAATCATGCAGCTTGCTAGCAATGCCCTTAATTGCTCCCTCTAAGCACTCAAGAGATCAGCTCTTGCGTGGACACATTTCCCTCAGGAGCTGTAACCAGTAAGTGCATCAGTGCTTAAATGTGTTGTTCACTCCTGGAAAACGCTACGTTTTAGTGCTATGCATACACACAATGCCCCAGGTGCCGCTTTTCCTTTTAACATTGGATATTTGATCTTCAAAATCCCTCTAATGTTCTTCTCATCCACAGCCAGCTGCGATTTCTTCATTGGCTGATTATTCCAAATGTTGCAGGATTCCTGTTTCTCCCAGTAATCTTCCCAACTTCCCAAGTTTCTCCTCGTGCTTATCCTTTGCCCTCCCAGCTCATCACTTCTTCCCGAGGTTTTCTCTCCCTTGCTGCCTCCCTGGGGACTCACAGCTCATGTCACTTTCCTGCGAGGAAGCACAAGCGGTTTGTGAATGGAGACACCCGCATGAGAAGAAGCAGCCACAGCATTTAAGAGCAAATTCATAGTCAGGGCAAACAAGCTTTTCCCCTAAGCCTGGAAAGCGCTGCAGGAGCGCCTGTCGGAGGAAGAGGCTTTTACTTGGTGTTCGCAATCGTTCTGCTTGCCCACCTCTGAAGAAGCATCGCTTGTGCACGCTGCTCCGCTCTGCAGTGCTTCTTCAGCATCCTGGGCTCCTGCAGACCCATCCTACATCCTTCAGGGGTGCAGGAGGACAGAGTTTTGGAACAGTTTGTTGAATAAGGTCACCCCCCTCCAAAGAACGCTGATATAATGAGAGCCTGTGGAGCTGTTATCACGGGCTGAATATGCTCCGGCTTCTTTTGCCAGGTTGTTTCTGGGCCATCTCTTCCATGTGCCTTATGTGAGAGCAATTTGCTGCTGCTAGCACACATCTTCCACACGTAAGGGGGCGAGCAGCTCCAGAGCTAGAGCCAATTTTTCTATCTGTGACCTTCAAGCTCAGTCAGGGGTCTGGAGGCAAGTACAGTAACCATGACCCATTTGTTCGACTCCTGTCCCCAGACCTCGCTCGGAAACAACAGTTGACAGCTTTGCTTGGTGCTACCAGCCATAAATTCGTGTTGTCCTTACCAGCTGTTTGAGACCTTTAACTTCTTTTTACGATCAGTATCTGCTGTTCATTTTTGCACAGTAAGGCCTCTCCATTGGCAGTTTCAGCAGTTAGCCTGACAAAAGGCATCATTCGTATAAATCGTTGTACATTCTCTCTGTAAATCAGCAGTAATTTGTTGGTAACCACTCATTCCCTACCGAGACCTCTCACTTCTCCCACTTACTGCCTGGGGTTTTTTGGTATTAAACATGTATGCTGCATTTCAGGAAAATACAGTATTTCAGTACAGCTGTGTGAAGGGGCAGCTGACTTTTTGTTTGGCTACATTTTGCTGAATGCTTTCCCTGCAGGAGTGGGTAAGCACTGGAGCAGTTGCCCAGAGAGGTGGAGGACCATCTGCCCTGGGACATTCCCAAGACCCGCTTGGACCCTGAGCAACCAGCTCCACCCTTGAAGCTGGCCCTTCGTGGTGCAGGGGGCTGCACTGCGCAACCCCCTCAAGTCCCTTCCAACCCAACTTGTTCTATTGTTTCCATGATCCTGTGTTCTCAGTTTAGTGGACAGAGTCGATTCGAAACACAGCCTCGAGCATAGCCTGGAAATTAATCTAGAGATGGAAAATTACATCAGCTCGTCACAGACGGTTGGCATGCTACACAGAATGTATCAGGGAAAATACCCTGTTTCATGACGTTTACCTTTTCAGATCAAATCTGATTTAACGTGCTTTTTTATGAACTTCAGGAAAGAACTGGGCTGAGTTTATCTCTCCTTTCAATGTAGTTCACAGAGGTCAACAGCATTACCCTGTTATCGCGGCGCTGTACCAAGACAGACTGGAGACAAAATGTTAATGTTCTGCCCTGTGCTCAGACTCCTCAGAAAAATATATTTTTCACCATTACTGTTACATTATCCCTCCTATTTCATCTCAGAGGGAACAGCACTGTCTCTGTAACAGCATCATCTGAGATTTCATATTATTTTAGCCCTGCAAACCCTTTTGTATAACATCAATTCTTAATAAAGCATGTCACTTACATGACCTGCTGCAATTTGGCAAAGGAAACATTAAAGAGTTAGTTCTTATTTGAGGGGTTTGAGTGAGGTATTGTGTGAGTTTTCCTGAACACTGGATGTGGATTCAAATCCTATTTGGATGTGGCAAGCAGAATAACCAGACTCTCCATAGGAAACAAATAAATTTTCAGTTGTGATGACTGCTTTTGTTATTTGACACACTTTTTCTAGGTTTTTCTTCTTTTTTTCCAGTGCAAGGCATACCAGTGTTGCTTGAAAAGGTTTTGCTAAAAAAAACCCACCAAATGTCTTTTTTTTAAAAAGAAAACCCAGATTAACTGAATTGCTTCTGATATTAGCCAAACACAGAAGTCCCACCCACAGAGAGAAGTAAGATTCAGTTGCCTTAACGTCGTCTCTGTCTGTAAGATGTTCTAGAGCATCGGAAACATCTCCACAGGCCTGGCTGACATCACATGGGACCTCCCGGAGGCCCATCAGCACACGCGTGTATAACTTTTCTCCATTGACCATTTGTTTTTGAGATGGTCTTAAGAGCTGTCTAGAACAAACGCTTGCTATCAACACCTTCCACCAGTATTTCTTTCCTAGAGAGGAACTTCCCAACCTCCTCGAAACATACTGTAGTCCTGCCAGGATTAGTGCCTCACACGCTGTTATTCCCTTAGCGCTGAGGCTTCCTTTCTAACATGAGGTACCTGAGAAACTGAATCTCCTGCGCTCCCTGATTTTACCACACGCCAACTGGCAATGTCTTATATCCCCTCTGGTCAAAGCTCAGGCCTGGGCACAGTGCTGGGGTGGCGCTTGTTTGGGTGGATGGCCATCTCTTGGCCAAAGCTGAAGGGAACGCGGGCTTTCCTGGGCCGTCTAGTAAGCAGATAATCCTGCCCTCATTTCAGGGTTTTTGCAGGAAATGAAAACGTCCTAAGATTGCTCAGATGTGCCCTTTCTATCTTAAATTCATAGTCATTATGTACAACTCATCCTTTGCCTCTAGAGACAAAGTAACTTTTACAGCTGAACATACAACTTCATAAAAACAGGAACAATTCAGATCTGTAGATGCCTTACATTACTCATATACCGCCGCTTCCTTCAGCTAGGAATGCAGCATTTTGAAACACAGAACACAATTCACCAGCCTCGTAGCTTCTGTAGTGTTACTGAAGTAACGGTATGATGTGGTGATACAAAAAGCCAAGGTGGAGGCTCGTTTCTACCGTAGCAATCTAACATCAACAATTTCATCAATAGTTTCAACTCAGTCCTCTTTTATCCTCTGAGTTATGATACAGTTGAAGTAACAATAAAGTTATTCCTACTGCATTTTGGCAGATTCCACGGAATGAACTTGAATTATAGTAAATGAAAAGCAGTAGCAGTACTAAACTACTGTAGACAGTCTGTGTACAGTACAGTGACTGTGTTGTTAAACCAGTGCACTCTGGTTTAACTTGAGTTAAAACATGTGCACGTGCTTCCCTAATCGCTAAATGCAATAGTTCAATGTCTGAATAGCCAGAGGGTGTCTGAAGGTGTATTGAGCAGAAGAGTCTCAGAGGGCT
Source organism: Burhinus bistriatus (assembly GCA_013397275.1). Lineage (NCBI taxonomy): Eukaryota > Metazoa > Chordata > Aves > Charadriiformes > Burhinidae > Burhinus > Burhinus bistriatus. Next base: position 219,095 of record VYXH01003713.1, on the reverse strand, counting down.
GCGATTGTCTGTGCATCGCTGAAGGCATTCACCTGGGGAGCGATCCTAAAATCCGAAAAAGACTAAGGTTTGAATCGGCTCTGGAGGTTAGAGCTGGTCCAACCCCCGGCTCAAAGCAGGGCTCGCTTCCCAGCTAGATCAGCTTGCTCAGGGCCTCACGCTCAGCCGAGTTTTTTAAGATCTACGGGGATGGAGATCCACCCCTCTCTGGGCAACCTGCCTCAGTGCTCGACTCCTCTTGCAGGGAATAATTTTTTCCTCACATCCAACAGGAGTCTCCCTCGCTGCATCTTGTGTCCTTTGTTGTGAGTCCCATCACTTTGCCTTGAGAAGTGCTTTGTCTTTTCTACAGCCACCTGTTATTTACTGGAAGATAGCAATTAGATCTTGCCTACCGTTTCTTCTCCAGGCTGAACAAACGCATTTCCCCCAGCCTCTGCTCACAGGGCATGGGCTCCAGCCTCCTAACCACGCTGGTGGTCCTTCACTGGTGGACTTTTAAACAGAAAAAGGACTCATCAAGAGTGGAAACTTTTTCTGTTTGCTAAAGTGAATGTAAAAGAATATAGGCATATAAGGAAGAAATACATGCAAAATGAGATTCAATTTAGCAAGAGTCACAGGATACCAAGAAATCATTCTCTGTGGTTTGTTCTTACCTTCTTGAATGGCCCAAAGAAACCACTGATAAATATATTCAAGGGAAAGGAAACAGCAGATGATTTCAAGCTGAATTGCCTATTACTTCTTTTGAATCTGTCTTCTGTAAATAGTAAGAAATTTATCTAAAAAGACGAAATAGCCCTTTAAAAAGATGAGGCTGTTCATGCACGTAATATTGATGAAAAGGTCTCGGGGACCAGAGAAAGAACAAGATACAGAATAATGAAATAAGGTAAACCTAATGAAATAAACTAGACATCTTCAAACTAGACAAGGCAATAAACATCATCTAAGGATACCTAGAGAAGTGGCTCTCACTATCTTAGAAGCCTTAGCAGTCATCTGAAAAACTGAGTTATGGGAGATTAGAGAAGAGCAGATGTCTTTGAAAGGCTTGAAAGAGAGGAGATGGAAAATAACGGAACAATCAGCTTAACTTTAAGGCTGTCAATCTGGCACCTTTCATAAGCTCTAAATTATTTTTATCGTAACAATAAAAAATATAAATCCAGATAGCCTAAGCTGATTTTGCAACAATTGATTTAAACTTCACTCCCCCCTCCCCTGTGAAAATATATTACTAAGGTGTAAAAGAACACATATTACTAAGGTGTAGAACACTTCAGACCAGCTGAGTGCACTTATTCTTCTACACTTTAAAAAAAAAACCCCAGATTCAAAGCTAGGAAATTATAGGATATAGAAACATATATAAAAAACAGGTTTCTTATCAACACCACAAGGTGTTTATAATGCAAATGACAGGTTTAAAAACAGAGAACAGACTGAATGAGACTGCAAAAGTCGAGGTAGTGTTAAAATGTCCATAGGACCAATTAAAGTTGCACAAAAGAAGTAGCAATGTTCAACCATTTTGGGAAGCGGAGGGTTGCTTTCTTTTTGTCCTTGTAAACGGCCACTCAGGAAGAAGGTGTCGACTCATCATTTCTGTGGATTCATGCTTAAGACCCTGTAGGCACTAAGATATCATGCTACAGAAGACAGAGGGAGGTTCCTTCAGAAAAGATGAACATCTGATTACCGGCTGCTAACACGCAGCCCTACCTGTTCTCTGTAGGAGAAGGTGAAAGCTCAAAGGAGTGAGATCTCTTTCTCTGCAGTTTAGAGAGTTTTTTCGTGGGTGTGATAGGTAACTTGTTGCAAAGAGAGAGAGACTTGTTAGCATTGCGAGGGTCTTACACCAAATGGTGCACATACTCTGCCACCCTGGCTATCCAGAGGCCTCTTAGCAACAGACCAAACCTAAGAAAGCACATTATCTTCCATCTGTCCTTCTATCATAGTTATCCTTTCAGTTATTTACTTTTTCCTAGGAAAGGGAAGAAGCTGGTTGGACTCAACCCTCCTTGGGATCAGAAACTCTGTTATCCAAAATCCTAACCTGCAGGTTTAAGAGGATTTCAAGCTAAGGTGGAGCACCCCACCTCAGAAATCCAGACAGGACCTCAAACGAGGGGATGAGAAGCAGTTTGCATTGCTGTTTCACTAGTACGTTCAGATTGTCCTCAAGAGCAGATCCATTATACATCGACCCAGATGACAAGACTCAAAGCACTCAAACACTCTTTGCCCGTGGGACATATGCGTGTAGGCAATAGATGAAGCTGGGAGCTTCTGGCTGTTCCTCTTTTTACCAAGACATAGTCATGCCCTTTGGCTCCATTCCGTACTGCAGGCAGAGCCGAGAAACATGTTTTCTGCCTCCATAGCCCATATTTCTAGTACAATTTATTGGTCCACTGAGCGGAGATCATGAGGCATTCCCATGAGTTCCGGCCCATTTCTGCATTGAGGTACATATTTTGAGTCAGACAAAAAGGTATGTATCTTTGCATTAAAGATGATCCATAAATTAACTATGACATTTTTTAAAATAATCATTTAAAATAATTTACATTATTTACCATCATGAGTTTGTCACAAAGCCCTTAAGCAGTGACTACTGAAAAATCTTTGCATTTTATTTTATTTTCATATTCAAGAGAACTTTGCACAAAGCTAGTTATATCTTCTTGTTGTTCAGTAAATTGGCGCATTTTGCACAGCTGCACAGATTTTTTCTGTCATCAAGAGAAAAGCAATTTGAAAAATTAGAATATGAAAATGAAGTTACGGGGCACAGAAACCCAAGAAAATTCTAGAATAACTGCAGCATCATAAACTTCTTGAAATTTAAAACAGTCATGATGTAGCCAAGGGTTTGAGGGTAGTGATTATTATCTTAAAGGTCCCTTCCAACCTTAACAATTCTATGATTCTGTGATTATTCCCCTCTGGTTGTTGCTTGTGAGAGGTTGTGTGTGCAGTACTGTGTCCAGCACAGGTCCCCCATTAGAAGACTTGCCAATATACTGGAGAGGCCCACCAAGATGGTTAGGAGACTACCATGTACGACGAATGAGGAGGGGAGGGGAGAGCTGGGTTTGCGTAGCCTAGAGAAAAGACTGTTAAGGGGGTTTCAGCTGCTCTCTTGAACACCCCGAGAGGTGGTTGCACAGGAGATGGAGCCAAACTTCTCTCAAGGGTGCATAGTGACAGGACAAGAGGCAACATGCAGAAGTTGCAGCAGGGAAAACTCCAACTGGGCATACAGGAAAAACTTCTTCCCCATGAGAATGGTTAATGATTAAAAGAGCTTGTCCAGAGAGGTGGTGCAACTGCCATCCTTAATTTCAAGACTGATCTGGACAAGGCTCAGAGCAAACTGGCCCAACCTTGACGCTAGCCCTAGGTGACCACCATAGGCCCCTTCCAACCTAAATCCTTCTGTGTTTCTGTGATTTTATAATCAGAAAAACTCTGTGATCGACTGGCTCCTAATGTGCTGTCCCCGGCTGTTGTCTGTAGCAGGTCTTCATCTGCAAGCTCAGGCTGGCTCACCTCTCCATGGTATGTAGAACCTCCAAGGCTGCCTAATTGAACATACAATTCCTGTAACATTTCAAAAATAGCTGCTGAGAACCAGCCTTCAGCTAGCTCACCTTGAATCATTTAAGTTACCCACCACCTGGCTTTACATCCTACATGTCTGCAACCAGTACCATGGCTGTCATTGAACAGTTTCTGTTCTGCCCTCCCTTCTCCCCCTTTTCTTTGGGTGAAAAACTAATCAAATGCTGATATGTTAGCAAGTAGGTTTTGAAAAACATTGTAGAAAGTTTTAATTATGCTCGTTGTCATTACATTCATATTTCTTATTGGGAGATGTTACCATATTTAATCCAATGTTATAACAGTGTGAGGTTCATGATGCTGTTTGCTACCATGCGGAACCTGAACTTCATTCCCCAGGAGACACTGCGTTTGTAAAAATTCAGATGATGACGAATGAAGAGTTGAAAATGCAAAGTTTTCTACAAGGTAAAATAGCTTTAAAAATCCACTTGGAACACCTGAAAGACATTTTTAGTATTTCAGGACATTTCCCCAACTCCCTCTTCACTGCCCTAGAACGTCAGCTGAAGACACGTGCAGACAACTGGACAGTGTACCAGACTAACAGCTGGTCAGGGAGACATTCAGACCTACAAGGGCAAGAAATCCTGGTAACACAATGTCCAGGGTATCACTTCGTTGTACAAGTTAGTTGGTGAATTTGAAGCCTGAGAAGCCACAGGAAACGGGAGCTTAGGGGTTGGTTCTCAAGAGCCTCCCAGATAGATTTCTAGGTTGAGGAGCCCTGGAAAAGATTCAGGGGAGGCTGCCAGAAGTCTTACTGCTGTGTTCCTAAGGACACTTATTTTCCTCCAGTAAGATGTTATTTTCCAGAAGAAAAGCATTCTATGACAGTATTTTGTGGAAAGATATTTATTTATTTGAAATATTAAAAAGAAAATACTGTACTCTCTTTGGTGCTCAGTCATCCTGCTCATCAGCATTTTGATGTGAAATTCTTCTCGTATGATCTTGTCATAATGAAACAGCTAGCTCAGGATCCCTTCACAGCTGCCAAGGACCTGCAGACTTCCAGAAAACAATTCTGGGTGGGATGCAATTCAATCAGTAGCTATTGGTTTAGGTCCAGCTACAAAGAATTGCAGAAGGCCCTTACAAGACTGAGCAACTGGGTGATAAAACAGCAAATGAAACTCAATACAGATAAAAGTGATTTATGCAGGGAAAAATAACGCTAACGTCATATGTAAACCAACAGGTTCCCAATTCCTGCTCAGAACATAATAATGAGGTTATGACAGGCAATTCCACTGAAACATCAGCCTGATATTTAGTAGCGCTAAAAAATGCCAACCAGAGGACTGTAGGACAGAACAGAGAGCATGCACTTGCTCAAATGCCATATCCTAAGCATCACATGCAGTTCTGGTTCCCCCACCTGGAAAGGACATAAAAACTGAGAAAAGTTCAAAAATATTTGATAAAGATGATGAAAGGTTTGGAGCAGTATTCACACAGGGAACAAACAAGTAAGCTAGGACTCTTCAGCTTGGAAAAAAAAAGACTGATAAGGGATATGACAAGAAGACATCAAATCACAAGTGTTCTAAGGAAACCAGTCAGTGATGACTTGTGCCTTGTCTCTTCCAATGCAAGAAGTGGGGAGCATCAAATAAAACTATCAGGAGCCAAAAATAACTACAAGGAGTTAATACTTCACACAACAGGTGGGATCTGGAGGCTCCCTGCCACAGGATGTTATGAGTGCTAGAAGTTCACATGGCCTCAGGGAGCGATTGGCAAATTAATGGAGGAGAAATATACAAAGGACCATTAAACCCAAAGACAACATCTCTGATCCAAGACAGGGATGGAGTCTAGGAGAATATTCCGGGCAATGATCATTGTATGCCAGCCCTGTTTTTATAAAAATTGTAAGAATTTTTTTTGGCCACTGTTCATATTGGTTTTCCCTTTAGGAACAGGCAAAAGTTCATCGCTAAAACACCTGAAAGCCTCTGAGCTACATAAAAAGAAAACAGGGGAGGACTCAATAATTTCAAGGGATGACAAATGGAAAACGGGAGTGAAAGATGCAAAGCATCAGAAATACAAAGAGGTACATGGGTGCAGCAGGAGTGTACGGGCACGTTCCCAAGGGATGGTTCAGTGACCAAGTGCCTGGAGTTACCCATCCTGCCAAGGCCACGCACGAGTAACTCATTTAAAGAAAAGATCAGGATTATAGGCAAATACCTATGTAGCCATTAGCCTGCTTAAATGTAACTGAATAGGAATACCAAGTGCAGAGGTAAGAAACTTAATTCATAACACAAGCAGCCACACCGCAAGAAATAAAACAGATTTTCATCAAAGAACAATCCTCACGTTTGTTTAAGCAACACAAAGCAACAAATCAAATAATAATTAAATACAACCATGTCTTTGATACAAGTATCAGTGGCAGGTGTGGAAAATTCACCTGGAGTGACCCAGGTGTGGACACTCCACAAGCAACACCGCACCTTGAGGGTACCGGCAGCCCTTGGTCCCTCCGAAACGTGCCCTTGCCAGTGCCTGGTGTGGGCAGCGAGGTGTCTCGTGCCCCTCTGCAGGCTGCAGGTCCCCCCATGCCACGGCATGCTGCCCGACTTTCCTCAACACCAGCTGCAAAGCGGAGCGGCAGAAACATGTGGTGCTACCAGCGCGCCAGCCGACTTTATGAGAACGTTTGTTGGGAATAACAGAACTGCTGTTTTATCTGCGACGCTTTGCTGGGGGTTGTTTACAAGATTTGTCCTGGAAAAACAGCAGGGCAAGACCGTGTGCCCAGCCCAGCTCTGGCAGAAACGCAGCACGAGCACATCGCCACTTGTTTTCCAGGCTGGAGTTTTCCCACTGGAAGAAAGACATGCACTGATTGCCCTCTGCTGCGGCGTCGGATAGGATTTGTTACAGGAGCTAAATTGCTTTCTTTTACTGCTAAGACTAAATTTGAAGTTTATAGGCAGGAACTTCTCAAGGGGTCTGTATACTTTGAGAAGTCTCATTGACTTTTAATAGGATTCAGAAACTCAAGATAAAAATAAATCACCCCGGTGGCACTAGAATATGGTATATTAATTTTGCAGCAAACTGAAGCATGAAAAGTCTAACAAACTTCTAAAACAATGACTAACATTAGGTAAATACTCAAGAAAAAGCTACAAAAGAGTATCCCATGTGGTGTTTTCCCTCCTTTTCTTTCCAGGTTTTTCAGTCAACAGATTATTTTCTGAAGGCTCCAGCAGCTTCTCCTGAGGGCATGTCTAAGTAGAACATAAACACGCTATCAATTTAGATGCAGGAACTTTTTCTTGTTTCTCCTCTATCACATATAAACCCCTCTGCCACCAGTGCAAACATTTACAGTCCTGTGTTTCTAAAAACCAGCAATGTTAACTAGAGAAATCTCACATTCAATAGGGATTGCTTACAAGGATGGACTTGATTCGTGAACTTCAAACCTAGAGATTTTTAAGACTCACATTTTCAAACTTAACACGATTGCCTATCACTTCTCTTTCATCTTTCTTTTAGATTATTTGCAGCAACCCACGTTCAAAACCACCCAAGCAGAGGTTCAGCCACCTGACCATCAGAGCCGCAGCAGCACACAGCTCGGTAGAGACAGACAAACAAAACTCACCTCGTTTCACTGGGCTCCCAGACTGGGAAGCTAGGACAGCATCTTCAGACACTACCTAGAGTTTTAGGCATCTTCCTTTCTGGCAATCAAGGCAAGAGTAACTGGGACAGAGCAACTGGTATAAGCAAACTCAGAGTATTTTTTAAAAACAAACAAACAAACAAACAAAAACCTGCAGTCTTTGGGGTTTTTTTTAAGATATGGAGTGAAACTGCTGATCAGCACAAGAAAATTAGACTCCCAGTTTTTTGGCTGAAATCTCCCATTTGCACTTGACAAGAAAAAAAGAACACCAAAAAGCCAAGAGCAAAGCAAAATTTCATAGATAATGCAGGAAAATGGGACTACTCAAAGGATTTAAAATGATGGCAGATGTGGGCTCTTATTCTATTACAAGTCTAAGTTATACCTGATTTCAGTCAGTTTATGATGATCCAAGAACTTACTTTTTTTAGCTCCCAGGTAAAAGCTGTCTACTCTCATTTTAGTCTGCCAGTGGTAAGCTCAGTCAAAAAAAAATAATCAGAACTGTTCTTTTTCTATACAGTTAGCTTTTTGCTGATTTAATTGCCTGTATTGTCTGTATCAACAAGTATTCTTATCAGCTTAACTTGTCATAAAATTGTATCCTTAGCAGAGTCACTGACTGAAGCAAAGCTTAAAACTGGTCCTCAGGGACATCAGTAGATACAGTAACAGCAGGCATAATTCAAAACAAATTCTGGTTTCTTCACATAAGTTTTAACACTTGACCTTCTGATAACTTATGGAGATCATTAGAGCATAAAAAGATGAGACGGATTAAAATCAGTCATCTTCAGGGCTCAGTACTGCAGACTGTGATGGGGACTTTAAAATGACACTTGGCTTCCACTCTTCTTCCATTTCAAACGCCCAATACGTCACAATAAATGTAAAGATATGAAAATCAATGCTCAGTTTCATGCTTGAAGTTTCAAGTTGCTGTAATTTTTTTTCCTCCTATACTTTAAGAATTTAAAATTATACTTTGCATACACCTGCATTCAAAAGAAAATTCTGCTATGCTGCTCTTCAGCCTAAGGAGCTGCCAAAAAAGAACCTGTCTAATCACAGTTCCTGATTCAAAGAACAAATTCAAATCTTAGCAAAATACAAGGGCAAGAACTGATTTTTTATTAACCTATTTTATGGACTCTCAAGAGGAGAATGAGTCCTGTCGATGGTTCTTCACTGCATGAGACTAATATCTTATGAGAGGACATGGCATTATTTCACTTTTATGTCTCTCCCTCAAGAATACTCCCTCTGATGAAGTAGTTCAAGGGCAGGCATCAGAACGTCTGTTGTAGCAAGGTACAGTGAACGGACCCAAGCCACATCAGGACTTCATCAGTAAAAATACACATGGTAAAATTTAGTTTGACAAGAAACACAAATATTTGCATCACCACGGCCCTAGTGGAGGACAATATCTTGTACCACTGGTCACCTTCCTTTCAGGTCAACTTGATACAAGTACAAACAGTATTGCTGAAACTAAGCCACAACGGACGGTATTTATATTGTAAGTTTCTGAGGTAGCCAACTAATTATTTATTTTTTTAAAAGTCAGATTAACTAAATTACCCTTTTGGACCTAAATAACCTCTTTTAAACATGTACTCTACAACACCATATACACACGACCACACTTTTTTTTTTTTTGAACGATTATTTCAGTTATAAACAAGTACCTTGCAAAAATTAGAAATGACTCTCACTTGAAGAAATGACAGAGAAACAGATGACTGCAGAAGATTTGAGGGACAGTCACAGACTCTTAAACAGGAACATTTCAAGACAGAAGTTTAAGGCATGCTCAGCATACCTGAAGATCTAGTTAAGGACATTTATTAGCTGCACCTGTCAAGCAATTCACCACTCTGGAGAAGAATCTCAGACATTAGCCTCTGGCAAAATGCATTCTGCTTTTTTTCCCCAGGATTCTGTGCCCAGTTCTGTTTTAAATAAATGCTAACCAGATTATTAGTTGTCCTCCACGTGTATTTGTATGCATACTCATGCTGATTCCCTTATCCATTAAAGAACCTGTGTAAGTAGTAATCAGATAGGGTGGCAGGTGTGGTAAGCAATCTTAAAAGGAAAAAAATGTTTTTCTAGAACTTGTGTGCTTTGAATGGAACCCCAGTTTTTTCTTCTCAAAGAATTCTTGACCGGTTACACAGGCTGTTCATTTGTACACATCATTACTTCATTTCAAATACAGGCTTTAGATTTTACTGGTGCATAGTCTATTGCCAGCAACAGACACACAAACCCACCAGTAATGTGGAGCTTAAAATGGTAAAAAGAAGACACATGTGAAGAGAAATATCTTTATAGTTTTCATTTAAAAAATAAAATAGGCAAAACTTTAAAAGAGGAACATCCAATTCCAACCAAAATTGTAAAATATACTTCCATGCTAAAAGCAAAAGTCTGGACATGAGCCTCATGGAAGCTGCCAAGTAATAGAGAAAGAAACTTACTCTTTCACATTACTCGTATCCGTGTCTTTGCTTTCCTGGCTTACACAACTGTTGGCATTTTTACTAGATTGATCTAAATCCTCAATTTTATTTTCTACTTCCATAGCACTGCTTTCCACAGGACTGTGGGAAGATTCTTCACCTACTTCTGCTTCCATTTTTGTGACTAAATCGTGTTCTTTATTTTCCACATCCATTTCTTCCTCTGTTTGTGCCAGCCTATGTTGAACTTCTTCAGCTGTTTTACTTTCCGATTCCTCCTCTTTCCTCTTTGCTTTAAACACTTCAACTCCCATCATCCTCAGGTAATGAAGCCTCTCATTCTTGGGCACAAAGGCACGGAGTGATGTCTTTCCTTGCCAACCACACAGCACTATAGGACACTGAAGATCATCAGGTTTTCTACAAACAAGTAGTTACATTTGGTCATCTATGAGAAAGTTAATCTTCGAAACTTGATTTTATAGTCACGCCCTGATAAATAAGTGCACAATCTTTAACAGTAAATGCATTTTATAACTATTTGTAGAAGACACAAATACATTGGCCTTAACTTCAATATCTAAACAGGTACCTGCTTGTCTACAAGCAAGCAAAAAAAAAAAANAACCCAAACAAAAACAACACCCCCCACCCCCTCCCAATGCTATTAAACAGGCAAACTGATTTTCTGGCTCTCGTTTCAGAAGGAATATAAGCAACAGCAAGATTAAAGTTTACATTTCAAAAGCTCTGAAGAGCTTCTGATACCTTTGTCAACAAAAATGAACAGTGAAAAAGTTTAACTTTTTCTCTTCCAAATGCTGGACTTAACAGGGAAACAAACAAACAAATCACATGCAGTAATACTGTGAACCTCTGGTAGAACTACTAGCCCTCCTTTATAAAGCTAAATCCTACAATTGTTTTAAGAATACACAGGCAAGACAGCTTCTTTTCCCGTTACGGTCTTTGTAAGCTGTCTGGCTTTACTGTTGACCTGACTGCATCTCTATGCCTCCACTTCTGTTTTTGCTGAGTGAAAATAAATTCTTGTCCAAGTTTTAAAACTGTATAAATGGAAAGCAACACATCTACTTACTCAGGGTCTGGGTCGTACTTCAGAACTATACTTCCCATCGCTACAGGGAAGGGAGGTGGGAGGAACAAAAACAAAACAGGTGTGTTACTTGGTACAGTGTTAAAATGATTGTAATTTGAAAATGTTCAAGAAAACAAGTTTTTAGACAGCCACACAGCATAAGCTGGTTAGCAGTTATCTACATCAGTACAGTAAACTATAGATAATACCAGTTTTTATTCCTTTTTTCTTTTTTTTCCAGACTGAATTATTTATATAGTTACAAAAGCAACTGCCAACCCTGCCCCTTCCCAAACCCCAAACAAACAAATTTAAATACAAAACCACATAGTGGATTAATTTAGTCAATGAATCTAGCAAGGAACTTTTCGTTAAGTAAAATGAACATCAGCTTATGCCAGCCCAAACTTTAGAAAAACTGTTCTTCCCATTTTGTCTCACCAAACACTGAAGTACAAGGACCAGCAATGACTTGGAAATAAAACAATGTAAACAAAAGACTGAAACCCAGTCTTCATTTCTTCAAGCATCCAGCGTAGAGGGAATAAAAATTTAATATGAGTAGACATTGCTCCCCGTATTTAAGAAAATAAAATCTGAATAAGTATATTTGATACGTAAAATCATGACAAACAATTGCAGATGACGAACAGTTTCAGCTGGAGCACTAACAGGCATAAAGATCAGTAGCATATATAAAATCTTTGTTCATCAGACATTTTAAATGCTGCCTCACAGCATTGATTTACAGAAGTCACAAGTTTGGCAACTCTTCTGTTCTCTGGAGTTCATAAACCTTAAAGGCTGTGAGCAGAAAGGATTACAGTTTCTAGTAGCACACTGGGTTTCAGTAATGCTTACTTACCTAATTAACAAGTATATTTAAGATAAATTTTGTCAAAATTTTCAGCAAACAGTTTATGTGACAGGATTTTCATAGTCTTCACTGTATCATTTTGTCATAGCAAAAATTAGAAGGCTTACCCATGTCTTTGACTTTCTTCTGTGTTTCACTGCTGAATTTACTTAAGAATGGATTTTCCTGGGTTAGCAGAATTTTAACATCTTCTATGCAGACATTTATAATCCTTGCATGAATGAATGGGTACAGAGTATAAATTCCCTGTTTAATAAATAAATATAATTATTTCAAAATGCAATCTCTATTTTCTGAAGGAAAAATATTAAAAACAGTATGTCCTTTAGCTAATATAGGAAAACAATTTTTACATTTTAAAACCATACTGAAAATGCAAATTGTCATTAATCTGACAAAGTTAATGACAGCTGAGCTATAGACTCTAGAGAAAACCAAATTTATCTCCTTCAAAAATACAATGCTATGTAATTACCTCTTGTGCTAATCTGAACGCACATCCAAACTGTTCACCATCACTGTTGCGAGACCAGACTTTTATCCCTGTGTTAATAACCTGCAAACGGCAATAAGCATCATTAAGGAGTATAAACTCTAAATTACCATTCTGAACTTTGTTTTTCCTCAATTGTTTGACTAAAAGGAGGAAGAAAGGATAATTCTGCTATAAAGTTTGTTCATTTGCGCTGGACACTCAATTAAATTCATGTGAAAATTCATTCAAGGGAAAAAGGAATTGCCACTATCAAAACATAGCTCTCTCTCAACATACATCTTTCACGCCTTTCCATGTTGAAAACTGAACACTGTGAGGAAGTGTTAGTCTTAAAATGAGGGCAATGAACTATTAAGATCTAATTTTAATTTTAGTTTGAGTAAGAATTTTCTGGGTGATTCTGGGAAAGTCAATCAAGGACAGGATTTTAAAAATGCACAAGTGTTTTAATATTAGGACACTATATGCTTTGTGGTACTCAAAGTGTCACTGCCTAATATAATGCACCAGTTTCTTAAAATTTTGCCAGTTATGTAGCCATTTCCTGCATGTGGGATAAAAGGATAATTATTTATCCATCTCAAAAGATCTGTTGCAAAGATGTGATGAATATTCTTGGAAATTTTCATGATTTGCCCTGAACCATATCTGATCTAGCTTTGAAGTTAGCCCTGCTTGGGGCAGGAAGGAAGCTGGACTAGATGATCTTATTCCAACTTAAATGTTCAACAACTTTTAAGACAAATCTTTAGCATTTGCAAGGCATTTTCCACAGGGATTCATATAAAACAAATTATAATTTTTCCCTCTAATTCACAAAAACTACTTCTTATCCCATTGTCATTCAGCTTAACAACTTTTCAAAATACTTAGTTGTTGAAATTACTTTGAAACAACGTCCCCTTGTAACAGAGCCAGCTAATAATTCAGACGAAGTTATCCATTATTTTTGGTAGGCTTTCAAAGCTCTTAATATTTTCATAATTCAGGGGCTCATAAATACAACAGTGTCAACGTAACCTTGTGAAGGTACCTGAAGACCAGATAGCAATGCTGGTACACACATAGCAATTATATATTCCCTTCCTTTACTTTTAAGTTTCCTTCCATCTGCCAAAAAACATACTGATTTTAATCTTGGAGATTGTTATTTACCTCTCAGAGACAACTCTTCATCTCTTTAACAGAGGAGAGATAGAGAGGAAAACATTCATTCTGACTAAAAAAAAAATAGGCCTATATAGAGGCCTACTTAGAGGGCTATATAGAGGCCTACTTAGAGGGCTATATAGAGGGTTAATCCTCTAAATAAACAATAAGCTTGGCAATAAAGTTTAAGGAGACATCCGCTAATGCTTATGATCTCCATTGTGAAAACCTTAAGAGATGAACCATACCTTCATCTTCTCACTGTTGTTCAGAAGCACATTCCTTAGCTCCTTAGAAACCATGTATAGCTGTCTCTTCTTTCCTTCTTGAGTTCGAGTTAGTAAATTCATCTTGGGAAATGATGGGTCCAAAGCATAAAACTTCCTGTGGCCATAGTACTTATTTTGATTAACTGAACTATGAAATTACATACTCAAAATGCATGGGTTAGCCCACTTCTTGAGCTATCTCTGTAAATACTTAACACTGGCTCCAGAACACAAAGATTAGACTTTCTAAGATGCACGATATCTGAAAAGACAAGCTGTCATAGACACTAAGATATACTCAAAAATTTCCAGTGCAAACTATAGTTGGTTATTTTCATTTAAGAAGAGTTAAGTGTTGAGGAGAGGGGGACTTTGTGCAAAGTTAAGGAAAAAGTTTTACGTATGAGCAACTAGACTCATCTTTTGTGATGAACTGAACTACTAATGTTCCTAAACTACTAGAAATCTTACTGCCAAAACAGAAACATTTTTTTCTTACTGGATAGGAAGGAACAATGGGTCATCTTCAGGGAGAAACACAAAAGGGTCTTCTTTAAAACCAAACAACTTCATTTTTTTAGATGGTGGTGGTCTAAAAAGAAAATACCATTGCATTGTCAATTTTAGTAAAACTACTTGGTTTAAAAATCAGTATATTCAGTTCATTTAGTCAACACTTGCCTTACGGTAACGATAGTATGCCAGACAGAATACCGACATTTTTCTGCGCTTCACTAAGACAACACTAGCCACAATTTAACTTCTTAAAATGAGGCAGTGAAAGCAGTGCTTGAAAACAGAAACCACAAAAACAAGCAAACAGAGATTTCTGAGGGAGTAATTGTGGAGACAGTAAAGATCTTCCAAAGGTTAACTTCTGAAAGTAGTTCTTTCCTTTAACAGAGAAGAAAGGACTAATAGACTTTGCAAACGCTAATAAGAAAAGCTATTTTCCTAACTTACTGAGATACAAGACAGAAAATGTGGAAATGTCAGACAACTGAGAAAATACATTAATTCTTCTTGATTGACTTCTAAATGAGTCCAATAACAAAAGAACTATAGAATACTCAGCAATTACGAAGCTGTCACAGGACAAATACTTAGACATGGTCTCTTACCCACAGACTCCTTCCTTTTTGCTTTGCTCAGTGTCTGAATTCTGCAATTCTTGCATTTTCTTCGACTCTTCATTCTCAGCAAGTGTTGGTTCTTCAGTAATACATTCAGAACCATTATCTGAATTAGCTGCTGTCACTTCAGTATCTCCTGTTCTTTGGAGTAATTTCTGATGAACCTATTTCAAATTATACTATTTTCAACAAAGCAAAAATAGTATCTAACATGTAACAAAAGGTACCTACGTTCTCTCTTTGCATGTGCTTGATTCTTATCAATTTGTATGTAAGTGCTTAAACAGATAAATCTAGGGAGTTAATCTGATTATGAAGGCAAGATACCATTGTAAATTGCATTCACCTCTAGTACCGATCTGGACAATTTCTTACCAACTGTCCAAGAAAGCTATTTTTATACCATTTACAAATTCATATTCAAGCACTCAAAGACAAGACTATTTTAAGTCAGGATCTGCTGCTTTCCTCCTAGCACTCAAAGTGACACACACGTCCTGCTGCTGCACACTTTCTGTAAGAGTGCTAGAACATTAAACTTTAAACAGCATAAACTATTTGGATGACGCTTGCTTCTGAATAAACGCTTTTTCCTTACTGCCACATATGTTTTACTCGTAAAGTATTCTAATGAAGCAAATCAAATAAACAGAGATAGCTAAAAGGGATTCACACAAGAAGTTTCTCTCAAAGATATGAACAATCTAACAGATCAAGTAAATCATGTCGACTTAAAATCCTGTTGACAGGATTTTAAAGACAATTGACAACAAATGGATTAAAGTCAGATGGCTGAAGCTGCTGCTAACAGTTTTACATCCGTTCTCCCTGCTGCTGATCTGGTAGACTAATCTAGTGAATCACTCCTGAGCAGCCAGCCACAGAGTAAGATAAACTGAAATCAGAATTAGCTTACAACACAGCAGAAAAAGCCCTCGGCAGAGGGACCACACACAGCTGAAGGAAGCGACAGCTTTAGCGACCCAATCTAATCTGCTTCTGTATTTCTTTCAAAGCCTTAATTTTAGGTTCAAGTTTTATCTTGCTATTTTACTATGATTTCAAAATTCCCTCCGTCTTTTTTTTCCCCTATTTTAAAAGGGGATTAACTTAAAAAAATTTTAAGTTCTTAAGGGATTTAGGACTTTATTTTTAATTGACAGACTGAACTATAACTGAAGCGCAGACACAAAACAATTATAGTACGCTTTCTATTACATAAGCTTTCAAAAAAATTCCAGAAATGTTATAAGAAGTTAACATTTTAGCTTTTTTAAAAGAAGTTACCTTAGGCTGGCGTTTATTCCATGGCATTGGAGATTTTTTTATTAACACAGCCACAAAGAAACCTCCTGTGTTCTGGTGATGTGGCAATATCCTAAGACTACGGAAAAAAAAAAATAAAAAAATGTTGCAGTGTATTCATCATCAGTATTCAGGCTTTCACAAAGTACTAGAAGTGTCACATTTATATTTACTTTCAGGGTAGACTAAGTATTCCTAGTAGGACTGTGCAGATTTAATTTATCAAGCTAGAAACAGGATCTAAAATAGAGCATTCTGGCAAAATAACTTGCATCAGTGCAATGCATTCGTTTCACCATTCACATCTAAGCTTTAATGACTCATTTCTAAACACTATTTTTAGAATAGCTACAGAAAGTCTTTCACAGAATATAAGTCACACTGTTAAAATGTTAGTTTTACATACTTTTCCAGTAATTTTGGCTATGTATCTCTGTTGGATGCAAAGAATTTGACCTGCTTGTGTGAGTACTTACTCCTTGTAAGCAACTTTCAGTAATTACTCTCAATTCATTGGAATTTAAATATTGTGTACTGCCATTACACATGAAGCAATCAAAATATACTCAGACCTATGCAAGCAAAGGTCTATACTGCAACACATTCCTAATCTGACACAATTATAATTCGCTCACCACCATACAAGGTAACCACCAAAAAAACCTCATAAAATCTACTCTGGGGAAACTTACCAACGCTCTAGATTCATTGCCTTTAGCTTCTCTTCATCTTTTATTGGAAACATAGTGGGACGTATTTGTGTTTGTCTATTTGAAGGCACATCTTTCCATTCTTCAAACCACTGTCCATCTTTCAGCATTACCTTCAAAGGAGTAAATATAAATACTGTGAAGAACACGGGTCACCATTTTACAGGTTTTAATTAAAATACTTTCAAACCAAGGTTTAGATGCCAAAAAGAGAAGTTATTTTCTGGTACAGTAAACTAAGTTCTTTAAAGCGTATTGTTCCTATGCGCATTTTATGTGTGCATTTAAGAGCAGGAGATTCTTGTCAGCTGTATCTCTTTGCTCCGCTTTTTATGCTTCAAAAAACGTGCAGTCAAGTAAAGACTGGTGCAGACTAAACTGCAGTGATCTCTGTTAACCTTTCAGAACGTAAAGAACACCAAAATCCACAGGAAAGACAGTGGCAGAATACACCAGAAGATTAGTAAGCCATCAGATTTAGGATACATTACTTTTTCTCCACGAGACTGGCTTTGACGCATTCTGCTATAGGCAGCTTCCCAGCAGTATACAAAGGAAAAGGGCTACTGCAGTCTAGTAGGGATTAGAAACAAGGAAGCCCAATTTCATTATGTAAGAAAGACGCAAGAGTGCAACACAACTTGGTAAGCATAAAACCCCATGACACAGCTGTACATAGGTCACAGATAGAGATGTTTTCAAGGAAAGTTACGGAAGAACCATGTCCCCATGAGTTTTCTAATGTGTGTATCTTTATCCAGGACTCAGAAGACATCTATAAATCCACTCTAAGATACTATGTGGACATAACATCACCTCATTTCATCTAAGGGCCAAAGGTTTTGAAGGACTCTTAAGATACAAGCAGAAGATTAGAGCCACAACTCTTGTAGCAAGGCATTTTGAATGCTCTTTGAGCAAGAATACCAAACTGGGAAGAAAAACAGGGAAAAATTGCCTTCAGAACTCTAGATGCCTGGTTCTGTACTGGACTTTACGGCTGTAAGAAAGGTCACATCCAGGAATGTGTGGGGCAAATGCATAAAATTGATGACTGAAATGAAGGCCCTTTTTTTTTTTTTAAGGCAACAAAATAGAGAAGTTACAGTGATGGTGACTTCAGGACTAGCAAGTATGATGAACTTTTTCATACATCATGCTGTAATTGACTTGAACGTTTAATTAAGTGTTCTACCAGAAACTGAAATGTAAGATTTACGTAGATTACAATTTCACTAAGAATGTCAGAACACAGATTTCAGCATCATGAAGTCTGGTATTTCTCAGCCACTGATCAGATCACACCTAAAATATTGTGCCTTTGCACATTCGTGAAATAGAAATTACTGTACTTCCAGAATTAGTATTTCAAGTCCAAATATGCTACATGTCATATTGCTAGATGGAGACAAGATAGCCTGTGACTCTGAACTGCTCTTCCTTGGAAGTCACGAGTTCAGCTTGAGAGAAACAACCATTGGTACTGATAATCAACTGGAATTGCGAACAACAAAAGTCTACAACTATTTTGGACGTACTAGAATAACTGCCTAACACCCCTGCTCTGTTCAGTTTTGGTTTACCTGTCTAACCACACAATGTAACTGGTAGAATGCCAAAGCATCAAAGAACGTGCTGAACTCTTCTCTATTGCATATTTCACTAGTCTCTTGTTAAGGTAGAATAAAGCCTGAAAGTGTTGCAGAAATAGATTACCAGATCTGGAGTAAAAAAGCTCTCTTCCTTCAAGACTCTCAAATAATTAATTTGCATTCACTTGTCGTCTGGCTTAAGGAGAGAGTACTGAATGCTATTTTCAATCACCTAAGTGTCCCTTGAACAAAACCTTATTTTTATTTTGCTGTTTCCAGAGATTTACAGTCAACTGATTTTCAGGAATATTCAACATAATCACTAAGTCACAGAGCTCCCACTGAACAGACGCTTCATCAGGAAACAGAAGACTACGCCAACTAAAAACAGCACCAAAGCAAGCAAATACATTCAGCGACAAGCTAGCCAATGAGGCTTGAAAAAATACAGTAGCAGCAAATAAGGGCTGAAGAAAGTCCTGCAAACTTTCAAAAGATTTTATTAGCCCGCTTTTTAAAATAACCATTAGGGAGATTTATATTTCAACTGCAAACACAGAAATAAATGTTACAGGGAATACAATATACTCTTAGTGATCTTTATATATATATTTTGTAGCTCTATACAGTATAAAAAAAGGCAAAATAAAGATTATAGAGTTACGCATTTTACATTTATCCTTCAGGTACAAGCATACAATTCAAACTTTTGGAACTGTAAGAAGAAAGAAATCAGCTAGTTTCTAAGCTCTATTTCCAATGCCAGAACATACGTAAATCTTTATTCCACGTATTTTGTTCATTAGCCTAGGCACAGGCATAAACCTGCAGACTGCCATTGCAAGAGACTACTGAAATGGTGAGAGAAGAGAGAACAACCAATAGTGTTGCAAAGACATACGCTCGTAATTAAAATTTAATCAGAGCTTCTTTCCCTAATACCAGGATGGCCTTCTACTCGTCTTGATTATACTCTCAACAGGAAGCTGAAGAAGCTCTGGGGTTTTTTGCCCCTCCCTACTAGTCTGTTTCCAGAATTAAAATCACATAAGGCCTGGAACAAGATACAGGATTCTATTAATATTCTAGGATTACTCACATCACTGCAGGTTTTATAGCTTATTTCCAGAAAGGGTTTAACAGCTTTTACTTCCAAATGATTCAAGTGGACCAGCTCAAGAACTGTAGAATCTAACACGCACAGACTGTAAAGATGGAGGAGGAGGGATAACTTAAAAAGTGGCTGAAATTATGTTGCCATCTACAGGCCACATGCACACAACAGAAAAGGGAATTATATTAAGAAAGTATAGGAGACAGAGCAAAGAAAGCTAGAGGAAAATAGGAAAGCAGATGAGGAGACAAGAACTTACCATCAGAAAGATTTTTAGCCCTCTCCCCTACAACGCTATACTGTCTAAAACTCTAAATAGCAAATCACTACCATTACTTCAGTTTAATCTAATGTTTTGAGATGTTACACTTCAAAATTTCCCCCATTCAACACTCTACCACAGACCAAGAACTTCACAGAAATATCAGAGAAGTACCTTCCATTTCGTAATTCCTGGCATCCTCTTCAAACCTGGTAACTCGGAAGAGACATCAGCAAGTTCTAAGGCACCTGAAATCCCAAGAACATAAACATTCTTGAAAACAGAATTTGAGAGTTGTGTTCCTAATTAATGTTTATAAAAATAGTTTTCCTTCAAATTTTAAGACCATATTAAGACTACTGCTTTTTAAACCTTTCAAGGAACCTAATGTTATACAATTACTACAGTGTAAATTAACAAGAAAGATGGTAAGAACTGTTCATAGTAACTACAGAAGTTTGCAGGCTGTAAATTAACCAAAATATAATGGTTAGATACTTTTTGTAGCAGCTGCATAGAGTAATACTCTACAACCCATATCATTAAACATCAGCGTTCCAGGCAATGCAGTCATAGAAGTTGTTATTCTCACTTACTTAGTACTTGGATTTACTACACTGGTTAAGCATTTTTCAGAGAAGTACTCTTTTGGGATGACTAAGCCTTTCAAAATGCTTGATATATTCTCATTTTATGGACTTACAATCTTAATATATTCCAGTGTGAGAGGAAAAAGAATTTATTAATTTCTAAACGGAAAATTCCAAACTGTTTAACAGTAAGGTAAGTATCATCAACCTAACAGGACAAAAGGCTATGTGGCTAAACTATGTCAGATTACTATAAGAAATATCAACAGAGTATAATTTAATCTACTGAATAAAACCTTTAAGCTGCCCTAAATTCAGAAAGAATGATATAAAAACTTACTGTTTAAATAGGCAATCTCTCTAGAGAAGAATAACCTTAAAACTTCTTTTTTGTGATTCTGAATACTTAGTTCTTTAACAATTAGGTAGGCTTTTCCTCTTGTTGTACACAATTTATCAACCTGTTCTACAGGACTAACCATTTACTCTTGCAGTGATGGTTTAAGCAAGTCTTTTAAATAAATTAAAAAGTGACACATGAATTCATAGAGAAATTCCAAAATTACATTTCAAACCTGATTAAACTTGGTGTTTGCATCTGTCCTTCGAATATTCCTGCCTACCTACAGCATGACTTCAACTGATGCCTCAAGACCACATCAGACTGATCAGGCACTAGTCTGTCAGTACTACAATTCCCAGCAGAGAAACATGGTACGAAAGTTTTTTCCCTCACTCCTTCAGCCCCAAGGGGAAAGCAATCTCTGATCTGCTCCACAACTAGTAGTGTAACACAGTTCTAGGAACTAAGTTAACACTGAGGAACCAACAAACCTTCTGCACTGACCTGAGCAAATCCTTGAGGTCCAACGCCCCTTGCAGACCACTGCACTACCTCACCAGTCTTTAGCTACACTTATGCTCAAGCCCCAAGGATAACGTTCACCTGCTGGGACACACCATAGCCTCCAAGTAAGCCTCAGAACACCTCTACTGGGCAGAAACAAGATCTGAATGCCACAGCCAGTCAACGTCCTTACTTCCAAGTACTGAATTTGCCCCAGATGCTGCAATTGTTGGCTTCCGTTAACATCTATACTGCTTCATGCTCCTATCCAAACTAGTCCTTACTGCTTTCCAATCTTGTAATTGTTAAACTTAACTCTGGCACCCTGCAACCTTCAATAAGCCAAGCATACTATAATTTACTGGAAACATGTCTACGCTGTTCTTTCACTCAGTCTGCCAAAGAAACTACCTCTAAATAAAAACATCCTTTGAGTGGAAATTAAATAGTCAATTCCTAATTATCTGCAGGCATTTTAGCTAAACTGCTGTTTCAGAGACAATGAAATTTCATGTGTAATTTGGGGCCAGAATAGTGATTGGCACAAAGAAAACATTACACAAAAACAGGCTACTCTACTTCCAGAACCAGCTCGCTCCAGGAGCAATACAGCTCCTTCTGCTCTGTACAAGGCTCAGCTTAACAAAGTCTGTGGAACTTTTCATGCAAAATCCAATTAAATGTCTCCAAACTTCAGGTTACTGACTCAGAAAAGACAGTGTCCATCAGCTGAAGACCAGAAATTTGGACTTCTAAGCCCTACTATCACAAACTGATGCAGTGTAGCTTCCAAGCTCATCTCAATTTTTCCACCTCTTACTTCAGGTGACAGAGACTTAAGAGCAACTTAAGCAAGCCTTCATATGCAAGTCAAAAGTGTAAAAAAAACTGATGAGCTTAAAGACATTAAAATTCCAAGCATGTCAAAATGTGGGTCAAAGGATGCTAAAGGTACCAGTGACTCTCACCTACTGGTGCACAATAGCATTCCTCTAACTGCCTAAGCACACCCTGGGCTTTTTACTCCTATAGCATACAGCAGTAATGTCCCATGCTGTGTTTTCCAAAGGAAATACAAATGTCAGACATGGACTCCAACCAGTGGAATTGGTTAGCAGAAGTCAGATAACACAGACTGAATTCCACTGATCTGTAGAAGGCTTTTGTGTATCATTAACACATCTTCTTTGGGTTTTATACTTGCACCCGATTTAGGCTCATTTAGGAAGACTGCTGCTATCGACACCAATGAAACCCTACTGGTACCAAAAATTGCTGCAGTTTTGCACACTAGGAGCATGTTACCTACACTAAGCTTATTACTAGTACTATCATACATATACCCTTTTTTCGTCTGAGAAAAGAAGATTTCCCTACTCCATCCAAGCTTCCATTCTCACCTTCACTCTTTTCCAGCAGAGATGCGATCACAGCTTCATTTTCGATAGGATTCAAGGAACATGTAGAATATACCATTCTGCCGCCTTCTGCCAGCTGTTCAACACCACGGGTTGCAATTCTTAACTGCAATCTAACAGAACACTCTTGGTCTAGGCAGGTATCATTCAGGAACCAGAAAGATTTGGCATCATATTTCTTACAGGTGAAGCTGTATTGCAGACATGTAACTCTCCATGGACTAAGCCAGCACTTACTGGGTTCCACAGCTGTCACCAGTACACAAAATAAAGTTTTAAACTAAGTCAGCTTAGCGCTGCCTACACTGCAGACACACTCACAATTACACCTATTAAAACAGCAATTAGGTCAAACATTAACACTACTGCATGGTAACTTTTAACATAACATTCTGTATTTTGCTCTTTCTAGTGTCCCATCAAGTTTATTATAAAGTACTTGACACAAGAAAAGTAACACCCCAAAACCTGACTCTTTTTCTCAGAAATCTAGAGTTAAAATGAGGAGCAATCTATTACAAATATTATGGACAACAAAGCTTAGCTAGCATTGGCCACCTTAGAAAAGTATCACTGAGTTGGATCACCAGCTTATACCCTACCTGCATACTTAAAACTAAAATAAAACTTGTAATCACAAGTGAGTTACCAAGCAGTAACAAGCCACCATAGGTCAGCTGAGTCACAGTAACTGATGGCATTCCCAGCTTGTTACAAACAAACAGTAAAACGTTCTAAGCTTTTTCACCTGTGTTTAAATTACTGCTTTTTACCACATGCCTGCACTGGGCTAAGTACTCATTCACCGTCAGTTAACATAAATCAGTCTCAGGTAACTGAAACCATTTATGTATGAGTATTAATATTCTAAAGACTTTAAAACATTACTATTAAATTTTACAAGTTTCTGTATTTTCCAACAGTATTTTACCTGCTTAAATGCTAAGAATCCCAACCAAACGATTTGTTCTCTGTTATATTAGCTACCTCGTCTAAATTAATTCAATGAAAGTTAATATGTCAGATATTCGTAAGAATATAAGCAATTTAGATTCGCACACTCCACTCCTCACATCTGAACTACACTTTCTCTTAGTAGCACATAAGCTCTTGATTTGAGAGAAAAGTGATTCCTCTTAGTCTCTGCTTTGTCATATATTAACATGTGAATGCATGCATACGTTAAAGATACCGGAAAAGGAGGAGAGAGAAATGAAAGAAGCGCAGATGTGTAAGAAGCATTTTTACCCATGGAGCTGCAAACTGTTTTGTGTTGTCCACTTCTTCCATACATCAATGTTTTTCCTCATGGTTCCATCTCCACTGTAACAGAGGTTGAACTGATTTGTATTATTTGTGGGTAAAACTCATTTCATATTCAAGTCACTTATAGCAGCAAAAAATTAACAGTCCCTCTCCTGTGTTAACTAGTTCTCCTATGCTGTACCGTTTGTTTCTACACTGTTTTTGTAGTTCAGTATCCTGAGTGTAAGTTTGAAAACTGAGGCCCTTCAGCTGACCAAATTTTAAGTACTGCTTGTAATGAAAAAAGCTCACCTTGATTTGGTATCCCCTTACCTAAGACAGTTCAAGGCATTTGCCTGTTTTGGAACTTATTATAAATCATAACTCACTAAACAACACAAAAAGCATAACTCAGTAAGAGAAAAATTATAGCACTGCACTTAGTACAATAAAATCTGTGTACTGAAGATTACATGCAAGATACCTGCAGGGGACATCACATAAAATCCTGTCGTAGAAGAGGACCTCTTTTCTTCCATCAACATCTATTTGTAGATTAGGAATGCTGGAGGCATCATGATTTACCACCATGATGCACGGACTGTTTAATCTCTTAGCCTGATGAACCAGCAAATAGCAGCGTTTGTTGTCGACATCATTAGCAATCACAAAACCCTCTGGGAACATAAAATAGTGGGAAGATGCTTTACTATTCAACAGCTAAATAACTTTACACCGTTTAGTGTCTTACCTTCAAAGTTGTGTAAACCTTTCACTAAGAGATTTTTGCTTAAAAGACTGGTTATGAATAGAGGACCCCTTACTGAACATAAAATAACGTATGTCTCAAATATATTCTCAAGAGTTCTAGCTTGCATACAGCAGCAATAAGACACAACCAAGGGCCCTTCTCACTCTCAAAGTAAAACCCCTGTAACAGAGAAAACCTCCACTGCTACCAAAGACAATCTGTACATCAGCAGATTTTTCAGTAAAACACAAAATCCACTCCGCCCAACTGCACCATTTCTACAGGCAGTATTTTCTGTACGCACCTAACTGAAAGTAAAGATTCTGAAGCTTAAAAAAAAAAAAGGTAAATATCATGACCACTTTAAGGCTAAAGCAGCTTAATCCAGTGTTTGCAGCACACCACTAAAACACAGGGGCTCATGGGCCACATCTACTAAGTAAACCTGATTTATATACAAAACTTAAGCTCTAATCACATCTACTGTAGTCTGAACTGTGAAGATAGATATATAATCCGTCTCTGTCCTTCAAGCCAAGGAAGCCCACAAAGTTTCAAGGAAAAGGTGGGGTACTTCCCATCTCCTATCACTCAGCCACTTTGGGAATTCAATGTCGTTAAATGCAGTTACTTATCTGTGATATTAAAAATAATCTTCTACAAGAAAAAGCAGAAATTCAAAGTCACAAAAGTTTTTTGGTAGTTTTTCCAGACTTACTGGGAAAAGGAACATTCATGTCCGCATGCAACATTTCAATGAGCTGTGCAGTCTTAGATCCAGGTGCAGCACACATATCTAGAATCTATGAACACCAGAAAGTTAAAAAAAGTCCTACCTTGTATTTTTTAAGTACTTGAGAAATTTAGTATGTGTTCTTGTTTAAATTAAGTATTTTTGCATACAATTGCAGAATTATGATTGTTCTGAACACTGATTTGCAAAAACACAAAGTACAGTTCTGGTTTTTGTACGCATCATGGAATGCAGCTTTATGTCTGAGGGTCTAAAATATAAAAAGGACTTTGGTTTGTAGGGAACAAATACATCAGCTGAAAAAAATCTGAAAGAAATCTGAATACAGATACAGCGATATGGTCCTTTTATCAGCTCACAAGCAATTCCAACTGAAGTTAACTGGAACTTTACATATACATACACATTAAGGGCAAAGCAAAGCTATGTTCAAGAGCAAGTAGCACTTTTCTTTAACTGTCAGTAAATTAATCAGAGACTATCTGACACAGTTGATTTATACAGATTTTAAAAAAACAACAACTGCTAGCCCTCCCCACACATTTGTATTTTAATGCAAAAAATCAGAGCAGCACAAGCTGCTTGTTTCTATATCCTGTAAGAAGCACTTGGGAAGTATTTGAACTGCCCTCAGGCAGCAGAACAGAACAGCACAGATACCAACACCTGATTTCTAGCATATTTCTCCCTCCTGGTTCATCACAAACTTGGCTTGTGATCGAGTCATTCATAGAGTCACTTTCACAGCAAACCATTTGCCAGCTAACACTGTTTTCTTAAGTACGGAGGCCTAGAGTCTTCCTGCTTGCCTAGTTACAGATTTTCAGAAATATGACTCTATCTACCTTCTGGACCTTTAGCTCCAGTAAGTGCTAGCTGAAGTTGTGCAACAGGAGAAAAGAGGCAGATGGATCTGCTCAGATCCTGATGCAAGCCCCCAGCATGAACAAGACTAAACTGGAAGACAGATCCCGGAGAAATGCAAGGAGCATTTACTGACAGCACCAGAGAGCATGTGGTAAATGTTGCCTTGCAGCAGTGTTAATGCATCATGAAACACACTCAGTACAAGAGCGTCATACCTGCTGTTTAAAGTAACAGTTGTGACGCTACCAGTTTCTACTTACTTTTGTAGATAATGCAAAAGATAAAGAAGAACAAGCAAACCTTAAATATGCTCTAAAATTGTCCAGCAAACTGATGGTGAGGGAAAACTTAATTGTGAAAAATAGTTTGAAAATGAACACAGATACAGAGAGGTATCACAGTCCTCAAGCTGATCCTTGTGTAAGATAGGAATCAGCATGTAAGACATGATGTACAGAACATGATGGTTACACATGAAAAGTAACCTGCAATTTTGGTCACCACAAGCAGCTCAGAAAATAAGGCACTGAGAACCATAAAAGGTTCTAGATGACAACAGCCAAGGTATGGTTACAGCACCTATTTGCTGTCTTGTCACAAGAGAGGATAAAGAACCTATTCTGAGTTTGATTTATGGGGAAATTTGTGAAATCTTCCAGGCATTTCTGGAAAGTGCTTATTGAAATACAGTCACTGAAGTTAAACATTCAATGCCAAAAATGTACACCGCTATCTTAGCACATGCAATGGAAGTAAGGTGTGTGCAAAAATATTCTCACAATTTGTGTTTTACATTAAGTCGAACACATTCACAACCTGTTCAGCTCCAGGCAAAACGCAAAATGCACCTGTGACATATTAGGACTAAATCTATCACTCAATTCATTATTCGTTTAAGAGAGGTGAGAAGACCTTGCCTCATGTAACATAGCCATCAGCCCTGTGTCACACATTGGGTTGGGGTGACAATAGGAGAAAATAAACTGAAAAGCTATGCATGCTAAATAATGTTAACATAAGTAACAAGCATGTACGAATGAGTCTCTAAAACATATAAGCCAGAAGTCTGAAAAACCTGAAGTTTTAAGACACGCCATGAAAAATTTAAGTGCACAACATGGTTGCTTGAGACAGCAAGGCACTTCTCACTATCTCATTTAACAGATTAAAAGAATGAGGCCACCTGACAGAATCATTCTGCAAACAAATGTAGTGTATGAAAACATCACTAAGGTTAGAACATGGAAGTTTGCTACCAGATATCCCCATTCCTACAATCTGCCATGAAAAAATATCATGGGCATTCCTTACACACCTCAGTTAAAGTTAGCCAGGTACACCCTTGAGCAACCATCAACAGCATGTTTCAGCTCACCTAAATTATTTTGCCTAACAGATTTATAGAGCAGAAGTTTGCAACTTCTTCAAAAGGCAGAGAGGGGTGAAAACTACCTGGTAAAGAACATGACCATTTGGATCTGGAAAACTACGTCTGTTCAGTGTCATGAATAGCGGGAAGTGAAGAACAGCCATCTTACTTTAAAAGGGGGTTGAAACATGAATATATAACTTAGATGCAGCTAAATACATTTACACTTTGAAAGTAAGATTATGTAACTACTTAAAAACTAAGTGTTTTTTTACAGGCTACTACATAAAACTGAAAAAGCAAATATTCCCCCGACAGTCTATTTGCGATCAGAACACTAGCTGATTGCTGTAGTTTACAGGCAGAAAGCATAAAACATACCAACACAAAACAGAATTGTGTATCAGCACTGATACTGCTGTTGTAATTTGTAGTTTAATCAGCCTAACTTCCAGGAAAAAACTTTAGTACACTGTATATTCTAGAGTTACCTTATGATGAGGGTTAACATTAAGCAGCAGAGGTGGGATCATACTAACAGCCTCCTGACGACTGATATTTCCCTTGAAAGGAAAAAAGAAAACCAAAACAAACTCTTTCTTATTCCATTACAAAAGAATGCATTTCTTTTGTAACACAACTTTTAAATGTCTAGGTAGCAAAATGATAAAGTAATCAAAACCACACTGTTATAAACTTAGGATAAATTTTGTTAGCATTTAACAAACAAAATCACAGTATTTTGCCCAACTGAAATTTCCGCTAATGGCATATTTACTGCAATTTTATTCATTCTACGGATGTAGCTTCCGCTCAAGAGATGAGAAACTGGCTTCAATCAAGTGAGAAACATCCACCATTAAAGGTAAGTCTTTGTATGTACACACGAGCACTTCTTACCAGACTTAAACATCTATTTTCTAATAGCAACTGGTTATTTTACAGGCACTTGTTTCACACTCCCAAAAAAACAAAAAAAAAATTGCAATGAGTTTAGGAGAAATATTTGTAACTGCAGTTATGTGCCAGAGTCATGGGATGAATCACTGTCAACAGCAACATAAAATCCAGATTCTTCTGAGCTACTCAGCTTCTGAGAGAAAAGGTACAGTCTCAGTTTCTCATAGCGCGTTTAAAGAAATCACTGCTCAGGATATGAAAGAAAAAAAAAAAAGTCAAGTTCTATCTAAAACTTACACATTCTGTCTCGCTAACCAGAAACTGATGAAACTTTTCCAGTTGTGGTGACTTGCGTAAGATTTTTCTACTCAGGTTAGTGTGCCATGCTAACTCTTCTGGATACCTGGGGGGAAAGAGATGGAAAAAGGGCTGAGGCAAAAGAAAGAAACTAATTCGCCAGGCTGGATGTCGGGAATCTGCAGGATGCCTTACTCCACTTCCCGCTCACTTACCAGCTCAGGGACTGCGGCATTTCGACTTTTTGGCCGTCGACCTCCAGGTCCTGCAGCTCTCTGAAGTACTTTTCCTTCAGGCAGTGGAGGATCTCTTTGGCGTGACTGCAAAACAGAGATACCGCCAGAAGAAGACCGGATCGAGGCACACACCACCTTCTCCAGACGGTGGGGACCACCTCCACAGTAATAACGGCGGGTTCTCGCCAGCCCAGGTCCCCTGAAGGAGCGGGGAGTGCCGGGCCCCTGCCCGCT
>VYXH01003713.1:154545-189058 GCA_013397275.1 Burhinus bistriatus | reverse complement strand
GGCCGGGTGGCTGGTGGCAGGAGAGGTGCGGTTCTGCGGCAGTTCGGGGTCAGTCCTGATAGAAACGGCCTGGCTGCTGTTTTCTGACTGCCGGGATTGAAATTCTGCTGTTAATTAATGTGTGTTATTTAATGTCATCATCACTAACGCCTTTCCTGCTTCTTTGTATTAAGGGATTATGTGTTTTTACGTGAATTGAGCAAGTAACTGCGGCGGGGCGGTGCTCGCAGCTTTGTTTTGCTGCCGCGTGACGTGCGGGGGAGTGCTACGGTGCCTCTCGCAAATGGCATAAAAATGGAACGATTGGCGCTCTCAGCGCATGGTATCGTCTGTACCCTATAGCTGTGCCTCTTGTCGTGGCCCGTTCCCCCGCCTTAAGCAGTGGCTGGACCAGAGAGCCTTAAGAACACTGTTCCAACAAGGAAAGTTCAGCTCTGGATGCTGATAAAATGTAATTTTAATATTGTGAAGTAGTAGCTATTTTCCAGTTAAGTCTTTCAACATTCGTTTCAGGCGTTGGGCTCCACGGTCAGCAGTTGGACTTGATGATCCTCCTGGGTCCCTTCCAGCTCAGAATATTCAGTGGTTCATTAAAATACTGACAAAGCTGAGGCTCGGTGGCCCATATTGCCATGTAGTCAATGGTATTTAGGTATTTTGTAAAACTACTTGGGAGATGGCAGCTTAGCTGGAGCTCGGGTGAGGCTTTGCTATTCCATTTGAGTCATTGACAACAGTTACTGGTAATACTCCAGAAGTAATTTTGCCACCATACTAATACAGCAGAGGTGGATTTGTCAGGCTAATTTTAAGCTGAATGTGTGGCTGATAGAGTCCTTTTCCAGAGCTTACGGTGAGAGGCTGTTGCTTTTGACTGAAGGTATTCCACATCCTTGTGGCTGAGAGGGATGCCGGTGTACAGTTGGGCTGGTGGCTGACTGCCTTCTAAGCACAGGAGTGCGTTTTCACTCTTGCTTTTGCCATTCTTGAGAGTAAAGAGATTATTAGCTGTGGCATGGGATCTTAACTCATCCTCGATGTCTGGGAAGAGCTAGAGACGTGGGGTGAAGTTTTGTACAGAAAGCTGAGCTGTACCTCAGGCTTTTTTTTGCAGTTGCTTATTGCTATTGTTGGACTGAGGGACTGTTCTGTAGGTGAATATAGACTGGAAGAGACCTCTGTTATTCAATTCCCTTTGTTGTAATGTAGTGGGCTTTAAGTAATCGTATTAACGAACTTATTATGCTTTCTTGAAAGCTGTTATGGTTTTGCTTCCTCTGGAAAGACTCCTTTGAAGCAGTAGTCCTTGGGTAGCTGGAAAACATGTGAAGAATGCTCAGGCTTCAGTAATCCTGCACCTGTATTGTTCTAGATTGTAGTTAGATTGATAGGTGATTTGGAGTTGGCTGATTAGGTGAGGCAGGGCACAAAACCATTGACCTGCTTTTCTTGTTTGGAGCTTGTTTTTTTACTCACGTAATCCCCTGGGAGAAGTAATCAAGATTCCTTTCCCAACTGGGATGGCAGTTGAGGATTTGCCAAATCTTTTAAGAGGTATGATAGGGTAGACCAAGATTGCCAAGGCAAAGCAATTAATGTTTTTAAGTGACTTACAGGACTAGGAGGAAACTGAGCTCAATTAGGTTAATTTCAGGGGGACTGACTCTCACCCCCTGGAAGTGCTGGTGGATTTGATGTAGGGATTGTGAGACCTGGCTTGTTTCAGAAACCTTGATGATGCCACTGAGGATTTAGGAACAAAGGAGGACAAAAAACCCACTGCGCTTAACATCAGTTGCCTTTACTGCTCTTGTGAAAGTAATTGCCTTGGATACAAAGTTCAAAATTTCTGTCATAAGGGGAGAGAGAACTGATCTTGTAATTCTGATTAGGCAACAAAATTAACATTTAGGTGTCCAAACAAGTCACCATCCTTCTGAACTAGGATCAAAGACTCCACTAAGAATTTGGAAAGCAGGATAATATGGACTATGGATTGTAGTTTTGGACACTAAAAGTATCTTTTCTGTTTGTTAATGCAACAATTGTTCTTTCTTTTTTCACTATAGGGCGCTCATATTTCCTCTTCTCATCCGGGCAGGAAAACCAACACCATTTTTCACCTTTGTGCTAGCGCTTCTGTTCTGTGTTTATAATGGATACTTGCAAGGCCGAAGCTTAAGCAACTATGCAAAATACCCTTCAGGCTGGTTAAAAGATCCACTTTTCATTACAGGTGAGTTAAAACATGCCATGAGAATATTAAGAGTAGTTCTCTTTTGTCTTCACAGAATTTTATTTTTTATTATAACTTTATAGTATCTTCTATCCCATTTTATAACTTTTCTTATAGTTAATCCTCTTGTTTGCAGTAGCTGGAAGCCTTTTAACCTCTTTTTATTCTACAACTGTGAACACAATGACATTTCCTACAATGTCAGTACTCGATGAGCTGATTGCCATCTTTATTCTTTAACACCAATCTGAATACAGGTCATATTTGTTTTTTTAATACAGGAGCTTGAGGCCTTAAATAGAACCAGCAGCATACAGGTTTAGAACAAACAAAGCAGACTTTCTATATAATATGTGGATTAAAGTGAAATCCCTCGTTTCTTGATGTTGTAGGTACTAAAGGTTTTATGTGGTCAAACGGAAGTGAACAAATTCATGGAGTAAAAATTCAGTAAGGGTAGCTGCTAAATACTAAGATACCACTTCTAATGCCAAAAGTCCTTGATGTTAGGATATTTATACATACATGCACCAACCCACCCACCATTGGAATTTGTCAAAGAATGAACCCGGCCCACAAGGAAGGGGTTGGAGGGGTTGATCATTTGCTCCTATCAGGAAGTGAGGTTAGTTTGTACTTGAAGCCATGCATATGATTAAAAGGTAAAGATGTTTAGTGACAAAGTATTGTCTTTGCCCTGTTGTTTTGTTTCCTAGGCATCTGCTTTTGCCTACTGTCAAAAACATAGTATCATTTTCCAAGGAAATCTTTACAGAAGGATCTTTTTGATCTGAAGATAAACCAGAATTTTTTGCCTGGTCAGTCAAAGGTAGAATACTGGGCTGTGTGGATCCTTGATTTGACTCAGTACTGTTCTTGTTGTTATTCTGAAGCCAGAGCAAGTTAGTGCTTCTCCCAGATTTCGCAAGCCTTTTGCAGCAAGAATAAGAAAGTTTTTTTATCTTTATTACAGCATTATTGCGATGACAATAGAGGACCACTGTGCTAAATGCTGTCATGACTATAAGATTGAAGAAATTTAAATCGAAATGTATTCTCTTGCCAAGCTTAGGAGGCAGTACTGCTGGTGCTCTAAAAATGGAGAAATTGAGGTGCAAGGGAGTGACTTCTGTGGGCACTAGGCACTTGGATATACTTTGAGATTCTCACGGTTCTCTTGAAATTCCAGTCTCCTTAAACTTGGATCCAACAAAAAACTGATTAAAAGATCTGCTGATCAAAACTGTTGAAGACACTGACGCAACACAGACTTTGTTTCCTAGTTTAGTACCTGAATCAAAAGATACCTCAATACAGTGCTGTAAACAAATCGTGAATCAAGAGCTGTAAGTCAATTCCTCCTTACTGAAAGATCTTAAAAAATTAAGATAAGACTGTTGCTCACGTTTCCTTGGGGTTTTTTGAGTTTCAAGGATTTCAGAGAGATGCAAATGTAAAATGATAATAGTTAGATTCATCTGCTTTCTGTATATGAATTAGTTTGGTTTGGGTTTGTTTTTTGTTTTGGGTTTTTATTGTTTTTTTAAATAATATCAGTTTGGAATATATGCTTATGTATATTTATTTCCAGTACTGCTAATCATAAGCAAAGTGTTGCTTTCATGACTATTGTCAGTCAAAATACTGCTTTAAAAAGTTATCCTCAAAACTAAGAAAGTGAAGATTCCTGGTATACACAGCAACCATTTTAATAGTGTCACTCGCTGGTGTTTCTGAGGCTGTTGTTACAATGAATCTTTAGATAAAGTTTGGCATGGCTATGAAACAACCAAACTTAAGATTTCTTGTTTCTTTTGTTCCTGTAACTAGAATCTTTTGGGCTTTTTTCATTTTGTTTTGTAATGCACATCAATATAATTGGAACATAGTGGATATTTAGAACTTCTTTGGTGTTCATCCCAGCTAGGTACCTCCAAGTATCTGCTGTTCATGCTTTGGTGAACTCAAATGCAGGAGTGCTGTATTGTATGCTGGATGTTCAACAACTGGACTATTATGTCCTAGTTCTTCAAAAACATCTGGCGGTGTCTTTAAGCAGCTGTTTAAAATTAATAAAAATAGAAAATGAGAAAATAGCAGTAGCAAGAAAGCATATTTGCTGAGAGCTAACAAGATATTTCTTCAGTCTATGAATTTACATGTGGAAGAGAAATGGGCGAGTTTCTACAAGTAACAGCCAACCAAGATTCAGTAGTTGGAAGCTGAAATGAGATAAACTTGCAGTGAAGATGGAAATTTGGAGAAGTGAGGCTGATTAACCATCGCAGTGGGAGGCTTCAAACAACTGATGCATTCTATGAGGACCCTTAGCGTACAGATTGAGTGTCTGTTTTCAGATGCTTAGGAGTTAATGCTGGGAAAGCAATAGCTTTTATCTACATCCACAATTGATTTGGAGCAGCAATACAGTGTTGATGTGGCTCCCTCATGGTTTGTCTGGTCTGTGTGCTGGTATAGTTCAGAGCAGTGAACTCGCCTGTTTTCAGAGGAAATGGAAATGTTCTGCCTCAAATGCAGTACAACACTTGATAAAACCATGAGCTTGCAAACCAATGTGGGAACAACTTCATAATCTTTCAGCAGGTACCTTACATATGTGTGCCAATAAAAAGCTTGTGAATTTACCAAGAGTACCCATGCTACCCTGAAGCAGTGAATGCTACAAACAGGGACATATGCACCTGTGTGTTTTATTCTTGTGTTCTTTCCTAATATGTCTGCACTTCTGGTTTGAAACTCCTTCCTTCCTTTGCATGCTTTAGGTTCATCAAACCCTTTGCAGTATGCTGTATGTCTCTTCTTACTCCTTTAAATCCTGATTTAACTACTTCCTTGTAATATTGATGGCTAACCCTTCTGTGCTTCAAAACACTTCGCAGCAGCTTTGTGAAGCAGGGCAGTACCAATAACTCAGAAGGTGCAGGTGACAGAACATCCGCACCTAGTCTGTTGTGTGAGGCTCTTTATCTGGCAGTCAGGCAACCAAGCAGATATGCTACCTCTGCTCTCTACACAGAACAGACATGAAGAGAGCATGGGCATTGTCCATAACTAGATATGGTCTCATGACCCAGGGATGATGGTTAGTCAGTATCTCTCCTAATATCTCATAGACATCTGGATGCTCCAAATGATCTTGTGTCTTCTTGGAAAGACTAACCACACAATCTGAGGTGAGGCATGGGTTCACCTGAAGTCTCTACTTTCAGTGCAGCTGTAGAAACTGGCCTCCTGCTGTTTCTATATGGTATCTTGCACTACATATCTTGAAACCCGGACTGGGGAGGTGAGCCAGACAGCAGTTGTACTGTCACTCTTGAAATAGCCTGCAGAGCAGGAGTAGGTCTTTTTGTATGATATTCTCTGAAGGGGAGAGAAGTAAAAGAGAGCATCTGTTGTTTGTTTCAGTGGCCAACCCAAACCATGACAATGGGTGAGGGTGAAGAGGGCACTGGTGCAACAACATGCACGTGCTCTTCTGTTGCACTAGGTTGTTCGGCACTATAGACCTAGATACTGTTCTTCTTATGCAAGTATTATGCCAGTCCTTAACTTGTGGGTTTATCCTCATGAGGGCAAAAAGCCTGTTGAGTTTAATAGTCTCATGAGGTCATCTATGTTGCGTGGTGCATCCTGGGTGTCTGAGAATCCACTGGAGTATGCTGTGGCTCCCTTCCTGTTTACATATCCACGCTTGCCTTAGGTGGAAGCCAAGTCATGCAGATCGTGGTGCACACCCAGCTCTTGACTCTGTAGAGTGCAGTCCTAGGGTTCAGCCATGGTGAGGACAGCAAAGTACCATGCCCACAGAGTACAGGTGCAGGGCACGTGGTTATGAAGTACTTCAGGGGAAAGTGGATCTTCAAATTGGAGAGGGGTACTGTGAAAATAGCCTACATTCGTGGGCTTGTTGTCCATGAAGAGAGATTTGATTGTTTCCTTCTGATATGTGGTAGTTTTCAAATAGGAGGGGTAAAAAAAAAAAATGCACAGGATCAAACTAAACTTCTGTAGTAACTGGGCACTCTTAAAGCAAGTTCTGGTCTTTTTGCATTATCTAACAAGTTCTTGGTAGTTCATATACTAATTTACAAACATACGAATATGGAATACGCAGGTAACATTCTCAAAGAATTACTGTGGCGTTTCAGAGAAGTCAATCATTTCCTCTCCTGAGAAAGAAATAAATTTTTCTTCCTAGAACTGATACTAACTTTCAGTATAGATTTTTGCTCATGTTAATATGGAATTAAACAAATGGAAATATTGTTTCCATTTAAATACAATTAATTTGTGTGCTTGTTAAGAAATTTCCTTTCAAATTATTGTATGGATAGAAATAATGATTTGCTGTTGTATGAATAACATCCCTTTTGTTCCAAGGTAGTCTCAATCTTCTCTGGCAATTAGCAAATTGATACGTAATTACCAATGCTAAGAGAAGCAAATTATTTTTGTTGGATGCAGCTGGACTTCAATATTCTCTGTTTGGATAGATACCTGTTTTGAAGGAAAAAAGTTAAAATGATCTGTTTTACTAAAAGTGGATTCAATAGCATTTGAATTATTCACCTTGTAGCTTCAAATGTTGTGATTATACAAATTGACCTAAATTCCTCATTACGTTGATCTAATCTATTTTATGATGGTATAATAGTTGAAATAATTATGATAACATTTAACTACAAAAGACACTTTGCATATGGCATCTACAGACCTTAATTGCTGATGGAAACATACTGGACTGTGCTGTATGAGCAAAAGGTTAAGAAACGTGCTTGTTCACAGGACTAAATTCTGCTATAAGTCTTGTAAGCAGATTGTAACAAGCTAATCAAACAACACTTTTCATTTACATAGATAAATATGGAAAGAGCTTTCACGCAGAAACCTCAATTTCTCTGCAGAGCAGTCATTTCCTCCTAATTCATGTGGAAGCAGACAGCTAGGTCCTTTAAACGCAGACCACAAGGGATTGAGAGAAGAAAGCTGCCTGTCTAACAGCTTGTTCGGAAGG
Organism: Burhinus bistriatus; assembly: GCA_013397275.1. Taxonomy (NCBI): domain Eukaryota; kingdom Metazoa; phylum Chordata; class Aves; order Charadriiformes; family Burhinidae; genus Burhinus; species Burhinus bistriatus. Next base: position 181,784 of record VYXH01003713.1, on the reverse strand, counting down.
CAAGGTTCACTTACATCTGTAGCTTCCCTTCAAAATGTAGCTTAAGTCTTGGTAAAGTATACTCTGACAGCCTACTAGTCCTGTAACGTGGCCTTACACATCTGGATATTCACTTAGTCTCTTTGCTGACGGTCATACTACTGGGCTTCTCTGTATTGGAAGAGAACCATCTGAAAGACTCAAGTTATGAGTGCAAAAAGGCAAAGCTTTCTTTATCTGGAGTGTGAAGTAACTTTGTTCTAGAAGCACTTTACTGGCCTTTACTTGGTAATTTATATAAAACTCAATGGCTTTGGAGGTGGATTCAAAGCAATGCTATCTACCATCAGACCCTAAACGTCATCTACTAGCAACCAGGAATGCTGCCTTCAAAGGAAGATAGCATAGGTAACATGTAGCCAAAGACTCAAAATGGAAGAGTGAAAATACTGAATTCTAGTCTGGAATTCCTTTTGATTTATCCCATGCAGTTACGGCAACAAGACATAAGGATGCAGGATGCTACTATAATATCAGTTTCTATGAAAACCTGGTGTAAATGGTTTAGCCATCTTGCCAAATGACATGAGAACAGCAAACGGTGCACAACTCCTTCACGATTTTATTACTGCTTTTTTTGCAAAGAAGTCTGCTGTGCAAATGCTGGTCTATTGTCAGTATAAAAAAGAAAAAAGGCAGGAGGGACAACACTAAGATGTGCCCTTTTGACAGGAATGGGAATGGCTGATTCACTGTTTAAAATTTGTATGTATTCGATTTTCTATGTGGAAGTTAGGGAAATACACACATTACATCTGTATATATGCACATGCATACTTTTATAGAAGTCTAGCAACATAAGAATAAGTACTATCCCTGTCTAGAGACCCATTGGTTATTGTGAGCTCTGTTGACTGAAGAGCTCGGTGTCGGATTGGGATTGTGCAGGATGTCACCAGACTTGCTTATACTGTGTATATTATTACTGCTTTAAGATAACATGCCTAATATGTGATAATGATTGTAGTTTGTTTTCTGATCAAGCACCTCAGCTCAGTCTATTAAAGATACTGTTTTAAATATTTCCTCTTCAGGCTTTATTGGGTGGCTGGTTGGCATGGCAATCAATATTCATTCTGATCATATTCTCAGAAATCTGAGAAAACCAGGGGAAACTGGTTACAAGATACCAAGAGGTGAGTAAAAAATGTTAGAATTTTATATAGTAAAAGAAGCACCTCATATCAGGAGAGGCTGAGAGAGCTGGGACCGTTCAGCCTGGAGAAGAGAAGGCTCAGGGGGATCTTATTGATGTATATACCTACCTGATGGGAGGGAATGAAGAAGAGGGAGCCAGGCTCTTAGTGGTGCCCAGTGACAGGACCAGAGGCACTGGGCACAAATTAAAACACATGAAATTCCATCTGAATACACTTTTTGCTGTGAGAGTGGTCAGACACTGGAACAGGTTGCTCAGAGAGGTTGTGGAGTCTCCATCTGTAGAGATACTCAAAACCTGGCTGGACATGGTCCTGGGGAAACCTGCTCTAGCTGACTGAGCTGGGGGCGGTTGGACTAGATGATCTCAAGCGGTCCCTTCCAACCTAAAATGATTCTATGTAAAGATGACCTTCTAAAGCTTGGTGTATTCTAGGGGAAATAGTAATTTATGATAGACTGCTATTTCCAGTTTCTTCGCTATCTAACTTAAGAAGTGTTTTCATAGTGTGGGAAACCTTTTTTTCTCTTAAGCCAAGCATTGTAAGCGATCTGTTTCATGGTATCACATGAATTGTGTGAGTCTTTGAATTTCTTGACCAACTTTGACTGTATTTTTAGAAGTGGTAAAGATGTAACGTAGCATTCCACAACTTCTATGAGAATCAGCAGATAGGTGGAGAAAGACTTAAATTATCATCCCAGTAGGGGGGGCAGGCAGAAAGTACTCAGCTACTTATGCAGCCAGGTGGCTGGCCCATCTTATGTTGTCCCATGTATGAAGAGGGAAGGATCTTAAGTAATCGGAGAGCAACAGCTACTGCGGTAAGAGACACAGGGAGGAGAGGACAGAAATCCAAAGGCGCTTAGGCATTATAAGTTCTGGCCTTCATGGGAAAATGGAGAAAGTGATAAGTACTTCTTATGCAACACTTACTGAAGTGTTAATGCTTATTGACACTTTTGGAAGCATTAGACTCTTCCAGGTATATTATACTCAGTGATAGCAGAGAAATAATAGTTACCTCTGAACTTTGCTGTTTCTCTGAGTTTTTTCTTTCATTGTTCCTCTCTGGGTTTTAGTGATACTTTTTTACATAAAACTGGGAGAAATAGATATAGAAGACAGTAGATTGTTATTTTTCACCAAGAAGATAACTTCATACCTTTAACAGATCTAAATCCAAGTGCCTGTGTTAAAAAAAAAAATGAACATACTGTGCTATGTTCAGTGTACAAAAAAGTTCTGAAGGAAATTTTTGCTGCACAATCAGGAGTTGGTTTTTTTGATATTGCTTATCCAATTCAAGTGCTAGAATTCTGCCTCTCTTGTCACAAAAGCAAAGTAATTAAAGCAAGGTCAAAACATGTCCTTTATTACACATGGCAAATATGTGTTTGTTTAGTCCCACTGGTAAAGCTCATACTGATATGTTATCCATTTGTACACTAACTTTGGAATCAGGGTGAAAGTTCTTTTATAAAACTCCCAGCAGGTGAGTACTGACTGTTTATGCATAATTGGCTGTAAAACACATGTGATGCAGACTGCCAATTACTGATTTCACTGAGTGTCAGGGCTGAAGTAGTAGACCTGATGGGGAATGGGAACAAAAGGGCAACACATATTAAGCTAGAGGATAAATTTGGAACTCTAATCCATAATAGTAATATTGTTCATAATTACCTTAATTTCTGAAGTACTTAGATTAAAGAAAATAAACATTATATGCTAACTAACCCTAGGAGTATTTTCTGGGACTCTTAAAGGGGAGCATATTTTCTATTTTTGCATATTTTAAAAAAGGTTTAGTTTATGATAAAAGAGCCAGTTTGATGTCATTGTTAATTATTTACAGAGGCATGAAATCACTTCTGATACTGGTAAATCTGCTTTTCTTCCATGATTTAAAGAGGAAAAATTGAGCTGGAGAAGGTCTGTCTTTGAGATCTGAAGTGATCCTTCATAGTACAGCTTGAACTGAAAAACACTGCTTCTATTGCATTTAAAATTATATAAATAGTCACTGGTCATATAGCTCTTATTGGACTTACAGTAAAAGATAGTATTGGATATCTCCTTGATTAAGGTGCTTTTAGAATAACTCTGTCCTGCTTTTAGGAGGAATGTTTGAGTATGTCAGTGGAGCCAACTTCTTTGGAGAGATCCTGGAATGGTTTGGGTTTGCCCTTGCCTGCTGCACCGTTGAAAGCCTTACATTTGCGTTGTGTACGCTTTTCATCTTGGGTTCAAGGGCAAAACAACACCACCAGTAAGTGTTTGTGTCTTATAATTTCTGTTGTCTCTATGCCACACTTCATAACCAGTTTACAAATTATGCTTCATCCCATAGAGATGTTGCAGATCAAGTCTTGTGAAAGACTTTGCTGCAGTGGAGAATATGATAGAGAATACTCTGAGTAGTATCAAGCACTGCAGAATTTCAAAGGGATAGTACTAAGCATAAGGAGCATAAACACACACAGTGTACAATGAGGTGGTCAAAATAATGGCTTTTAAATGAACATAGTTCATCCTGGACCTGTAAAGATTATAGACTCATTTAGGAAAATTCTTTACTTGATCATATACTATACTGTCCCTTGCAGCTCAAACTTGTCTCTATAATATTAAAATTTTGAAAATCACTCTAATGGTTTCTGTTACAGGCATCCTTTATAGTCAAGTCTATATTGTCTATAATCAAATGTATAGACAATATGAAAACAATTCTGGTAGATGATGTTTAATAAAGTCTGTGCTCTGTAATTAAACAGTCTGACTGCTAGTGTACTGTGTTCATAATGTGACTTCCCTGCTAACAGAAGGATCATAGCTTGAGAATATTTGTTTCTTGAAAGAAATAGCATGTTTAAAAGAATTTGAACACCTTAGTCTTATTTTATTTTCAGCTTCTGCTTTGGTTCTCATGCTGAAACTTAGTGGCATAAGAGGAAATAAACCTGAATTTGTGGAGAAATAGGCTGAAAAAAGCCATTACTAACAGCAGCAGGGCAACCATGGCTATGTCTACTGGAGTCTTGAAAGCCTCTAGAATTTGAGTTTTTCCTGGACGTGATTTGTGGGTCTTCCAGTTCTGTATTACCCTCCCAGTGAACAAGGTTTTTCATACTATCCAACCTGAACCTTCCAAGCCCGTTGCCTGTGACCATCTCTCCTTGTTTTACCACCTTCTGTTACTGAGCAGAGTCATAAATAGCTTAGATTGGGAGGAGCATCTGGAGGATGTTCAATCCAGTCATCTGGTGTGACCTGCTCCAACCAGGGCTAACAACAAGGCTCTACCAGGTTGCCCAGGGCCTCACCTAATTGAGGTCTGAGTGTCTCGAAGGGTGGAGGTTTCAGCATGTCTCTGGCAAAGCACCGGAATAGGATTTTTCTCATCCTCATGGAGGAGAGGGTTTTTCCTTGTGTCCAGTTGGGATTTGCCATGTTGCACGTTTTTTCCCCGCCACTTACCCACTTGCTGTGTGCCTCCAAGAAGGGTATGGCTCTGTCTTCTCCCCAATATCGCTGTAGGTAGTGGAAGAGTGCAATTAGATCTGCCTCTTAACTACTTTTCCAAGCTGAACAAGCCTAGTACCCTCAACCTTTCTTCTTACATCATCTGTTCCAGCTATGCAGTTGTCTTAATGACCATCTGCTGGATTTTTTCCCCAGTTTGTGAACATCTCTGTTGCACTGGAAGCTGAAAACTGGAGGCAGTAATGCAGATGCTGGCTCTCAACTGCTGAATAAGTACTTCCCTTGACTCAGTGTCTCTGTACTTGTTAAAGCAGGCCAGTATGCAGTTAGCCTTCATCATTGCAGGGATCTATTACTGACCTGTGTTCAACTTGTCCACCAGGATGTCCATATCCTTTAGTGAAGAGCTGGTCTCTAGCCAGTCTATGTCTGGCCTGTACTTTCGCATGGGGCCACTGCATTCCAGCTGCAAGAGTTTGCATTTAATTCACAGTTTTGCTCTATTGTCTTAATTCACCTTCCATACCTGTAGGCAGCAATAACAGGGCCCTTTAGTCTCCTCCTCACCAGACTAAGCAATGCCAGGTTCCTCAGCCTCTCCTCATATTATATTCTTCAGGCTCAAATTTCATGGTTGGTTTCAGTCTGTCTTAACCCTTGACAGAACTCTTTCAGAGCTCTTGACTTACAGAATGTTATGAAGAGCTAAGGGTTGTTGAAGGAAGTACTTTCCACTAAAGGAAGACCCATAAAAATGGAAGAGAGGTACAGGAAAAAAAAAAACACCAACTAAAAATAGCAAATCTATGTATGTGAAGAAATACTTTGGTGTAGTCTATTTAGTTTGAAAAACTTGGAATAAGTGACTGAAAAGAATAAATAGTGTAATTCTGGTATCCCACAGCTGCAGGTAATCATGCATTGTATGTTGTTCTTTGCTTATTCCAGATTTGATCTTGCAATTAGCTATTGGTAAGATGAATACCTGCATCTTTGAGGAGCCCAGATGAAGTTAATTCCTTTGTTTTAGAGAAGCAGAAGAATAAATATTTGAAAATGGGAGTAAATGTGTTTGTTATATAAGGTGACCAGACAAATAATAACATTTGGTAGCACTATGCATTTAGTCTGTTAAAATTTTCTGGATTTGAAATTAGTGATGGTCTTTGAGGGCAATTAGCAGTTAAGGCTAGTGTAATGTTTGTCATATTCAGTTTGACATCCAGTCACATCCTGACTGGAACTGAAGATGTTTATATCCAGAACAGGACTGTCTGTCATTCCAGTATGTGAACTATCTCTTGCTTCCACATGAAGTCATTATACAATTCAACATGTTATCCCCTTGGATGTGTTTGGGGTTCCTCCCCCTCACCCCCCACTTCTAAAATACAAATACTCAGGATGCAGAACAAAATACATCTTGCAACAACAGGCTATACTTTCCCTGGTTGCTCTCACCACATCTGTTTTGTTTGATTTCTCATTGCTGGCAGCAGTAACTTTATTTTGTTGTAGCTGTTGATTAGATGTCACTAGGATGAGTGTAGTAAATGGCAGTTTCCTATCTGAGTAGGTTCTAAAGGCATTTTTCTGGTTTGTAGCCAGAAAATATATGGATTAAATTGACTGTAATGTACAATTACTTAATTTCCTCAACAGCGTTTTGAAGACTCAATACTCATCAGATTTCTGTCTTTGTTTTTCAGATGGTACCTTGAGAAATTTAAAGACTACCCAAAGCACAGAAAAATTGTCATCCCATTTGTGTACTGAGCTATGCTTTTAATACTGTTTTTGAAGTGGCTCCTTCTTGTAACAGCTAACACTTTACAAGTGTTGGCTGCTTAACAACATACTCTGACCATCACTGTGACAAAGCCTTTGCATCAGTGCTGCTATTCGTTACTGCTTTTCCTCTTAATGAAGACCCAGAATCTGATGGACATGGTGAATAGGAACAGAAAAGCTTTTCCAACCGTGGAGCACCATCATAAATACATTAGGCAATGCGTCTGAATTTACATGATGGAAAGAACTGTACAGGACTCCTGATGCTTCCTTTTTGGCCTACGCAGGCTTCTGCTGTTTCCACTTGACCTAGCCACGCTGGCCTTAGGATTGTGCCATGAGTCCAATCGCCCTCACTGCAATCTGGATGGTGTATTCTCCCTGTTATTTGTCTGCATACACAAATGGGGTTGATTTTTTTTTTTTGCTTGCCTTCCTAATACTTTCTTCCTCCCACCTGCATTTCCAGGAGAAGGGGTGATGCAGACTAAGGACATTAGGTGAATATAGTTGCTGTTAGGTAAGAGAACAGTGTTCCTCCATTTTGCACTGTTACACAGATATGGACACTGTCTAGATGATACTTAATGCCACTTATATAAACAGCTGTAGTGCTAAATTTCCCAAATAATAGATTAAGATTGTCATCTGTCTCTCAAATCTGATAACTCTCAATATTCAGTATGTCTCTTCTCACTCAACGCTATCTTTGGAAGGCATTCTTTATTTGGGATACTTAGCCCAGTCTAGCATTGTTAACAATTGTGTAATGTTTTCTAACTTACTTTATAAAAAAAAAACCTTTATTTTTACAAAATTCCATTACTATGCTGTTTAAAAAAAAAAAAATCAAGTGTCTTCCTTCTCCTGTTGATAATAGTCCAGGTGATTTTATATTCCAAAAATCTGGAATCTTTTAGTGCTGCTTGTTTTATCAATGTCACTTCTCACCTCCCCCCCTACACTTTTCTCCCAGAGGACTCCAGAAGGGTTTCAAAAACATGATGGTAGCCAAGCATATTGACTTTTGAGTTTCAGGCATATGTGTCCTTTGCCTGCTTGTGATATTAAAGAATTTTTTAGAATTGCTGAAAAAAATTAAAATTCTACGGAAAACTTAAACAACAACAACAAAAAAACCCCAAAACCAAATAATAATAAACAACAAACATTAAAAAAAAAACCAAACACAAAACCCCAAAACTCTGCTGCTAATATACTTTGGAAATAAAAATTTTGCGACGTGTCCTCTGAGCTGTTTACACTGTGTATGTTGGGTTTTGTTCTTGAAAACAATTTCGTAATATAATTTTGCCAGATGCTGAGTTTTCAAGTACGGTATTGCAGTGACCTTTGTTTAAAGCTCAAAATTCTTTGTTGGTGAGTTACACTGCTGTAGTAATCAAAGTAACATATCTGATGAACCTTGTATTTAAAATAGTAAATATTAGTTTAAAAAAAAACAAGTACCTTCAGGAAATGGGTGATGAGAAAGGACTTTGTGACCTAAGCTTCTGCTTAGCAGTTGTTTTTTCCTCTTCTCCTTTCTGCCATGTTTAATACACTACTTACTGCACTGAAGTCTTGGCTATCATTAAGGATTTATTCAGGGGTATAAATAAGTGTAAAAAAGAAAAAAAAAAATCTATTTTTATTGACTGAAATAGTCAAAGGAAGGAGGGCAGGGAAACTGCTAGTCCTGCAGTGATGGCAACTTACCTGCAGCCAAGCTCTTGGACTGCCAGTTGCTCTTCCTGATGTTGACTGGGGTGACTGATCCTGCTCTCAGCCAATATCCAAAAAGTCCAGCTCTGGGAGAACATAGGAATACCGCTTCCCTTGCCAGTGTCATTACTCAATTCTCAAATTGTTTAATCATTTTTTTTAGTGTTTACATATTTCCTTGGTGCTTTACTTCCCCTCTTGATTTTGTTGTCACACTCTAATTTGACATTGGATCCTAGCAGTCTTGATGAACACTCAGTCATGCAGTTCCCTGGGGAGAGGATGGTGGGGAGGATGATTTACCCCTCAATGCTAAAGTGGAGTTAGTGGACAATAAAATTTCGATAGGATCACTTAAAGCATATTCTGAAGAGTCTTATATATTTAGATGCTTCTATACCCTGTCGCATCCCTTGGTGGTTTTTTAAATCTTGGTATGTAAATTATCCAGCTATCAAAATCTGTTTTAGGGGAGAAAATACTTTACAGGATTCAAAGAGCACTATCTACTTTAGGTGTTTAAATAATGCTTGTATAGTTTATGGTGAGTTAGTATCTTATATCTTTAGGGATATTTGTTTAAAAAATCACTAATAGGACAACCAACCAGTAAAAAAATCTGGCTGCAGCACTTTAGTCTCTAATCCACTACCTCTTTTTTTTTTTTTCCTTTTATGAAAAGGCAAAGATTCTTTTAATGGTAAACAGTGAGAAACTGCTTAGTGTTCAGTATGTCTCCTTATATTCAAGAGCTGTAGTTCTCTGTACTCAGTAGTCCCTATAATCACTTCTAGAAAACTTGTACTGATGCCTCAGTTTTGCTCTGGTGCTATGCTGCTAAAATATTTATCTTGACTAAAAGTTCAGCTGTTTTGCTCTCATAATGTTAATTTATGGTTTATCTATAGCAGGATGGGCATCTGAAAAGTGATGCTCTGACAGCTTATCCATGCTCTTTCTCTTATTACAGAAAAGGAAAAGCTAAGGTCTATGGGATGTGAGTGTCAGTGTTTTTAGAAATTCTAGTCAATTGGCTTATAAAAAAGGAGGAAAAAGAGAAGAGGGTTTTGTTCTTTGTGTGTCTATATTTTAGATTGTCATTATACTGCTGGAACCTTCCTTAAGCAAAGTACAGAATTTATTTGAAGCGGTTCCTTAGAAAACAAGTCTTCTGAGGAGCGGCTGAGGGAACTGGGGTTGTTTAGCCTGGAGAAAAGGAGGCTGAGGGGAGACCTTATCGCTTTCTACAACTACCTGAAAGGAGGTTGTAGTGAGGTGGGGGTCAGTGTCTTCTCCCAAGTAACAAGTGATAGGACAAGAGGAAATGGCATCAACTTGTGACAGGGGCGGTTTAGATTGGATATTAGGAAAAAATTCTTCACTGAAAGGGTTATCAAACATTGGAACGGGCTGCCCAGGGAAGTGGTGGAATTGCCATCCCTGGAGGTATTTAAAAGATGTGTCGACGTGGTGCTTAGTGATGTGGTGGACTTGGCAGTGTTAGGTTAATGGTTGGATTTGATCTGAAGTGTCTTTTCCCACCTAAATGATTGTATGGTTCTTGAATTTCAAGACCAAGGTACATCAGTGAAAAGCATACGATCAACTCAGTCAAATGCTAGAACTGCCTTTTGTTTGAACAATGTCCCATTTATTTGTCATACTTTGCTCTTGCTCTCTTCCTCTTTCAGCAGCTTTGACAGATTTTTTCTGTTAGAAAATACCTGATAGTGAAAAATTTTGAAATTGCATAGTGTGAAAATGAACTCTGTTCTGCGCATTCCAGGAGAAAACATGTATGTTTGCTATTGGGTATAATATCTGTAGCAATTGTTAACAGAGACTTTTCTATTCTGGCTGCCTACATCTTTCCCCTAAAATCCCCTACTAATAAAATATGATTTGCGGTGTCTTGCTTTTTTTGTTAGTAACCCTTTCTGTAACTTGCGGAGGTTGACCAAGGCTTTTGTACCAGCAATTTCATTATCCCAAATGAGGTCTTGGCGACTGTAATAATAAGGTTGTATTAGAGTAACCTAGATCCCTGTGTGGACTTGACAAGATGCACTCAATAAAGAAATTAAGTCACAAGATAAACTTGTCTAGTGATACATTCTTATATAAAACAAAGTACATAGTTGAGTTGTTCTACGCTTGTGGTTAGAGCAAAGATTAACAGAAGCACAGGCTACTCGTTTGGGTTCCTCTTCTGCTGGTAGGTCATGGTGAACTTTTCATTTGGAACAACTGTAGCGCCTGTTGTTTCAACTATTTTAGTTGTGGTTCAGCAGCATATTGTCTCTTTGAGGAATGAAGATAGCGTACAAATGACTTGTCACACAAACTTGTATTCTTTCAGCCGGCAAGAAATCCTGAATGCCTACCACAGAATTTTTACAATCTGTTTAGGGAAAAACACCTCTAACACCTGTTTGTTAATTTAAATGAATTAATAATTTCAGTATGAGAGTGTCCTAGCCTGTTCTGTGCTACTAAGTTTTACCAATAGCAGTTGCACTTGTTGAGGCAGCCTTTCACACATACATCAGTCAGTTCTGTGAGGAAAACAGACCTCTACGTAAAATTGCACCACTTCTTGCAGTGATGCAATGTATCTATCAGCATGTATGTGTCCACACAAACACACACGAGCAAGCAATTTTAGAAATTCCTGTTGCAAGACAACTGAAGGGTAAACCTAAAACAAGGTTTGCATCTGAGAGTTGCCCACCTGCAACTTGCTGTTGACCTTATTAAAAAAATAATGTCTTGTAGGTACCTTGCTTGATTTACCATGTTTGCTTTGAAAGCAAAACCAATATGTTATGTTTTGTTGTGTACAAGTGAATGGTGGAAGCAACAGTTTGTTTGTTCACAGAGATGAAAGAATACCTATGTAATGGTTGGTATAACATTTTGTGTAATGTCTCTCCAGAGATGATGTGTTTCCAGCATGCTACCAAGAGCCTTGCAAGGATGTTGTTTGTTCCTGCTCCCTAATAGTTCCAGCCTCTTTTTTTTGGAAATGCCTGTCTACCTGTCCAGTTTCTGAGAGGACACGGGTAGCAGGATGCGATGAGGTAGCACTAGTGAAGCCATGTGTTGCAGCTGCTCTGGGAGGAGCGCTCCCTTTCTCTTGGGCTATTGAAAGGGAAGACCAGTGCAAACTTAGATATAAGCTTCTGCCAGAAAAGAAGGAGCTGTGTGATCGTATCCATGAACTGGGGTTCAAATCTTGAGCAGCACTGTCAAGACTAAATAAAGGCCAGTCCAGCATGAGCTAGCAGAAACCAACCCAGGTACTTGCTATTATTGTGTCCTTGCTGGCTGCTGTATTGGGTTGGGATCCAACCTTTTTAATCCATATCAGTGCATTGATGAACAGTCCAAAAGGCTTCCAGCTATGTCCCCTCACCCCAAGTGTTGTGTTTGCTGCAGGAGACCAAGAACCAGTCCCTGCAACTCCCTGCAACTCCCTGCTTTGTTGATTTGCTGTCCTTTAAAATCTTGGTTAAAAGTATCTATTTTTTCCTTTAACGTTTTCAGTCTCTTTGCTGTAACGTCCTCTAATATATAAGCTTTTTGTAAAACGTCATTCCCCTTGCTATCGAATTTTCTCATGAATCATTAGTTGCTCCTGATTAGGCAAATCTTTATGCAAGTTTGTGGTGGGATGACCTTGGCTGGATGCCAGGGGCCCACCAAAGCCGCTCTATCACTCCCCCACCTTAACTGGACAGGGGAAGAAAGAATACAATGAAGGGCTCATGGGTCGAGATAAGGACAGGGAGATCACTAACCAATTACTGTCACAGGCAAAACAGACTCGACTTGGGGAAATTAATTTAATTTATTGCCAATCAAAAGTCAGAGTAGGGTAATGAGAAATAAGAACAAATCTTAAAACACCTTCCCTCCACTCCTCTCTTCTTCCCAGGCTCAACTTCACTCCCGATTTCTCTACCTTCTCCCTCTGAGCAGCACAGGGGGATGAGGAATGGGGGTTGTGGTCAGTTCGTCACACGTTGTCTCTGCCGCTCCTTCCTCCTGAGAGGGAGGACTCCTCACACTCTTCCCCTGCTCCAGCGTGGGGTCCCTCCCACAGGAGGCAGTCTTCCATGAACTTCTCCGATGTGGGTCCTTCCCATGGGCTGCANGCCTTGGCCAGTGGCAGGTCCATCTTGGAGCCGGCTGGCATTGGCTGTATCAGACATGGGGGAAGCTTCTGGCATCTTCTCACAGAAGCCACCCCTGCAGCCCCCCTGCTACCAAAATCTTGCCACGCAAACACAATACAAAGGTTTTATTTTCTAAAATTGCAAAATAAAACAATTACATGGCATTTGTAGGCAAAAGTCTTTTGTCAATTGCTTTAAGCAGTTTTCTTAAACTGAAACTGTCATGCAATGTTTTGTAAGGTAGACATTTCAAACCTCAATGGATAATATGCTATAATTACTGCTTTTAAAAGGGTTACTAGCAAAAGTCCATAAAAGTGAAGTAATTGTACTTTGTTTCCTAATTCTTCATAATAGATGAATTGCCATCGCCACAACTATTAATTTCAATTCAAAGTAGACAAAACAGGTAACTCCTTTGCAAATGTAACCCCATCTGCTACTGTGGCTAAATCTCAGAGATTTTCTTGAATATTCCCCTTTCTGATACGGATCAAACAAGATAAATTACAAGTAACACTGCAGATAACAAACCGTGCCTTATTTTTCATCAAGTAATAATGTCATCTTCTAGCACTTGGTGTCTGTATTAACATGAACCGATTATCTAACTTACTTTGTTACATGTAAAATCCAGACAGTGTTCTCAATTGTCTTCATGTGGCACTGCAGAGATGTGGGCTTACTGGGTACCTATGGCATCATAGCTTCCAGTCCCCAGTAAGCACTGCCGAGAGCAGAAATCGCTAGTCACAGTAGCAATTTCAAGGACAGTCCCCTCCTCTAGTTCAGGGCTGTGCTCCCCCCAGATGTGGTCCACAGAAGCAGACGAGAATACACCCCCAAACGAGGACTCAAATGTCATCAGCAGAGGTCTTCACCAGTCATCTGTGTCTATGTTGCACAACGTGTAGAACAGCAAGGGATGCTAACCTTCCTGCTCATGATGCTCTGTCTCCTCCAGCCCCCAGTACGAAGCCCTCAGTAAGGTGTGCCAGCCTCTACAAACTTGCTAGTAACTAGACCAGTTCCTTGCCAGCACCTAGGGCATAGACCCTCATCTGTTATCATGGTGCTCAACCAAGCAGGCCAGGAAAGATGGAAACCCACACAGACAATTTTTAAATTCAGCCTTTCAGAGGCTTAGAATTTTTGTTTGGAAGTTTTTTGGTCGTTATTTTGGTTTGTTTGTTTGGGGTTTTTTTTGGGGGGGGTGGCAGGGGTCAGGGGGAATGAGCTGTCCTACCCAGAGGGGACTTCATTTTTTGGTGTGCTGTGCATGGGAGAGGTGCTGGGAGCAGAACATGTGAGAGACATCCAGGTGAACAGGCATGAAGGCCCGTAAGATAGGTAGGAAACCGGGGATCCCTCCAAACGTTGCGTGGTGTACGCACAGTTGGAGCTCTCTAAAAGCGCTTAAGTTTTGAGGCAACAGGGTTTGATGCGGCCTGCTGATCAGGGATTGCTTTTTAGCGTTGAAGACTTAGCAGAGTAGAGGAAGACTGAGTTTTCCTCGTCAGGATTTGGAGGAAGAGAGACTTTTGTCTGCTGCAGCAGATCAAAATAACAACAGAATATTAGATGGAGCAAAGAACAAGAAACTAACAAGAATAAAGCATGTGCAACCTTATTTCACCCAACAGTTGGCAATTCTAGCAACTACCCAGAGGGTTAAGCTTCAGACACGCTGCTGTAGCTGTTGTAACATAAACATTACAAATATAAGGGATTCAGTTTCTTTCTAAATGTCCACAGGTGCATGATGAAGTGTAAGCATAACAGACTTGCAACTTCTAGGTATTAGGGGTTGCCAAATCCAGCAGCCCAAGCAAGACGAGGCTCCCACAGCTCCAGGACCCCAGGTCCAACCAGTAGTGAGGCTGAGCAGTATTCCCAGTAGGCACACACACAAACGCCCATCTACAACAAATATATACATAAATACGTCCCTGGCCACACAGATCAGCACAGACAGACACACTCAGCACACACACAAACACAAACGGCACCAACAGCCTCATCCTGTTCCCCTCTCGATCAGGATGGAGGTCTCTTAGTGGGAAATACGTCAATACAAATGGACGAGGTGGATCCCTCCAGCAGCTGGGCTCAGGCACCCAGTCTGCCCAGTAGCTGTCCCTGGATCCCAGTCTCCCCAGTCACAGGCACCTAGACGTACGAGCCCCCGAGGCTGCAGCCCCGCTGTAGCTGCTGGTAGAGACCCCCCCCTTGCTCACAGCCATGCACAGACACACACACACACATGCATGGAGGCACAAGTACGGATCCACCATTAACTGTGCTGAGACATGGAGGGCATCCAGCAAGTGGCCCTGGATCCTCACTCTCCACAGCTGACAACACCTGGGCATGCAAAACTCTGAGGCCCGCAGCTCCACCCCAGCTGCTGGCGTGGTATATTTAGTCTATTCTCTGCTCAGATTTTCTCTAAACACCTTCAGTTTTTTAAAAGAAACTCTTCAATGTTTTATTCATGCAACATTGTTTTGCACATAGTGAATTTATGGACTATCTCATGAACTGATCACAAGAGGGGTTACTGGGTACCAGATATTTGAAAATCATTCATTGTGCTTGGTCATCTCTAATGCTCCTTCTGTTTCATAACTAATGAGATATGACTTTTATAACATATTTTTTGCACTGAATTAATTTCCTTTTAGCAAAATATATTTCCCTTAGTGATTTGAAATGGTGACATAAATACAAAGTCTACTCTACAACCATCTGCACAAACAGAATTACAGTCTGATGTTCACACGAGGAATTTAACTACTCTATCCACTTCCCAGAAGTGAAGTACTCACATGTAACAATAACTATGATGCACACTGGTCCATATATGTGCAGGCTGAGCAGAGGGGCCTTCCAAGCATCAAACAGAAAGCAAAGCAAGTGAGACTGTGGCCAGCTAGGAAAAGCAAACTTCTGTAAGTCATTCACGTGACTTTGTATTAGTATGTCATTACTATTCTCATTAGGATGACGGTATTAGTCCCTACCTGGAAAATAACTACGGAGGAAAGATTGCTTACTGAAGTGAGGTTTTACTTTGCTGTTTTTTAATTAATTGTGTTTTTTTTTTAAATAATATCACGACTCTTTAACATAAATTGTTTGTGTTTGTGCTGGTGAATTTTAGGCAAAGCACTGTTTACAGGAGGAGTAGAAAGGGAAATGCTGGTACTGACCAGAAGCAGAGTTTGGTCCTACATTTATTAGTGACTTGCAACTTAAATATGTTCTGAAGTACACAAGTATAGCATAAGATGTAGGGGGAAAGTACAAAATACAAAGCACAGCTCTATTTTTTATAGAGATTGTTTTCCATAACACTGTATTTTTCAGCCTAGGGAAGTATGCCTCCGTGGGCATTTTGAATGGCAGCCTTTGAATGGGCTTTCATTTTAAGTAAATCAGTTTTCTTAAAGGCTCTCCAGCAAGCATTTGGAATGGAGATGAGTGAAGTCTCCAGGCAACTTTGGTCTGCGGGAACAAGGTCTCTTACCTCTGTTAACCTCTGTATAGATTCCTCCAGAGAAATGTACTTCCTTTTTCTGCTTTCTGCTCCAAAAGCCAGGCCAGCTGTTTGGCAGCAAGGCTGGGCACTCAGCCAGAGCTCTACTTGATCTAGAAAAGGTTTTATCTTTCCTAATGTATACTCTAAATATTTTGTTCTAGCAGATCTGTTTTGAAACTTTCCTGGGTGATTGATGAGATCTGCCCCAAGACATCACAGACCATTTCTTCTTCTTTGTGGGTAACTGCAGATGTAATTTCTCTGAGACCAAAACATTTTGTCCATAATTCTTGCTGGGTTCCATGTGGCCCAAATGAGAGAGTTCAGAATGAATGAGAGAGTTTGAATCAGGCCCAGCAAAGAATTATGCCATGCAGTACAAATCTCAAGAAACAGTTCTTAGCAGCTGTGCAGCAAGCTGAGGCAGAGTTGCCTATCCCTTAAACAATCAAGGTCAAACCACTTCCACCCTGTCTCCTAGCCCTATGCCAGAGCCATAGTTAGTAATGACAGATTGTTTCCAGGCCAGCACCAGGCAATAGGATCCTTACAGCCAGGCTAAGTAGCGCATTATGCACTGTAACCTGTCATCAACAAGAAACATACGACACTCAGGGCAGGGGAAGGATTTCCCTTGTCACAAGGATGCAGAAAGTAGAAAACAGCAGGAAGAAATACAGGGCAAAAGGAAAAAGAGGCAGCTTCCACATCCTCTGGATAGCAGTTGTAGACAGGTCCTCATAGTTTTTGCTCTCCACTTCTGACAGATATAGTCCAAGGGAAGACTCTGAAGTGGTCTGCACTTCACGGCCAAGAGTCAGCCATAGATTTATGCAATGGCACTCTTGAAGCAGCCCACTGGGTAGTATGGGGCATAGACTGGTACTATGTATTGTTCTCATAGGTAAGTTAAGGAAGAGAACGATCAAGAGAGAGTCCCCACTAGAGGTGCAGAGGGACTGGTCAATTTATACAAAAAAGGAGATAGAGGAGGATGACTGTATCATGTAGGAATTGGCTGAGTCCCTGGCACAGCATCCTACAAGAACACCACTGTCAGAAAAGATCGCCTCTAGACAGCATGACCTAGACCATCAACAAGGGAAGAAATCAACAGAAGCATTTAAAAGAAATTGCAACAAAGTTGTCAGAGAAGCGCTTTTTAACCAGTAAGTGATATATATGTGCAGTTGGAAAGGGTAGTAGCATGGCTTTATGCTCAGTATCACTTCTTTGGAGTTGTCTGCATGGCCAGTCTCACTGAATTCCTCCTAACTCATGGTAGATGAACCGAGCAAATAAGAGGAAGAGACTGCACAAGAGTTGCTCATTCAGTTAATTTTGTTTTACAGTTTTCTCCCATCATGCAAGACTCATTGGCAGCACAGATCCTAACTCTCCGCACTAGTAGCCACATGGCTTAGCCGGGTTCTGCAAATTTCATAGAATCATAGAATCATAGAATTGTTTAGGTTGGAAAAGACCTTTAAGATCATCCAGTCCAACCATTGACCCAAGTCTACCAGGTCTGCCACTAAACCATGTCTCCAAGCACCACATCTACATAACTTTTAAACACCTCTAGGGATGGTGACTCAACCACCTCCCTGGGCAGCCTGTTCCAATGCTTGATAACTCTTTCAGTGAAAAATTTTTTCCTAATGTCCAGCCTAAACCCCCCCTGGCGCAACTTGAACCCGTTTCCTCTTGTCCTATTACTAGTTGCTTGGGAGAAGAGATCAGCTCCCATCTCACTACAACCTCCTTTCAGGTAGTTGTAGAGAGCCATAAGATCTCCCCTCAACCTTCTCTTCTCCAGACTAAACAAGCCCAATTCCTTCAGCCGCTCCTCGTAAGACATGTTCTCCAAACCCCTCACCAGTTTTGTTGCCCTTCTCTGGACATGCTCCAGCACCTCAATGTCCCTCCTATACTGTGGCACCCAAAACTGAACACAGTACTCAAGCTGCGGCCTCACCAGCGCTGAGTACAGGGGCACGATCACTTCCCTGCTCCTGCTGGCCACACTATTCTTGATACAGACCAAGATGCCATTGGCCGCCTTGGCTACCTGGGCACACTGCTGGCTCATATTCAGCCGGCTGTCCACCAGGACCCCCAGATCCTTTTCTGCCAGGCACAATCCTGAAAAGCCTGAGGTTTACATTGTGTTAATGTCTGTCACCTTCTGAGTACATGCTCAGGAGATTATTTCCATCCAACAAAAATAGGTCTCGTGAACCATGTCTGTCACCACCTCATGAGGAACCACCTGGGATAAACTTCATAGATATCACCAGGCAACTCTGAATGAGAAAACAGCTACAGCCTGGTGATGAAAACAGGCTCTCTAGGTCCCACTAGGCAGCCCTAAAGCCACAAACACATCTGTCTTGTGTCCAAAAGAACTTGTTTGTAATGAAAAGGAGGTCCATGCATCCTTGCCACCACACCAAAAGAAAAAGACAGCTGAGCAAGTTTCGTGTTTCTGTGAGCAGAATGAGTGCTCCATCTATCTGCTCCATGGCATCAGTCAATACCACACCATGAGCTCTGCCAGAGACTCTGCAAGAAAAGAGTATCCCATTGCGAGCTTCATCCAGCAGCAACTATGACAAGCAAACAGCTTCTAGTTAGAGTTGTAGTACTGGAGGCCAGACTGTTCGAAGGCAGGCTCCTGGCTGCAGGGCAGTCAGACCTCTCACTCAGCTGGGAAGCACAGGAATCATCAGTGAACTATCTGGACACCAGGACTCAGCAGAGATGATCACTGGCCTGTGAGGCCTCCTCATGGCCTCACTGGAGGAATCTGGAGCTGTTTCCAGCCTTCTGGATGCTTTAAGCCAATGGTGTTTTTGGGGCATGGGAAAGAAATGAAACTGCTCCTTCATGAAGTTATGTGGCTGCTTCACCTTGGCACCTGGCAGCAGGAGTGGCAGCCTCTCCTTGCTCTGGCCCATGACCTGCCTGGAGGGGCAATAGCTATTCTCCTAGCTCAACCTAAGCACGGTCACTGCAGGCAACCAGAAATCCTGATCTATTTCAATGCTGAGATTTCACTCCTTCCTTATGTCTTTTCTGCTCTCACCACAGTAGATGAATGCTGTTTCTTCAATGTTACCTACATGTCCACAGAGTGCTCATGAGCCCAGGAGCTCAGAAGCATAGACTTACTGTGGAGCTGATGCTTGCTGAGATTGGACACTAATATCGTGAACAGACTCCTTAACTCAGTTCACATGGCTCCGGAGAGGAGACTGCCATTGCAGATAACTATCATGTTCACTGCCAGATACCCACAGATGGGAGATACAGGTACTGCCATCACAAGGGGGTTTGGGGATATTCAAGTATGTCCTGTTCATCTACAGTCTTCAAGATCCCAAAGGCACGTCTGTTCCACTGCATGTGTGTAAGGTCCCAAGATGAAGTGATAGGACAAGGGTAATGGCTTCAAACTGGAAGTGGGTAGATTTAGAATAGATACGAGGAAGAAATTTTTCACTATGAGGGTGGTGAGGCACTGGAACAGGATGCCCGGGGAAGTTGTGGAAGCCCCATTCCTGGAAGTGTTCAAGGCCAGGTTGGATGGGACTTTGAGTGACCTGGTCTAGTGGGAGGTCTTCCCGCCCATGGCAGGGGGTTTGGAACTAGATGATCTTTAAGGTCCGTTCCAACCTAAACCATTGTATGAGTCTGTGATTCTATGATGAAATGGTACTGAGAAACTGAAAAAGTCCTGGAGAAGCCCTAGCTGATCTCTATCCACAGTCTGTCCATGCACTGGAAAGAACTGATTGTGAGGCTGTTTATCTTGTCTCAAGGGAGGCAGAGGGAGTTGTAAAGTGCTATATGGTTCCAGTATTGAGCTCAGGAGGATTTGGTGTAAGAAAGTTGGAGTGCTGATAGAAAGTCTGGGGGAGAGGTGTCTGAATACTGTTCTGCTCATCCCTGCCCTTGACTTTAGCTTCTTCAAAGAGCAAAAGGCAAATGTGTGTGCTGACAGATGAGTCAGTGCTCTGCCAGTTTTCCTGGTCCTCCGGCCAACACCCGCATCTGTCCACTCTGCCTCCTTTGTTCTCCTTGTTCCTAGTCCAGGTCCTTCTCTACATCAGATTAAAAGTTCAGCCATGCTGTCTTACTGACTCACATTTCTCCCATCCTTGTTCCTATTCTCATTCTAAAGGACCTACTAAACTCTATTATCCTTTCCTATCAGTCCCTATCTAATCTATCCTACAGCTGCTGCACATTAATGTTACCTAAAAACCGTGCCAAAAAATCTTGCTCTCCTTTGATCTTCTGTACGCTTCTGCTCACTTATCCATGGGCCAATATGAATATGGCTCGGGTCAGCACTTTTAAACCGGCATCAAGCTGCTTCTCTTCTGGAAATCTCCTTCCTGAGATGTCCAAGTGATTTAGTTGTGGCCCAAGAACAGTTAAAAATAATAGCTTTGAAGGTGGAGATGCAGGACATAGACATACTTAAGGAGAGGGAGTTGCATTGCAACAGACTGCAGTTTCTATTTAAAGAGCAAATGTGCATAGGTATGTGCATGTGCTGCCTATAGATGAGGACCAGTGGGCAGGATAAACCAATGAAAAATACTTAGGCAGCTGACCATGCAAGATAAATTAGCTTCTAAAAACCTGTACAAAGATCAAATATGGCTTTGATCTAGCTTGCACGCTAATAAAATTGAGCTACATCTTTCACCATGATAGTCTGTGCTGACACCTGATGTAACTTTTCTTTAATTCTATCCACAGCCATTCTGCTATGCATAAACGATTCTTCCAGGTTTCGTATAGAAGCAGCTGGTGCCCTATCTGATGCCATGTTAGCATGGAAGATGAGGGATCCAGGACACATCCTCACTAAAAAAATTTTACATCAGCTGTCTCACAGCTTGTCCTCTATGTCCTAGCATTTTTTTATCCTGTTTTTTTTAATGGTATCTTGCTCTCCTACAAAAACCCTACATTCAAGAGATCTGAAGGAAAGCATTTTTATTGTAATATTCTTCCTAGGAGGAAAAATGCATTACTTATAGATTATTCTCCTAGCAGAAGGTCTAGCCAGATCTACGTTTTCCTTCCATTTTAGAGCACGTACAACCACACCGTGAGCTGGGATCCCTTCCCCTTGCCAGGATTCACACAGCAGGTTCTGTATGCCCTCAGCTGTCCTCTACAAAATAGCCTGGAGAATGACAACTTAAAGATGATCCTGGGACCTCCTAGATTGCAAACATAAGTAAGGGAGGAATCCTGACCAGTTCATTCCCATGAACTTTCATGATAGTCTCCTTAATGTGTTCTCTCACCCTGTCATTCAAAGGCAAATGACCCTTCTTACAAAAGCAACTCTCTGCAGGGTTCTGCATTAACCAGGACAGGAAGACAGAGCACCTGATTTCATACAACTCTTTAGAACCCACTTAGAAAAATACTTTCAAGAGCTTTATAGATATTTAACATAAACCTCACTTGTTTATGATCTCTCTTACAGATTATTTTCTACACCTAAAATTATTCTTAAAACCCTCTCTGTGCTTCTTATCACAGTTTAATTTCCATGACTAAGTAAGCCTTTGAAGAAAGTCTGCAAGATTTAATTCTCTTCTATTAGGTGTTAGCACTGGCAGCATATTCTCTCTTAAGAAAACTGACAAGTCTTAAAGGCAGAAATTCCTAATCTCTGAGTTAAAAAACAAACCTTTCAAAATCTGTATCCTTCCAAACTTTCTCTACATGAGGAAGAGAAAATAGAACACAAGAACAATTTAAAAATTTGCATAGACCATCCTTGAAACAGAACAATTAAATAATTATTTGTTTTATGTAATGGAAAACTGTAAAAAAATGCTGTGTTAAGTATTTAATTGCTGTGTAATAAACCAAGATAAACATTCATAATAAACAGCATTTTGAAAGTAATCCCCATCAGAGCCCCAAATATATCAATGGAAATAGAACGTGGGTATCTCAAGGTGACACGTTTGTCTTGCTCCTGTTGTAGTACTGCACGTCTATACAACATACACAGTGACAAAAGGTCTCCAAGACAGAGTTCCTGCAAGAAGGTTGGCATGCATCCAGCAGTGTGAGGCAAGAATGACACCTGGCTGTCCATGCAACTTCTCTCCCCCAAGCTGCCCCCCTGACTGCAAGCGTAATAGAATGTCTTGTGAACCACCTCCCACGCTTTCTCCATTTACCACCCAGCTATTTTATGTAGGCAGCTAGAAAAGTATTTTCATGTGTATGAACATGCCTGCCTGGAGGCTGCAGCTGTTGAGCTGTTGATTTATCATCTGTTCAGCTTCTCCGACACAGGGCTGGCAACCCTTGTAAGAGGGGAAGACAGAGTGGGAAGAGGAGACGGCTGGTGGCTGACAGCTGTTTCAGCCTTTGCACTTCAATTGGCTCTGAATGTGCCTCAACAGCCTAAATTTGGCTGATGCTCAGTGTTCATCAGAAGAGGACATAAAGCCACGAAGAGAGGAAGGACTGAGCAAAGTGGAAGGTTTAAGGAGGAAAAGATAACATGATTTTATCCTGTTCAGCGTTACTCGTGCCAGGCCTTCCTTAATGGGAGACAGAAACCATTGTGAAGAAGGTAAAAGCCCATGTTTCCGGAAGACAGACTACAAGCATGCCCTAAATCATGCCTTGTAAGAATCAGAAACTCCTGTTCTCCCTTTCCACTTGTCTCTGCATTGTGATCAGCTCCATTTGAGAGAAGAAATCTTTATCTCTGCTCTCCTGTCCAGGAACGTATTTACTGGAAAAAAAAAAAAAAGTGACAAGAGTGCAGCTAAGGAAACTGTCTCCCTTTTACCTCCTCCCCAACACTCTCTTGGTGACTATCACACTCTGAAGGTCACTTATTAGAGACGCATCTCCTTGGCTGGACAGCCTTTCTCTCATGCCTCTATCCAGCTCAAGGCCGTGTTTTTAATCTGCCTTCAGCAGATACATGACTGATCAGAAATATTGTTGAACCCTACTCTCTGTGCCTTCTCCATCCATCCTGTGGGCTGGAAAGGCTATGAAGAAGGAGGTTGGAGCTGGTAAACGTGAAGGAGGTGATGTGTCAGAGCTTGCAGCAAGATTGTGGGTGACCAGAATGAAGGTCAGATGGGATAAAATCCTGGAGATGTCCTGGGGAATGTAAACTGTTGGGGAACTTGTTGGTTGCCTCTCAGCCACTGCATTGCCCTGGTGGAATCACACCGGTGGCAATTCCCAGCTTCAGAGAACAGAACTAAGGTTGCGTCACCCGGGTATGCTGTATTTGCATCTCATCATTTCCAGATGTGTAAACCGAGCCATACTAAAGGTATGAGACACTACCTGCTTTTCCCTGGGTTAATGAGTTCAGAGGGTTTGTTAAAAAAAATAGATTAATAGCAAGCATTGAGCAACACTGCCCTGTATATATCCCACTTAGGTATTCAACTCAATTGCCATTATTTACCAAAATAGATGAACTATTCACAGATTTGGAACTGAAGTCATCAGGACATCAAAGTCATCAACTACAAGGTTACCAAAGACTTCAGCACTGCCACTGTTGCCAAATGAAAAATGTATTTGGCTGAAGCCGAAACTGAAATATAATCGTCAACCAAGAAAGAGCTGTGGTCATGTTTTCTGGGACAAGCAGCCAGATTAAAACACTCTAAAACAGATTAATTAAATGACCTCAGAAGTAATGAGACTACATTTTCAGTCATTAGTTCTATAACTTCAAAGTTAAATATTACCTTAAAGAAACTGATGTCATGAAAAAGAGCAGATATAAGAACATTGTGCTACTGACATAAGACAGGCAGTGCTAGTATGAGGCATTGTAATACAACATCAACAATCTGCATCAAGCATTTGAGCTTCACCATGGCAAACCAGGCATTGTGTCTCCTGAGATTAGGATCTTTGCAATATCTGGGTCCTCACAACTTCACCAGTGGGAAGAAAACTCTTGAAAATACAGCAAATTTTTCTAACGATCAAAATTATATTTGACTTTCAAACTTTCTGAAAGTCTTGCCTTCAGTGAGTAGTTTCATTCAGTAAAGGACAATTGAATTAAAACCAACCAGTCTTTTTAAAAAAATCAATCCTTGCAAAGGAAATTCTCACTTTAAGGAGACAAGATTAGAAACATGCTTTATTTAGATTTCTCAATGGAGATGCTAGAAACAGAGGAGTAAGAGCTGATGTTAAAAGACAATAATTTTTCTTGTCCTTGTGCCACAACAGGCCATTGGGTGTTATTTCTTCATATTATACACATTTACAAAGGAAACATGTAATGACTCCTTTTCTGCAGAGCTATTTCAGCGACTTGCCACAAGCTTCGAAGAATCATCCTATAAGCAAACTGGTGTATTAACAAACCATTGCTTATAGATTTCTCAGAGGAGACTTCTTTGTTTTCCATGTTCTTAAAATGTAGATACCTGAATAGGTTGTGCCCAAAACTTCCATCCCATGCCCACTATTACGCTTACGTGGTATTTGCTTCCTTGACCCCACAGAAGGAACTGACAAAGCACCATTTTTGCTTCAGAAATTCTGTCTACAGGAACACAGTTTAAGTCAGCAAGAGGCAACCCCTTCTGAGAAGACTGTAGCTACTTCAGGAACCAGCCTCGCCCCTTCCAAGACAGTGTTGGGATTAGTGAGTGTCTCAGGAATGCTGTGTCTCCCCTCAGTCAAAAGCTGGTTTTGAGTTATTGCCTCTTACAGGGCAGCAGTCTGTACCACCTAGACCTCAAAATGAAGTTGGAGATAATTTTAGCATAGTGGGAAATCAGGCCCTCTTGAAAGCGCTGACTTTTGAAAGATGGCAGCAGGCCAGGGAAGGTGGTTCTGGTTTCAGCTGGGAAAGAGTCAAGTTTCTCTCTAGTGATTGCTGTGAAAGGAACGTCAATAATACCTATTGTTTTTAGCTGTTGCTAAGTGATGTTTACAATATTCAAGGACTTTTTTCAGTTTCCCACAGACGCATAGACAGAAGGGTGGAATGGCCAATGCAATATTCCATACCATAGACGTCATGCTCAGTATATAAATGAGGGTTGGCCGAGGGGATCCGGCTGGTGCCAATTCACCTAGTGATGAGAGTGGCCTATGTCATTATTATTGTTATTATTATTGTTATTTTTCCTTTTCTGATATTGTTTCGAGTAAACTGCCTTTATCTCAACTCATGATTTTTTTTTCCTCCCTTCCCCCCCCTTTTTTTTTTTCCCCTCTTCCCACATCCCTCTGGGGGGAAAAAAGGGGGGGGTGAGCGAGCAGCTGCGTGGTTCTAGTTGCTGGCTGGGATTAAACCACGACAGAAGGAAATAAAGAAAACAGGTCACGAAACTGCAGAGCTTGGAATTGCCTCTGTAAGATCAGTCCTTGTGTCCTTTTTTTTTTTTTTTCTTAATTTATTTTTAAAACACCTATCAGTGCTTCTTTATTTTTAATTCTGCAGCTTGAAGATGTGATCTTAACCTGTTGTGTGAAAAGTCAGAGCACGGAACTGAAAAGGTTGCGATCTGGGCTCTACAGGCTCCTCAGCCTTCTCAATACTTCAAAGTGGATCTACAAAGTAAGCACTCTAACCACCAGCATACCACACCACCTAGGCTTGCGGAAATACTTCCAATCCTCGCCTCTCCTTGCTGAACCTGGGCCATCACAGAGGCAAGAATGCAAACTATTCAGGGATAAAAGAAGAAAGAGATAGTATCATTCTGTGGTTTATTTCTTATGGCATTTATATAAGAACAGTTGAGGGAGCTGTTTATTTGTCTCCATTCAAGTTCAATTAAAATGAAACCAAAATAAAAACATCCAAAATCCTTTGGGAAGATGAACTGTAAACCCAAGGACTGCTATCAGTAACTCAAGCAGCTGAAATCTGTGCTGAAGATCTGTATACCTAGTTGACCATGCAAGTTAGAACAGTACTTTTTTTTCATCAAATGGAAATTCTGGTGAACATGCTTTTATATGAGACAAGCTTCATGGCTCTTTTATGTGGTTTGGTTTTGGTTAGTTTATTGTGTACTTTTATGTGTAGTTTGCCTGTTATTCCTGAAAACAAATCTGTGTCTTAACAACAACAAATTAATGACTTGCTCTTTCTAAATGACTTCCAACAATAAACATTAGGCTGTCGCTCTCAAATCAGTTTCTCTTGCTCTGAAGTCTAAGGGTATAGATAGAGAATACAGCCGCATCAAATACAAACGCCCTCTGCTACCAAATGACAGTCGTCTTCTCTCATCCTCTCTCCAGCCCCTGCTTAGTGCCAGCTCTGATCACAAAGTAAGCTCATTCAAAATGAACTGCTGAAAACTATTACTTTTCCGCCAAATTAACAAGTTAAATTGGCTCACTGACCAATATCGGGGCTTGTGCAAGGGAGTGGGGAAAGGGACCAGCAGGATTAAGGAGAGCGGGACAACTCCTTTTCTCCTCTTCTGTGGCAGTAAGTTGTTAGATCACCTAAGATGTACCACACAACTGCATTGGAGGGCTGTTGTAACTGGGATTCCCTGATAGTATTTGTCATTATGCATGTACAACCCTTCTCTCTGCTGTTCTGCACTCAGGTAAGGGCTGTATCCAACTGACTGGCAATTCCTGGACCACTGGAGACTCTGGGTGTACCCTGGGAAGAGAACACTTGATCCATACGCATGCTGAAGCTGCTCAAGGAAAAGGCCAAATCACTGGATCAGAAAGAGAAGAGTTACGAACATCACTCTGGAAGGCTGGGTATTAAAGCCTATTCTTAGACCACAGAAGAAACACACTGTATCTGCATTCGATCCCACTCCAACAGCCCTATGCGTTTTACCCAGCCATCACTGCACATGAAACGCGTCCATTAGAGACACCCCCTGGAAGGGGCACTGACCCCCTGAGGTTCAAGCCCAGTAAAATCCTAAGTATCCAGTGGAAACGCCGTACTTCACGCTGCTCCCTCGGTGCTAGAGAGACAAGCCGAGGAGCCTCCCCTTGCTTACCAACTGTGTGCCTCCGCTGTACGCGCGGCCCGGCCGCCCCTGGGCCTCCCCTTTCCCCCCGGGGGCCAGCCCGGCCCCGCTCAGCCCCCGCGCTGCCGGCCGTTCCGCCCCTCTCGGAGCAGCTCTGCCCGCACTCGCTTCCCCCCTCCCTTACTCCCCAAAATTCACCCTTTTCTTTCTGTGGGAACGGGGCTACACCGCCCCACAGGGGAGGAGCCCCGGCACGGAGGGAGACGACGCGGTGCCCGTCGACAAACCCCCGCTGGGCCGCAGCTGGCTGC
>VYXH01003713.1:61388-153210 GCA_013397275.1 Burhinus bistriatus | reverse complement strand
GCGCGGCGCGCCGGGCGGCCGCCCCTGCTGCTCCTCTTCCTCGCCGCCTTCGCCTTCGCCTTCCCCTCCGGCCCTGCTGACCGGACTGGTTCCCGCTGCCACCACCGGCCCCGCGGCGCTGAACGGCGGCGGCGAGGGAGGGCGGCGGCTGCAGAAGTCGCCTTCCGTGTCTTCCTCGTCCTCCTGCTCGTCGGTGGAGTCCGGCACCGAGAGCCCCGGC
Source organism: Burhinus bistriatus (assembly GCA_013397275.1). Taxonomy (NCBI): domain Eukaryota; kingdom Metazoa; phylum Chordata; class Aves; order Charadriiformes; family Burhinidae; genus Burhinus; species Burhinus bistriatus. The sequence continues at coordinate 152,990 of VYXH01003713.1, read as the reverse complement.
TTCTCCTCCTCGGGATCGTGCAGCGGCGGTGGAGGCGGCGGCTCCTCCTCTTCCTCCTGCGGCCCCCGGGCGGCGGCGGTGGCTCCTCCCGGGCTGCTGGGCAGCGGGGCCGGACCCGGGGAGTTTTTTNCAGAGCCCCGGCACACCCTGGAAGACCAGAAAATACAGCCCGGGCGTGCAGGGGTGAGCAGCCGGGGCCCCTGGGGCTGCTGCAGCCCCAGAGGAAAGGGGGGACCTCGGCAGCCTCTCCTGCGGCCCCTCCGAGCACAGGGGGCGGGTGGGCTGGGGTCACGCAAACACCTCTGGAGCTGGCTGCGGCAGCGAGGGTGATGATAGGGGATGGCAGGGTATAAAACCACGTTCTTTCCTAAATCACCTTGGTCTGTGCCGGTTGGGTGGCTCCTGGCCGAAGCAGCGATGCGGGCAGGGCCTGGGAACCCATAGATACAGGGGGGGTTAGGCCTAGCCTTGTAGTAGGTTGAGAGGTGAAGGTGCCAGGCCCCTGTCAAACAGCACCTAGAATAGTTAAGGCAAAGACGGGTGGGGGATGCTTGTCAGCCTCTTAGGGGTCAATTCAGATTGTAAGGGGGAAGTGGAAGGCTTCAGTTCAGAGGAGCTCAAAGAAGACCCTTGCGCTAATTTTTAAAGCCTGTGCTTAGGCTTTAGCAGACTGGTTACTTTGGGGAGTGTTAGGAACATCACTTGAAAGGGAAGTGCCCAATTCTGGCTGAAATACGCACGAAAGTCAATGTGGTCTTAGAAAATTTTTGAGGGAAATATTCTATCTCTAGATCAGATTGAGCCAGCCGATATCTGAACTGAAATCTTGGCTTTCTAAAGAGAACACTTTTATGAAGCTTATACTATTCTGTGGCCATAACTTTCTCATGTAAATGGATAGTAAGGCTGAGTATTCAGTTTGGTCCGATCCCCATGTAGAAGGCACTAAACTCGAAACAAAGCACCTCTGGAGTGCTCCATGAGGTTTCTGTATTTCAGCTGTCAGATTTCACACCGTCAAGGGGAAATGTTGCTTTCTAATGTTAAGGTTATTTTATTCATGGAAAAAGTGCTAGCTGCATTGATTGACCATAGCAGATTTCTGATGTCGTTTCAAAGATAGTTTCTTAGCAGTCCTAAAATCCAAGACCTTTGGATGCCTACGGAGTAAAGGCACTGCATATTTGTAGAGGGAAGTGGATAAAGATAACAGAGTACCCTTTCAGAGCTGGAGAAATTTAAGTGAGAGATTTAACTTAAGGGCAGCGTCTTCCTTTTCTCTTTTGGGTGCTACCGTCAGGTGTTGAGTGTGTTAAAGTTATCCAGAAGTATTAAAAGTTATTTTTTAAGTTCTGGCTTTGCAAATCATAGCCTCTTCTGGGGAGGACAAGACTTGTGACTACTGCTTTTTAATTCCAGACTGACACTGAAAATGAAAACTGCTTACAGGAAGCTAAGATTTGGGTGTTTAAGACGTATCATATACTAGGAGCTTTGGGTCCTCTACTAATAAGATGTATGTCTATAATTCCTATATTATCTTAAAAATAGTCTGAATTTCTTTATTTCCATAGAGATGTGTTAGAACACTGACTTATTTTAATTTATCTGTGTAAGACAAGTCAGTGTCACTGAGGCAGATCTCCAGGCAGGCGGATGAGGGAGTTGCCTGAAGTCACCCAGCAGGTCTACGGCAAACCTGGGAATCTAATCTAGGCACTGCAGGTTCTGTCCTCTAGTTGTTAGGCAGTACCGCCTATGCCTGTCACATATCCTTATGTTTCATCTTTTGCCCTTTTGTTTTCTGTTGGCTTTCCTTTAATAAAGGTTATGCCACTTTTCAAGTATGAGTTTATAGAGAATCCATGCACAAGAAAATTGTTTAGCCAAGCTTCAGTTGCACTATTCGGTTCCATAATACAGGTTATTCTTTTGCTAATGAGTTAGTGACAAGTTCTTGGCTAAGTGTCTTTGACAGTGGAAGCTGTGTTTCCTGATCTTCTGTCAAGGATCTATATTACTACAGTGAGACCTGATGCTAGGGGTGGGACACCAGTAACTACAGCATGTGTGATCCAATAGTTCCAAACTGTCTCATGATTAATTTGTCAAATCATTAAGCTTCACAAAACTGTACAAGTGTTACAACTTTCCTTAGAGTATCAGGGAGCTAGTGCTGAAGGAGAGCATAGAAGTTGAGACCACAGACTTAAATATGAGAAGCAGTTTCTGCCTAAAACTTTGAGTTCTGTTACTCAAGCTGAATCTTGGACAAGCGTGCATGCTAAAACAATTTTCTGTTTGGTGTTAGAAATTTTTTTATGAATTGAAATAACAGAAATATTGTCACTGATGGAATGGCTTTGGATGTCTGTCTTCTGCAGTAATTCCTGACTTCTGTTGAGCTTAACTTCATTTTCCTGAAACCAGTCTGGTGTATTATTTGGCTCTTCAAATCAAAATGCACTGAAAAGACTGGGGTGGGAACAGATCCCTACAGAAGTTCCTTCTGGATCCTTTAGTTCCTGATTTGTTGCCTGGTGTTACTTGGAATTGTCGGCTCAGTCCTGAAGCATTGCTTTCATAGGTGTGATTGTCGGTTGACAGAGTATCTTCAGTCATGTCAAACTGGTGTGTGCAACTGTCAAAAAATGTGATCCTTACAATCTTCAGTTGCAGTCTGCTTTGGACATAGATTATAGGAAGAAGGACTTGATCACTGATGCTCTTGTGCTCATATTACACATGAATGTGTAATGGTTTACTCTGCCCTAAATATTGTTCTCTGCAGAATATTTTTCTACAACATGCTGAAATTTCCCACTGATACACAGTAGCTCACAGTGTTACTGTGTTGTCTTTTGGTAACAGACTAAGAAGGGCAATCTCTGTTTGCCCTCTCCCAGGCTGCAGTAGTACTTTTGATGAAACGTCTGCATGGTTTGAAATAGTACTGTGTACTCTCCGCTTTCTCATTTGGAGCTGGAGATGGTCTGTAGCAGTGCAAGTCATCACCATTTTTTTTCAAATGGATCATATTTATTTGCTTTGTGATGGTAGGTGTGGTGATGTTTAGGAATGCTTTATGTTGTAAAGGCTGCATTTTGCTCTGTTTTATGTACAGCATTCCTTTTTTCCAGTGGACTTGCACCTATTGCTTTTACTACCTTCTGACAGTAGCGTGCCAATCTTTGTCTTGTAAAGGAAACTTTCTCTGTCATAAAACACAAGTGTGAGTAGCCATGCTTGATTAGATTTCATCCTAAAGCTATGCTTTAGGATGCCCTAGATTGACCTGTGTCACCTTTTTCCAGATTTTTGGAAACTGAGGAGAGAGGAGAATGAAGCCATATTTACTCAGCGCTTCAACAGAGCGATTAATCTAGCAACAGTGTAAATTCTTAAATGCCTGGGTTTAGGTTAGGAGTACAGCACAGTAGAGATGACAAAATGATTAGTTTCAGATGCAATGCCGATAAGTGTCCTTTAGTATTATGAGGTTAGCTCAAACTGTAGTGACTGGTGTTCAGAACTACATGTGGTTTCTTGGTACTGTAAAGTATCTTCTTGAGAGGTTTTAAAGTACATCTAGCATCTTAGGTTCTGCCTTCTTTGTACATCAAAGTAATAACTTCTCTTTCTGTAAAGTCAGTATTTTAAATATATCTGACTAATTTAGGCATCCAGAGAGTTTGAAAGTGCATTTCAAAAAATGGAATCAAGCTATTCTAAACTTTCTACTAAGGTCTCTATTGCTAGGTTTGCATTGCTTGGGTACGCGGCTAATAGGGCACTTTCACTTAAGATGTAGCTAATAGTTTGAGTAGCATAAAATTATAGCTGATTTAATTCTTCTGCTTCTTAATATGAAGTTAACAAAGTAAAGAATTAAGGCATTTTTAACAATAAAAGCCTGTTCTGCTTAATACTTTTAACCAAGTTTTCAGATTAATTGTAGGTGTTGAATGAGATTAGTGCTGAAATACCTGGCATACGTGCTTGGTGCATTACAGTGCTGTGCAGAGGCAACAGAATTGGCTTGTTGAGGATTAGTGTGGATACCAGAAGTGTTATGATACTTTGGAATGGTGCTCTGCCTGGACTAATTAGTGTTGCATAGCATCTGATGGTTTGCTGCATTCATTTTTCCCCCTCCATACCTGTTCTCTTCAACCATCTTTTGATAATGACGCAAAAGTTCTGTTGTAGAACACAAGAAGGCAAACACCTCCACATTTGGTTAGGCTGAAGGAGGATTCAGGCCAGCATTGTCTGGTGACCACAGCAGATAACCTGGGGAGAGTTCTCACAAGCAAGGTAAGCTTATGACCATGCTTCCCCAGAAGACTTGCTTCAGTGTTCACCAGTTTGCAGCTGAAGGATACTGTGTATTGAAAGTGATATTTGGAGATTCATTTCTGTAGCTACTCAGATGTAGTGGTGTTGCTATATACACTGACTCTGTATTAGGTTTTGTTTATTTCTTCACCTGTCTGCTGAAGTGTTTCTAATTCCAGTCTTACTGGGTTTTTTGCTTTTGTGATATATTCCTGAACTTTGACCAAGCTAAATTCAATTACTGGATTTTGTGCAATGCACTATTGAAAATGCATCACATTCAGGACCTTCTGTTGCTCTAGTTCCATGTTTGTCAACCCTTGCTTCTTATTATGCTGCTGTCAGAGCTGGACAATGCAAATTAATGCGCAGGGATGCCACATTGTCAGCCCCTTTCGCAAATTTTATTTTCTTGTACTTTGACTGAGCTGAAAAAATGTAGACTTTGGAAACTCTGTGAAGCCTTTACTGTCTGCACTGGGGTGTCCAGCACTTGTAAGGTCTTTAAGGGGTTCCCAAGGGTGATATTCTAACTCCTCCCTCTACTTAACGGTGCTCTCTTGCTCTAATACCTTCTAATAAAGAATCACACAATGGGCTGTGCTTCGTCTGTTAAATCATTAGTGTCTGTTATCTGCAATGTCAGGTGGATACCTGTAGTGAAGGTCTTAATGTAAGAGGCAGGCAGTGCTGGCAATGTGCACTCGATTCTTATTTCATGTGGCCTTAGGACCAGAGCAGAACTAGGCAGTATATACTGTAGTACACAAGGAGGAGGGCAGGAGTAGTTGGCTCTTAGTCATAGTAAATGTCCAGAGAGGGACTTGAGAGAGACATTGTGATGTGGTTGAACGGATTGTTTTCTGCCTAAAGGTTGGTATGCAGCAGCGTTCAAGGGTAGCTGCTGGATGAATTGTCAAAAGAACAGAGTATTTCTTTTTTGCAGTCGACTAAGTTGACTAGAATAGGTAAAGCTCAAAGTTTCCCTGTAAAGTGCATGACTAGTACAGAGTTAGACTGATGCTTTTGGTAATGGAATGAAAGGAACATTTTGGCAGCAGTAGACTGGAGGGAGAATATACTACTAGAGGTCAGAAGGCTGAGCTACGGTAGTAAAACGTGAGAAGGCTTTGCGTGACAGGTGCTCACATCTGTATGTAAAGGAGAATGGAACATGTTTGCAGCAGTTTAGTCCTGGCATCAGCTTCATGATACTCTTCACAGTTGTTAGGCTTTGGCAGTAGAGGTAATTGGCACTAAGAACATAAACAGCTGTACTGGGTGACACCATTAGAGGCCAGTGCCAAATGCAGGGAGAAGACTATATCAACATGGTGATATTTCCTGGAATGATCTCTCAGATTTCAATGATCTATGGTTCTCAGACTACCTGAGCTACAGGCAGCGCATTGTTAAGCTTATTGTGCATTTTATGTATGAATTTGTCTCATCTAATCTTGATCTGGTATGAGCTGCTGGGATCAGCAGTGTCCTATGGCAAGGTGTTCCTCAGTTAAGCTATGCATTATGTCAAGATCCATTTTTTTTGTCCTGAGGCTGTCACTAGGGCTGTAGTTGCTGACAGCCACAAGTCTGTGCATTAATGAGTGCTCTTTGCAGCTGACTTGAGAGGGAAGGGAAAAGTTGAATCACCTGACAGTTGACTGTTTTCTAGTCTATTTAATCATTCCTTCTATTGAAGTGGTTTCCTGCCTCTAGATGCTTATCATCTCTGTATGCTTTACAGTTCTGTTGTATCTTTGGGACTTGGACAAACCAGACCTGTGTGCAATAGCGTCATGGTATTCCTACATCTTGGGCTATCTTGTTCTATCTTTTATTTTGTTCCCTGATTACTAACATGGGCCTTGCCTGTTCATTTTGGCTACTGAGTATTGAACAGACCTTTTAAGAATTCTTATTTCAAGATCTTGATCCTCAGTGTTTAGAGCTGGTGCAGAGCCCCAAAGATGCAATCATCTTTGTAAAGATAGAATCTTCTCATATGCCTCTGCTGTGCTTATATTTATTCTATCTCAAATTCTACCTGTTGCTTCATTGTGCAGTCTGTATTTTAATGTCCATGTGCAGTTCTTGAGCTGGCTTATTCCAAATAACCTTGCAGATGGAGACTTCGCTGCTTTACTATTTATCCCCTTGGCCAGATCACTTATGAGGATGTTAACTAGCATAGACCACTTTGGGGCTTCACAGGTGAGGTTCCTTTAATATGGAAACTAAGAGTTCCACCTCCTTATTTTCTTTTTAAAACAGTTCTTTATCTGTGTGAAGGTCTTCCCTCTGATCCCATGTCAACTTAGTTTCTTTGTAAGTCTTCATAAGGAGATCTGGGACCATTATCAAATGCTGGTTGGAAATCCAAGTAGATAACAGGGTTTCCTTTGTGGTTGACCGATTCTTGCAAATAGTTCCTAATGGTTTTCTTTAAGACACTACCTCCACTTACGAAAGCTCTGTTGACATCTTGATATAGTCGTAACTATTCATGTGTTGCATTGATTCTACTTTTGAGTAGTTTGACTATTACGAATGTCAAAACTAATGCTTTTGAATTAAAAAAAGTAAGATTGCTGCTTAATGTTCTTCTGATACAAATGCAGTATCAAGTGAATGCTGCTTTTGGTGAATACCAAATTACAAGGAATAGATTTTGCTGTGAAATACTTTCTACTAAAAAGTCGGTTTCGACAAGTTCTCCCTGTATAGTTAGGGAGCAGGGGAAACCCCTGAGGGATAAAAAAAGAAAAATACTTGCTTCTCTACTTGTCGTGCATTGTGATCACTTAACTTTCTCTGTTCTGATCGCTTAATTCACTTAACAGAAGCAGATTTTTGGGCTCCTGAGCTAGTTTATCCTTTCTCAAGCATAGGTTTGCATCTTGTTAAGTTGTTCCTCATAATCCTTTTTGATATCCTTAATCTTCCAATCCGCTTTTCCTGCTTTGTACATGACTTCAGGGTTTCTGAAGACATCTTCTGATGGAATCCTGTGACAAGGTAGTAGAAGCTTTTTTCCCCCTAAAATCTGATTAGTGATGCAAGCTTTTCGCTGAACAACCAGTGTGATATCTTTAATGGTCTCTGAAACACTTTATTCTTTTGGTTGAGATTTTTAAATTAAGCAGCTTCCTCTTTTATATGGTGAACTGCAGCAGTACTTAAATCCAGAAAATGCTTTTCTAGCTTTTGTTGCCTTGCAGAGATACTGACTTTGAATGTGCAGAGTTTGCTGCTGGTGCTGCTTTGATGGAGGCATTTTGAATTAGACTCTGCTGCTTGAGATTATGTCAAGAGTTGCTTCTCCTCTTAAATGTTGCAGTGGCTAACCTGGTGTAGTGCATACCTGATCTACATGGGCATAATTAGTCTCTCATCACTAATGTGTTTCTGCTGTTGCAACCTTTCTGACTTGTCTGGGATTTTAATCACTTGCTATCTTTGGGCATTTGGAAAAGAATAGTATTAAGACAGGAATTTCAGTGTTTGGCGGTTTTATTTATTGGCATAGTGAGCTTGCTGATTCAGTTCCAAGGTTTAACATATGGTATGCTCCTTCACTGATGCAACAAAATAATTATGTGATGTTTTCTTGGTGTTGTGGTGAAGTCCAGCAACCTAAGTCAGGAGTAATGTACAGCTGTTCAGAAGCTTATATAGCAGATCTATTTTGCCATGTGTTAACTTGCAGATACAGATCAATTTCTTTTCTAGATTTTTATAATGCAGCTTTTTCAAAGTACATCCAGCCATTAATAAGGTAATTGGTTGAGTTCACATACTTTGCAAAAATAGATTGGTTTCAGATTCTTTTTCTCTACCAAAATGCAAACAAGCTCTGTTACTTAAGTCTGGAAATTTGCAGTGTAAATCAATCCAACAAGCTTAGTTTCTTGAGTGTGTGAACTGTCAAGTGCTCCTGAGGTGAAATTTAATTGGCAAGAAACTCAATCTACAATTAGGACTGGCTCTGACTTGCAAGTGTGGAGCAAAGAGAAAGCTTAGAGGGGGAATATGAACAATACAATCTCTTGTGGAAAAGGTGCAATATATTTTATAAACTGCCCTCTTTGTTCTGTGGGTGAGGAGGGGATAAAAAAGTACTTTTTTTTCCCATTCTCTCCTTAGTAGCTAACTTGCAAAGTAAGCTTGATTCTTACTTGAGTTTACTATTTATAGTACCTACCTGTAAAACATTTCACAGCTCTGATTCATAAGTTCTGTATAGTTGAGATTGATTATTTTTTTTTTATTCTGCCAGTCTGAGTTTGCTGTGTTCCATACAGTTACAGTGACAAAGATAATTGCTGTCTGAATTACGTAGTAATATGAGACTGATTTGGTGCGGCAGTACAGTCTGTAAACGCAGCACTATGTTTTCATAGTTCCTCTCATCTGTAAGCCTAGAACATTGCATAGGGTATAGAGTACTGTTACCTTAGTGTTACTGGTTGTGCGGAGGACTGGTATACAAAAGTGAAGGCACCTGATGGATATTGTCAGTGGGATGGGAAGAGAAGAATTGTAAGTTCATCTGCTCTTCTTGGTCATAGTTCTATTTTTTTCTGCTTTTGCAGATGTCTTAATCTTAGATCATTTTGGAAAAAGTCTGTATCTCAGAATATACTGTTGCTTTCAATCATACATAGTCTTTATTTCACTAAACTGTTACCGGGTTGTAAACTGCAACATTGGTTTCAACTGTTGAATGCATTTGATTGTTGTAGTGTGAGATTTCACCTGCATTTCCACGGTAATGCAGTTGTGCTTTGCAGTAGTTGTAGGTGAAGATTACAGTTCAACAGACTTCTGAAGTTTGCACGGTGGCTGCTGGGCCTTTCACCATTTAATCTTGAGAAAGCAAAGTCCTCAGGCATATTTCAGAGTTCACATTTCATTGAAAGAATGTATCCTATTATTTGTAACCTTTATCTCAACAAAGCTCCTGTTGAAATGCTTCCTATGCTTCCCATTTCTTTACCTTCCTTTACCTTCTTACTCACCCTTAGTGTTTCACCCACATGCTTTGACTATGGCATCTGGCTTTCCTTTTATTAAGGATACTTGGCTGATGCATTAGACTTTTCAGTTAGAAAAATATTCTTTACTTATTAGAATTAGCATGTTTCTTAAAAAAATCTGTTGTTCCACGTAAATGCTGAAGTCATGTTTCTATCTGTTCCTTTAGAATAAATGTGTTTAGTAGTGTAGATGTGACGATGAAAAGAAACGGGATGCTTGCTTGAGGGAACAAAGTCTCTATAGCTTTTCATTCACCTTTTGGTTTGTTGATGCTGTTTGAGAATTTCATTTCATTGCATTGAAGTTAGCCCTTCAGGTAAAAAGTCAATGTTATATATAATAATAGTTGTAGATACAGTAAATGATGAGTAAAGTAAACGATCTCCTTAGAAACCTGTCTTTAAGGAAAAACGTTAGAAAAGTCTGAGAATGTCTCCTGAGTATTATTTTAACCTGAAGACTAGAAGTGTGTTGGCCTTTGCTAAAACAGTAAAAGGTGTCAATTCTGTTGCATAGTTCGGCCTGTAAGCAGCAGATGTTTACTGTGCTTAGCAGTAATAGCATTAGTGAATGGTAGGTTCCTTCTGGCTGTTAAAATTAGCAAGCTGAATAGCATAGCAAGTACAAGTAGCCTGTCTTCTGCATCCCTGCATTCTAACCTTTTCCACCTTGCATTAAAAGTACAGTTTTATCTCACCAACAAGTTTCGTTCCCAGTGTTTCTATAAATATAGTGAAACTGCCTTGTGACAAAGTAAATTAATTTGCCTGTCCTTGCTAGGAAAGTAGAATAGGCATCTTAAAATATGATAGAAGATAGCTAGGTGCTGGGATGCTGCTGGAGCCCAAATTCTTTGAGAAGCCAGAAGGAGATTGAGAAAATTAAGTCATGCTGTATGTTGAAGGAAGATCTATTTTAAAAAAAAAAAAAAAAGAGTTAAGATGTTACTTATATCTGCATATACATCATGTGCTGCAAATTGAAATTCTGTTCCTAATGATTAAGATACTGTCACAGTCTTGACTTAAGCGGTAACAAGTGCTTCTGAAGTTCATAGAGGCTAAATGGGCAAAATACTTAACTGAAAACTGTCCCTGTATTGGCTGAGTGAGAATCCTGTTGTGATCTGTTTTTTCCGGACACCAAATTATTCCTTCAGCTAGTAGAGAAGTTACTCTGAGATTAGTCCTGAGCAGCATACAGCATCTTGTTTTATGTATATCAGAGCTGCTTTTTTGTGACTGTTCCAGTAACCTTGTCTGAGCAAAGTTGTTTAGAAAAGTGTAAACTAAAGTAATAGGAAATTTTAAAAAAGCATCTCAGTCTTGAGAAGCTTCTTCAGTTGCAAGCCAGAAGGGTGAAATGCTTGAAAATGCTGTGTTAAGTTGTTCATGTTGTCATACGCTGACTGTGAAGATATCATTGGCTTTTATCCAGAAGGACGTAGAGCAGGAAAATGGTGTTCTCTGAGAAGCAGAAGCTGTTAAATTACAGACAACTGGAAAGAGCAAACAAAATAGAAGTCTTAAGACAGAGGGTTTGAGAACTGGTTTGCTAAATGAATTAAAACCTGAAAACCTTGCACATTTAAAGCCAGAAACTTGCCAGAGTCACTAGGGCTCATAGAAAGAGACATGAAACAGCACCCAGGAGAAGTCAGATCATGTAGTAAAACCAAAGTGAACTAGTTGCATTGCTTTTTGTCAGGGAAGGGCTGAAGAGACTTCTCACCAGAACTTTCTCTGACTCCGGGCAACTGTCACTTTAAATTTCAGTAAGGAGTGTTTAAATCCATCAGCAGAACGATACTATTGTACAGCCATGTCTGGTGGTATATGCTGAAGAATTCCAGAAGAACTTAACCATGAAACCATGGCATATGGTTTGAACTTTAAATGAGTTCCGATTATCTAGCTCTTGTGCTGTTGTCCCATGCAAGCTGAAGCATTAAATGAAGTGCTGCCTTGCCAGTGCAAGGTAGAAAATATGAAGCTGACTTCTTAAAAAGTAGATTAGAAAAATGTAGGGAAGGAGATGTAGACTAGTGATGGGTGGTATTCTTTTGAGTCTTTCCTGGTGTGATTAAGAATTGCGAGAGTGTTAATCATCTGAACAGAAGCTCAGTGGGGCACTGAAGTGAGAGAGTGCTTGTGTGCTTGCTGTTTTTCTGACCTTGCGGACACGCCAGGGGCTGCTTTTGAAAGCCTGCGCTGTGTATGGTAGAGGCTGCAGTGCGCAGGGGAACTGAGACCCCTTTTATTCTCTTCCTTCCCTAATATGGGACGGCTAGTGTAAACAGATTTTTTTTCAGGAATGTTTGGATCTCCTGGAGTGATTGCATGGGGTGGATGCCATAACAAAACAGAACTTGTTTGTGTGAGTAAATGTGTGAGCATGCTTTGATAAAGGTAGTTGTGTCTCACAGGTCTCATTTCCTTATTCAGGTAGTCAGTCTGATAACATGACTGTTGGATTTTTTCAGAAGAATGATTGAGTTTCTTTTTTGAAGGCTTTGTAAAAACTGAACAGTCACAGGTTTGCTGGTCTTACGGGTTAACTGCTTAGAAGTAACTGAAGGAAGGAATAAACTATTTCCTTTATAATAAGGGAAGGTTACCAGTGGAATTACTCAAGACTCTGTTGCTTGATATATTCATAAATACCTGGAGGGAAGAAATGAATGAGAAAAGGATAGGAAGGATAATAGAAAGCTAGAACTGACTGCAGACAGTGGGAGTGGGAGTGCATTGTTCATTAGGTTACAAAATTGCTGCTAGAATTACATTCTAGTGAATATGGAATCATGAATCTGCAGAAAAACAATTCAGGCTGAATATACCTGGGGGTGGGCTTTAGGTTGGTGGTTATTGTTCAGAAAACACCTTGAAGCTCCCTCATAATAGTTTCTTCTAAAGAACAGCTGTATGCTCAGATATCCTCAAATAGCACTTAGCAGCAATCTTTGCAAAGACATGGACAATAAAATGGAAACAGGTGTGTGTCATGGATCAGTGGTGTAATTATGTATTGACTCTGTGTGCATTTCTGGCCACCTGCCAGAAAACATGGTGCAACTGAAAACAAGCTGAAGAAGGTTAGCTCTGATCAAACTTTGGACCTGCTCCTGTGTAAGGAAAGAGAGAAACAGATAAGGATTGCTAGCTTGAAAAAGCTGGTGGATAGAGACAAGTGGATATGAATTGGGAGCCTGAGAAGTGTTATGTTTGGAGATGAACTGCTAGTAATAACTTTTTTCTCCCAAGAAAGAGAATCAAATAAAATCATTAACAGGCAGCACTTTAAAATAAAGCACTTCTTTATTCTGATGCATACTTAAATTGTCACAGAATGCCATGAATGACAAAAGCATAAATGGACTGAAAAGACATGGAAAAATCAGTGGAAGAAAAGTACTTTGAGCTAATACACAAAATTACTGGAGGCTTGGAAGGATGGCTGCAAGGGAATTGGATAACTGTTTTGTCTTTTCTTGCTTTCACCCAGTATCTGCCTACTGCTGATTTTTTTATAAGCAGGACAATGGGAAGTCTTTAGTTTGGCCCCGATGCTGTTAGGTGTATTCAAGTATTTTCTTCATTGGTCTTGTCATCTTGGAGAGGGGAAAAAAGCATGCTTTCTAGAAACAAAATAAAATAGGAGCGTGTTAATTTGTACTTTCTGTCTTGCTTTGAAGTTTTGAAATCAAGTAGATTCATCAACAAATTGAAAAGTTTAGTTGATAAGTCAGCTGTGTAGTTAAATGTTCGATTGTGGATCCAGGTCCAATTTAAGGTAAGAGAAAGGGAAAACAGTAACTGTAAATATGTATGCTTTTTAGGAGTATCTTAGTGCTTTGCTGCTAAAATTTCTTTGTGTGTGGAACAGAATCCTGACACTAAAAAATTGGGCATATGGTCTGTTGGAGGCTATCTGTTAGAGTGGGAATGCTCTAGTAAAATGAGTTGCAAAAGCCTCAGGGGGAGAGCTATGAGTTCTACTAGAGATGTATAAAATTTTCCTTTTGATCCTATGTTAACTAAGGATTGAACCTCATTTTTTTTTTTTAGCACAGTGTTTGGATTTCACTACAATATTGAATTGATACTTTCTTGAATTAGAGAGAAATCTTAGAAATATGTCAATATTAAAAAAAGTTTTTGTGAAATATCACAGCAGTAGTTACTACTGTCCTGTTTAAGAAATTTAATTTTTTTGTTTTTGTTTGGCATGGCTTGATGCTTTTCCATTGAAAGCAAACGTGACATTCGCCTTAAAACTCAAATTGAACTTCCTTCAAATTTGGCAGTGAGTGTTCTATAATATTGGGAAATGCGAAACAAGAGGACTTAACAGGTGTATAAAGATCCAGTGTCAGAAGTTCTCCTGTAGCACTGGTATTAATGTACTTTACACTTAAGAATATATTTAACACCTTCTCACTTTGAGTAGCTCAGTTGGAAGGTCACTTCCTATATGAATGAATAGCTAATAAAGGGCTTGAGTGGTCAAAGGAATCCCCATTTGTCAAAGCCGATGTATTCACATCAAGGAATATTCAAATGTCCCTTTTATCACCCTCTACAAAAACTCATTAATGCTAGTGGCCTGTTTCCAAGTCTGTAAACTTCCACATATACAGAAGAAAGAAACCCTGGAAGAATAAACCTATTTGAAGATTTTAATTGTTCTTTTGCTGCTTCAGGTTTGGATTATTGCATAGTTTTTAAGACTATGCTTTGTTTTTTAAGGAAAATAATCTTTGGGAATCAGGATTTGAGTTTGACCTTGACTGTTGAGCCACTATCTACTGGTGTTTACATCCTTTGTCTTTTGACATCTTTAGCATTCTGGTAATGTGTTGAGCGCCTATGTATAGGTATCGTTGAGATTACTGTGAGGTGCTGTCATGAAAATCAGGTATGAATATATCTGCCCCAAACACTCCAGTTTCCCATCTGAAAGGCTCATTATTGTGGCATTCACCTTTCTTGAAAACGCTGCTGGTTTTGGTTAAATGATGATATTAAATAAAACCTATGACCTGTTTTTGTTGAAATTTATTCTAATAGTTAATTTTTCATTATAACTGATGTTACTTTCTCCTTTAGACTACATGAAGAAATAATTGACTTCTATGACTTCATGTCCCCTCGTCCTGAAGAAGCAGCTATGAGAAGAGAAGTGGTGAAAAGAATAGAAACGGTCATCAAAGATCTTTGGCCTACAGCTGATGTGAGTGTCACTCAAGTGTTGATTTGCTTCTGTAGTAAATTGTAGACCTTGGTTCACTTAACCTTGCTCTTAATCTTTCTGTGTTTTAGAAATGAACAGATAAGACTTCAGTCTTAAGGCAATTGACTTAATATTCCAGCTCTTGCAGTATGTGGCAGTTCAGTTTAAAAAGTGGAGGAAATTTAAAACCTAGATTTCAGGTTAATGAAGGCTACTGGTAATTTTTTTCGTTTTGAGAACTGGAGATGTGAAGAACTGTCCACTTCAGGAAGTGCATTTCTTAAAGTAAAAGCTTATGAAATTGATTGTCTCTGCATAACTTCATTTTGAATATTAAAGTGAGACTGACTACCTATGTATCCATTTCTGCAAGGACTCCTGACTGTGTGGATATTTTTAAATACAAATATTTTACAAAAGACCAGTTAAAAACCCCAGATTTTTTGACTCTTCACAAATTTGACATTCAGGGAATTCCCTGCTTCAGTGGAAAAATTGGACTTGACTTCCTGAGATCTTGCAACCAAAGTTGTATTTTCAAACCCTTTATTACCCAAAGAGTAAGTTTCCTCCAAACAAAAAATATCTGAAAGGAATTTAATGTAAACTGTATCACTAGCATCACCTTTCTGATTACCAGATAGTAGCATTGTTATTAACAAGCAGAAACGCATTTCAGAACACTGTCATAGCTTTCCGTGACAGAGTGAGGGCTGTGGCGACAGTACTGAGCTAAAGATACTGTAAAGGTCATCTACTTCATTCTCACCTGCAATTTTCCTTAGTAATAACACTTTTCTAGCTTGTGGTAACAGGTATAAACACTGAAATGGCCCAGTGTTGCTCAGCCTTTTCATAGGTCACTGCAAAGAAGTGAACTTGTAAATTTTGCTCTGCTGTAGCAGAGAGGGAAGGCAGTCTGTTTTCTACACTGGAAGCATACTAAAAGTATTTAATGTGGACAGTGAATGTCTCTTCAGCGTACCTTCTTTTCCACACACGAACACCTACCACAATTCCTTAGTCATCCTTGCAGTAAAATCTGGAGTATTCATGTTTCTCTGAATTATATGTTTAGATGCACTTACTGGTTTTTAAACAAAAAAATTTGGAAAAATGTTTCCCTTAAACTCTTCCAATATCAGTAGAGCTGTCCTATGAGGAAAGAAGGGAGCAGGAAGGAAGGAAATTTGTAACAGCTTATACTTCTGTCAAACTGGAAATTAATAGTGAAAAGGGCTTGTTTCAAAAGTTTATACTCTGCTGCTAGCAGGATTGGTAGTCATTTAATGTTTAAAAAAATATTATTTTCTCCAAAGTTGCATCTGTAAGAGAAAATATATTTGTACAGGCTTAACAGAGTATGTAGTAAAGTTAGTTCAGTAACTTTTTCACTGGGATATATCCTTAACAGGTCCAGGAAAGTCATAAGTCTTGTGAAAGTGAAATGAAGTGAGCGTTTATAATTACAAGATATTTCACTGATGTGGGTTTTTTTCAGGTCCAGATATTTGGCAGCTTTAGTACAGGGCTTTATCTTCCAACTAGGTAAGTAATTTACTTTTATATAAAAGCCTGTCTTCTTTTAGAGTAATGGTAAATTTTAAAGGGGAATTTAGACTGAATGTGTAAACCTGTCAGACTTCCAGTAAAATTTTTGCCTAATGACCCATGTAACAAAGGGAAGAGCTTTTCAACTTACAGATTTGAGGTAAGTATTCAACATGTCATTGTACTGCTGTAGGTACTTACTGACCCTTTGGTGAATTACCTTTTCTTCCTTGTGTCTGGGGTTAGTCTTTGGCTCTTTGTTCTCAAGATACAGTGAAATTAAATATTTGCTATTTCCTGTATAAAGATTGTATTTAGTTAAGTAAGGTGAATTACTGAGAGTGTGTCACTTATCACAGAGTTACTGTACAAAGTCAGAGGAGTCATCACAGTTGTGTTTTCCCATTTTTTGGAGAGCAAAATGTCTTAATTCAGTGTTTTATATTGTTTAATGGTTCTATAGATGGATGTAGAAAATATGTGTAGCTGTGTCTTAAAGACAGTTGTCTTTACATTGATTAAATTTTCAGTAGGAAAGCACTGGAAATTTCATTTCTATGAATAACAATCACGGATAAAAATTGTTTGGGCTATTAACATGCCTTTCAACATGGGTTGATGAGGCATGGGATTGGGCTGTGGAAATTGGAGGGAAGGGAGCAGAAAGGTAAAAGGGAAAGGAGCTCAAAGAACTCATCGGAGAACTGGGAGCAAGAAACTAGAATGCTGCTTTGGGTCCTAAAGTGCACCAGACCATCTCTTACTTAACATTGCTAAAGGAAGCTTATAGGGAACCTAAATTAAAAGTTGCAAAATGGTTACCCTGAAGGACTTGTAATATGTAGAATGCCAATTTTATCTGTTTTTTTTGATGGAGCATTATGTTTAGTCTTAATGGATCTCA
This sequence comes from Burhinus bistriatus, assembly GCA_013397275.1. NCBI lineage: Eukaryota > Metazoa > Chordata > Aves > Charadriiformes > Burhinidae > Burhinus > Burhinus bistriatus. Next base: position 135,925 of record VYXH01003713.1, on the reverse strand, counting down.
TACTGTGTTCTTTTTGTCTAGTGATATTGATCTAGTTGTTTTTGGGAAATGGGAACGACCCCCTTTACAGCTGCTGGAGCAAGCACTAAGAAAACACAATGTGGCTGAGCCGTATTCCATTAAAGTACTTGATAAAGCTACGGTAAGTAACAGTCTTTGGAATACTGAACTGAAAAGCTTTCAGACGCCTTAAGATACTGGTGATAAATAGTGTTCTTAATTCGTGAAACAAATGATGCCACCTTAAGCACAATGTTTTGCTCTGTGCAATATTTTAGTAGAATGTGTACGTGCTTAGCAATAGCACGCAGTTTTTTACATGGACAACGGTGATTCTGTGTACTGTATTTACTGGAAGGCCATACTTTATGCTTATGTTGTCAATAAAGATCTAAAAGTCAGTATTTGGAAAATATCTAGTAAAATAAGTTAACTATTTGTATAATGTTTTTCCACTGACCTTTGAGAGGACTTTGTTTAGCCAGAGGCCGTTAACTAGAGCTGTCTAGCTTGAAACCCTGATTTTTCAGGTTGTCTTGTTTCTGATGTCACAGTGAAGTGTTTCAAATCTAACATTTGTTTTTCCCTTCCAAAATATACTACTGAAGAACTTTATTTCCTTTGTGAAACTGATATGTAGTATCTCTTGGATCTGTCTTGCAAGCCTTAATGGGGTCACGTTGAATATGCTAAAAACTTAAAGTATGAGAATTTTATGTTTCTGAGCAAGTGGTGTTTTCTCTAGGAGCAGGGTATTCCAAACTTCTATTAGCAAGCTGTTGCATTTTCTGCTCTCTGAAATAGTGTGACTTTTAGGTCCAGAAGATTCCAAGGCTTCTGTTGGAGTAGCAGTACATAACAGTAACTGTGGTAATCTTTGGTTTACCTGAGAACGAGTGGGATTTTCCGAATCAGTGATACCAGTTAGTGATGGAAAATGGCGCTAGGCTTATCAGTTTTACTAGCTTTTCTTATTTTATTCCTTCTGCTGTTGGTATAAAATGATACTATACTCTTTTTTGTTTTCTATTTCAGATTAAAAATACAGGAAGTTCAATTTAAAATAAATGTTATCAGCTCAAGTTTAAGTTATGATTGTAAGAAGACTATTTTTTAGGATACTGCCTTCAAGGTGGTGGTGTGAGACTGAACTACATATTCAGTAATTCTGTAATAATTTATTGCTGACAGAAGAGGAGAGACTGCTACTCCTGCTTTGCTTTGATCCATTCTGGCTTTCATTTGAGTCTGCAGTGAACCAGTTCAGCTTGATAAACCAATAGACAGTGCTTTATTTGTTCTGCTAGGCTAGTCTTCTGTCAGTTTAGCAAGTGAATGGTGCAGTGCTGGGTCAGAGGAATGCAGTTCCCACAGGTTATGAGTAGAATGTCTTCTATTAACAGCAATGAGTCATTAAATTAAGTAAATTTAGTTGTCTTACAAAACACTGGTATTACAGCTATCAAGGCAGCTATGTAATAGATACGGGACAGTACATGGGTGATCAAATGTTAATGTCATCATATGTGCCTGTGTTTTTAATCACCTCACTGAAAAGCATTCTCTTGTCAGTCAAGTTAGGGTTGTTATCTTTTGTTAGAAACATGTTTTCTTGTCTTGATAGTTGCATTCATTTGGACTGAGAGTATTCATGTGTCTTAAGTGAGTAAGCTGGACAATAGCACTAGTGTTGCATTTCTGGGGATTCGTAAAACCTTGTTTTAATCTTTTCAGGTACCAATAATAAAACTTACTGACCAGGAGACAGAAGTGAAAGTTGACATCAGTTTTAACGTAGAAACTGGTGTGAAGGCAGCTCGATTTATCAAGGAATACATGAAGGTATCAACCATATAATGAATGTTATACCACTTAACAAGGATGTGCCAGATGCTTAGCTAACCTTTTTTGGTATGGCTTAAGACTTTTGAAGATTTATTGCTGAAGACTATTTCCATTAATTAAACATGGGTATTTTAATTGATTTTCTATTGGTATTTATTCAGTGTTGCCTTTGAGTGCTAGGTTTTTGTGTGGATAAACCTGTACACTGAAAGGACTTCTACAATCTAGATCTGCAGATAGGTGCTAAACTTTGGTTCTAAAGCAAGTCTGTTTAAGTTTTGCTTACCTTGCATTTAAGTGATGATTGATTGTTAACACTATCTTGCTAAACAATGTCTAAAACCAATTCTTCTGTAGCTACATACTTAAAATCAAGTTTACTTTTATGTTCTGCAGTAAAAGTGCTGTTTGGATGGAAAGCTTTGACTATGAGTGACCCTGGCGTTCGAAAAAGGATATAAATGTCTTGCAGTTTAGGGGGAGGAAATAAATTTGATATGTAAGGTATTTGATCAAATAAGAGTTGAAGTCTGTTCATCTGTTTCTAGAATAAAAATGTTTCAGTTCTTCCTGTAGAAACACTTTATAGCACACTGCTGAATAACATTTTTGTATTAGAAGATGAATCTTCTTGTGTTGAGATTGTGTACTTCTTTCTTTGTTTTGGAATGGTGACACTGTCATTTATAAGACTTATTTTGCTTTGCAGAAATATTCTTTGCTGCCTTACTTGATTTTAGTATTAAAACAGTTCCTCCTTCAGAGGGACTTGAATGAAGTTTTTACTGGTGGAATTAGTTCTTACAGCCTAATTTTAATGGCAATTAGTTTCCTGCAGGTAAGTCTGTTCCTTATTTGTTTCTGTGTTCTTTAAAGTATTTTGGTTTCTGTATGTGTTATGGTGCTGTTTCTTTAGACTCCCCTAGCAATGCACAGCTTTATGGTTATGGCTCTAGGTGTTTGATCATTGGCAGCTCCTATAGACTACCTTTCAAACCTCTAAGTACTTCTCTTCACTGTGTGAAGTGAAACAGCAGCAGGAGCCTTCTGAACGGCATAGAGGCTGTGCGTTGCTTTCTGTACCAAGGCCTGTGATGTGGGTTATGCTGCCTTCCTGGGCAGCCTGTTCCATTACCTGAATCATCTTAGTAGTGTTTTGTAAATCTGCCAGGATGCAGTTTAAGTCAGTTGCTTCCTAGACTACTGATATGGAATGTGCAGAGTAGTTGATTTCAGTGTTTATTAAAGTTACAAAATCAAACAGTCAAGTTGTTTTTTAATTATATGTTGGTTAGGTTTTGGCATACTTAAAATTGGCAGATATTGTAGGTAACTAATGAAATAGCTAATGAGTTATAACTTCTAATGCACTGAGCTTTGTACGAGTACGACGAGGTACAATGTTAGGCATCTCTCACAGCTGTGATAATGGAAAAACCTACATATCCTGCCACTGTTAATGACTCATTGAAATATTACTATAGATTATGCATACTGTATATGATATGGGGGGAATTGAGAAAAGAACTGCATTTCAATTGGGGTAAATAGATTCCCTCCCACTTCTGCAAACATTAAGACAGATGGATTTTCTGTGAAAAGTTGGGTATTACTCCTGTTACTAAGCCGTAATGTACTATGGGGTACTTCTTTATTGCTTTTGGCTTAGGGAAAAGAATTTACTAATCTGCAAGTAGCTGGAAGAGGGAAAAAGGAATTATTTGGCTTCCAGATAATGCTGAAGTGCTGCCCCCTCTTGGTTATGTGAAAGTGGTTTAAGTACATGAAGAATTAATGACTCTATTCAGACTTGTGTAAAGAGATTGTACTCAGCTGTTGAAATGAGAGCTTTTTGTTACACTTTGTTATGGTCTGAAAGCATTAATTTTCAATACTTAAAAACTGTTCTGTGTCACAGCTGCATCCAAGAATTGATGCCAGAAGAGCTGATGAGAACCTTGGAATGCTTCTGATAGAATTTTTTGAACTCTATGGAAGGAATTTTAACTACTTGAAAACTGGTATTAGAATAAAAAATGGAGGTGCCTATATTGCCAAAGAAGAAATCATGAAAGTCATGACTAATGGATACAGACCATCCATGCTATGTATTGAAGATCCTCTCCTGCCTGGTAAGATTGTACACTTCTTGCAATATTGCGGAGTTCTGGCTCTACTTGTGCTCTCACAGCTAACATTAGAGTCCCTAAAGTCCATCAAATGCGTTAAGAAGCTGCACCGAGAAGAGACTTTGCTGGTGTCGAGGTACAGTTATGGAGGTGGGCTAAGGGATAAGGACCTGAAGTGTCCCAAGATTCATAGCCTGAGTAAATTGGATTGCATGCAAACAGTGCAGATATGTAATGCATTGGAGATCCAGGACTGTGTTGAGTGTATAATAAGATCCTCTGCCAGTGCTGAGGGGCAGCGAAAGAAAGAGGTCCAGGAAATCCTGGGAGGGGGTTTGTTAACAGGAACAGCTCTCTGTTATTCATTATGAGAGAATGAGAATAGAAGGTGTAGCTTTTTTTCGCCACAGACTGTGGTGCCATACTTCACATAAATTATACCATATGGGAAAGAAACACCCCAGATGAGGTACCTGTCCTGCAGGGTGGTGCAGTAGAAACTGCACAGAAACATGGGTGTATTTCCATGAATGTGTAGCAAGGGAGCAGCTGTATTATGATGTTGGTATGAAGAGTCTGGTTTGCATAACTGGCTTCTGTGCTGCACAGGGACCTTTAGAGAATGCCAGTTCTAGTTGCGCGTACTTTTGAAAGTAACTAACTTAATTTTTTTTTTCTTTAAGATTTGGTTTTGATTCAGTAACCTTCAAAGTAATCAAGATTAATTTTGACTGAGCTCCTGAAAAAAATTTACAGCTTTATAGTACTCAGTTTGGATTCTATTTAGACTGTCACAAGTAGCTGAAATTCCAAAACAGCTTTTTAATTAAGTCAATTTTCAGTTAATTTGGACTTAAGTATTAATATTTCTGGAATGTAATTGGCACTCAAACTCCATACTGTCACGTCTTGTGGGTAGACTGTTTATGTAGAGCAATTTTAAAGCAAATACCATGGATCAGGAGCTGAAGTCTGGCACCTTTCTAAATACTCAGTATGCTGAATGTTCATAGTTCTCTAGAGGAGGTTGCAAACTAAGGTTTGTCTAACCACATCTCTGATATATTTGTAGCTCGTGAGTTTCTGCCCATCATGGCTCTTGTACTTGGCCAGGCATAGGTGTAATTTTGCAGAACTTGCATTGTGGTGTTGAGATTTCCTTCAATAGCTGTGTACTTACTTGTGTGAAGACCCATTTGAGTAGCAGCATGAGCCACATTCTTTAGAGTCAAAAACCTTTACTGTCATCCAGTTCTGTTCGTTCCTATCTGCTGAGGACTGAAAGAGAAGAAATTACGTATGCTGCACAGTGTTTTAATCACTGCTAATAGTTAAGGTTTGGAATTTTTTCTTCTCTTTGACTCTTCAGATAAGAGAAAAGAATAAATTGCAAGTCCAGTAGGTGCTCTGAACTGCTCCTCCTACCATAAATCTTGCACGAGCAAAGAACTATAATTTAGAAGAGAGATGTCTAGTTATATGCTATCAAAGAGTTGATAAGAGCTAAATTTTAGATGAAGTTCTGTGAGCTAAAATAATGTAATTCTTACAGGAGAGAACGTGTTTTAGCAGGGGAAATGAAAGCTGACAAGAACTTGAAGTTACCTGACCATTGTTTCCCATAGGGATATTTTCTGGCAGCTACCACAGAGCTTCAGAACTTGCCTGATGGAAGTAGAAGGAAAGTTATATAGAACATATAGGGTAGCTCTTTGAATCAGATCTCACAAATACAGCCTGCTTAGATCTAGACTTAATCGTATATTCCTACAGTATCTAAAAGTACCTGTCAAGTGTATGTAGATAATGTCTAGAATTCTGTTAATTAGTTTAGTTCTGTTACTGCTTGTGTCCCAGTATAGAAAATTTTTCTGAGGGTTCAGGTCCTTGCCCAGTTGACAATTCATCTCTGCTTGATTAGTTTGTGGTCCCCTCAATGTCTAACTCCATGAGGGTCAGTGCCAGTGTTGTGGAGGAGATGGGAACATGTATTTTGGTAAAAAGTGGACACAGATGTTTTTTGACTTAAGTTAGCATAAGCTGCTGTAGAGTTTTTCTCTCAAACCAGTTTATGCACTATATGCACAAGTTCTTAATCTTTTTTTTGCAGTCTTTTTTAGCCTGATCACAGCTTTTTTCTAAACTTCTGGTTAAGCCTTGGAAGAAGACTTCAAAAGATGACTACTAAATCCAGAAATCAGACAAAAAATACAGGCATGAAAAAAAGCCTTTGAATTTCTCAAGATTATCCAAGTAGTGTAAAGGTCCCTCCTATGAGTGTATGTACTAGTTCAGCCATAGGATGTTGAAAGGTATAGCTTTAGACGTTCTTGTAGGGAACAGAATTAAGTTCATTAGGATTAGTTCCTTCAAGTTGGAGGAACTGTTTTTTTTTTTCTTCAGTGTGAAATGGTGATGTCTGGCTAACAGGTGATGTCATCAGAAGGATGTGATATGTCAGTTTTACCTGCTCAGTACCTTCTGCTAGTTCCTAGATTTGGAAGGAATGGGCATCAAGCTGTTGTATTGCTGTTTTGGTCATAGTGGGTTTTGCTCAGATTCTCCTGGTTGCTGTAGGGTTTCCTTTGAGATTCTCAAAGACCTAGTATTGGGTGCTAGAGGATTACAGTTTCTGTGATTTGGGAACCAAGATTCCAACAAAGATGTCAGGAGTCTACACTTGAAGTGGGAAGTGTGTTGAAATCTAGATTTGAGATGTCAGACTAATCCAGCTGGTGATGCATTTTAAAGTGGTAGTTTATACTTAGTCTTCATACATAGCCTAAGGTTCTTCATCTTGAGTTAGTGTCCTAGGACAGGGTAATGAGGTGAAAATCTTTCCCTTAGCATCATTCAAAGAAGAAAGTTTCTATAAACATCTCGTATCTGCCACCATTTCAGTTTCTTAAAGCAGTTGTCCTTTCTTTGGTGCATAAAAAGTGAAGATGTTCATCTAGCAGAACTGCAAAGCCAGACACTCAGAAGTCTGTTCACAGGAACATGCTGGAGCAGGGTAGATGATATCATCCTAGAAGAGGTTTGCGCGGAGTTGGTCTAGCAGTATCCTGTCTTGGAAGATATGACTCATTGCAGGTGACAAATCTTTAATCTGTGGTTGTAAAAAAACAAAACAAAAACCCAAACCACTAAGCTAAAAAAACCTTGGAATTTATTCAGCAGATTGTTAGAGAAACTTATTATTCTATGCCTTTGTGAATCAGGTGATTATCAAGGTCCTTCAGTCGTTTCTGATGCTCAGAACAGGAATGTTTTTCATCTTGGTTCAGACTGGCAGTGGGCAAGGGTAGCTAAATCACAGTTTAAGACTTGGAGTTCCACCTGTGCTGCTCCCTTCATAAGGAAGGTTGTTCTTCATTCTGAATTGCTATGGGCACTAACTAAAGTTCTAAACCTTAAATTCAGTGTGTTTTCTTTGAAAAGAGACTCTTTAACTTGCAGGATTAATTATGCTTCATGTTGCTTGCTCTTGCATCTTGATAGGTCACAAATACAGGAAGTAATTAGATTTGAGATTGGCAACAGCTATTGGGATTATCTATTCTAGCCTTAGTGGCTGCCCAAAGTTATTCATTGCAGGTTTTCAATATCTGCTCTTTGTCATTAGAATCTGCAAATACATATCTGTGTGTGTGTATATAAAAGATATGCATTTATAAAAAATACACAAATACATTGAAGTTAGCATCTGAAAGAACCCATTTAATGCTGAATGTTGCAAAATGGTACTTAATAGATAATGGCTTAACATGAATGGATCTGCTTCAGTCCTAGCTCATGGTCTTACCTTTACAGGCCATCTTCTTAGAACTACTTCAGGTAATGGAAGACCACCTGACAGAGTGGTAATACTGGTAGCGAGTGATGGAAATTTTAGACGTGCTCCTTTAGGGATGAAGGCTTTGTAAGATGAATGAGGATTGAATTATACATGAAATCACACACCATTGTTATCTGCTAATGTACATTTGAGGATTGAAGTCAGTATGATTTTTTTAAAGAGTGAGAACATTTGGGTTACGTGCTTTAAACTGATCAGTCTGTAGATTGTGACAAAAGAAGGATGCTCAGGTATGTAGGACGTGATCTGCTAGTGAGAATGATCTCTCAAGAGAAAATCTATTTGAGACAAGTGCAAATACGTGATCTTCTGGCTTCTTTAATATGTTGCTTTCTGGATTGGGTAGGGCCACCTCTATACAGACCTGACTGGTATGGTTCACAGTAGCTCGCATAGTAGCTTTGGCTTCCATACCTGCTTTTCAGCTGCAGTGCAAGTCAGAAGCTCTGCAGACTGTATAATTGAATAAGACTGTTTATTCAGACATTTTTATGAACTAATTACAGGTGCAGAATGAGGCAATCCAGGAACCTAGGCATGCTATGGCATGAGCTATCCTGCCTCTGTTCTCAAATCTACTTCAATCAAGACTCATACACAACTTCGTTGGTGGTTTAAACTAAACTGCCTGAGTTTGCCGTAAGTGGATTAGGGAAGGCTTATGATTTCTTTTGCTGGTACAACAGCGGAGGTGTCAACAACTGATGAAAAGAGTAACCAACAGTTTAGCAGTAGTGTCTTCATTTTGGTGTAACTCCATGCAGGATGCATGTCAAATGTAGCTGTCTTAGCACCAGATTAGACTAAACTAATATGATTTGATTGAGTGTGTATTCTTAATTCCTGTAATGTGAATTTATAGCACCATAGAATCATTTAGGTTGGAAAAGACCCTTAAGATCATCAAGTCCCACCATAGATGAACTGTAATTTAGTGGCTGGTGCAATTGTGTGTGTTTAGCCATTTGTATATATTCCATTTCTGTATTGCTTCTCAATTTAATTCTCTTTTGTATATATGTTTAGTGTGTCGTCATGTAGAAGGTGGCATTGTTGCAGGACACAACAATGTGTCCTGTCCCTGGAAAACCTGTTCTGAATTAATCTTTTTCTAGTAGAATTAACATTTTTGTGTTCTGATTTCTTGACCGCTGAAATACCTTGGTCTCTATTCAGCTGCCTTTGGACTAAGTCCTATGTGAAGTCCTCTGCTACTTTGTAGTGCAGGTCTGAACTTGACTACGATGTGTTTCTTCCTAGATTCTCTGTCCTAGGCCCACATTGGTCTGTGCTTCTGCTTCAGAATAGAGTCCAATTTCCAATTGCAACTATGCCATTTAGAGTGGCTTCTATAATTTTGAGCATAGTAGCCGCTGGATACTGCAGCGGTACACTCAGAATGAGTTACTCAGTTACTTCAGTAAAGAGGAAGTGTTTCTTGATCAGCTTTTATTTGACCGTATAAATTACTGAAGAATTTCTGTGTTCCCAAAATGCTCTTATGTTCTCAGTCTGTTTTCATTGATTATGCTTTCCTGTTGAAGTGGCATTATGATTGGAGAATCTTGAAGGACTGAAATGTGTTGCCAAGTAGTAAAGCCAAGGGTGGGTTTTTTTCGCCTGGATGGCAAACTTCAGCATGTTTGCCTGTAACAGCTGGCTGGACAAAATACTTCAGCGAGTGAAGAGTTCCTCTAAAGTCAAATTCAGCCTCGTTGGATTTAGTCCTCCAGAGGATAGATTTTGGCCTATACCCATCAATTTTCAAAGCAGATCTTTCATTAAAATCTGTTCATGGGTGCTGATCTGATTTTCAACCTTAAAATAAGTATGTTCTGTGGTTCATCCCTTTCCAGTGTTCTCCCAGCATTTCAAGCATTATTCTGAAGGAGGGAACCTTTTACTGTAAGCGGCTTTCTACCCACTCAAGATCTAGTCTGTATTTTAAACATGCAATTTGAAGGAATTTTTCTTTGCGTTTCTTAAATTGAGTGGTGACAGTGAACCTTTGGTGTCTGGTGCCAAATATATCTACAAAAAAACCCCAAATATTTCTTCTTGCTAGTATCGGCGAGATCTTTCTAGGTGTCTAATGGCAGACCAATGCCTGTACGTTGTCTCTGATACACTGAGGCTTTATTATGTTGTTTACTTCTGCAGTTCCTCACACATGGCACTGGATTTGAAAGGAGTTCTATAAATGTCACTCATGCTTAAAGAGGGGCAGTCAAGAAGTGCCACTAATCTGATCAAAAAACAATACTGTACAAGCTCCTGGAATCCTCTGTGATAGATTTTGACAAACTGGTTTATCCTGTGGAGATAAATAATCTGCATGAGCTGGTTTATTAATCTGTAGTTTTGATAAGGTTAAATAGGGGTTGATGTAAGTATACCTGGCCCTATGAAGATAATGTGGTTGCACAAATGGAATTTTAAGCTGTATTTGACCTGCAGAAACTCTACTGGTAAGTGAGACCTGATACTTTAAGCTTGGTAGGTTCCCTCTTAAAAGACAGCTATAAGAGCTTTAAGCTGATCTCTATTCTGTTTCTTTCAGGCACTGGTACACTGGTATTTTAAAAGTGGTAAATTGAATGTGTAATGTTAAGTGTCATTCCTAAGGTTAGCTTCTTTTATTGAGATAGGCACACTTAGTTGTTCCTGATATGAGTAGGATGGGCTAACCAGTTTAAACAAAGTTAAGCTGTATTGTTAAGGCTTTAGAGCTATAAGTATGAATAATTTTCTGGTTACTGATATTAAAAAAGATGATCTGATGACTGTCACATTATTTCAGGAAACGACGTTGGCAGAAGTTCTTACGGTGCCATGCAAGTGAAACAAGTTTTTGATTATGCCTACATTGTTCTTAGCCATGCAGTATCACCACTTGCAAGATCATATCCAAATAGAGATTCTGAGAGGTAACTAGTCCACTTTTTGAATATCCATTTGTCTGTGTAATCCATTAGGAATGTTTGGGTCTAAATCAATAAAAGGAATATTGTTATTTATTGTTTAACTGCGGCTATATTGAAATTTGCCCAGAAATTTAGGCTGCCCAGTGGTATGAGTGTAATACCTCATTGTGCAGCACTGAAATGAAGACAGCATGACAAAACCCAGGATGAGTCCGATGTGAGGTTCTCTTAGTGTGGAAGGGAGCCAGAAGATAATTGGTCTTTCCTCAAACATTCTGCTTAAAGTATTTCAAAGGAAGGTCTGCTGGTTTAATGTTTGGTATGATGTATGTCTGTACTATGGTAGAAGGAAATGTGTGATCAAATTGCTTGTTTAGACACAAAACTAGACAACAAGGCTAGAAATTTCCCAAGTTCTTTAATACATGCTCCCATAAGCTGTTTTAAAAGGCTTGATATGTAATTAAGCTATTAAAAGAATCAGTTCAGTTTGGCCATAATGTCAGGACTGCCTTTAAAAGTAGCATACTTCTAGACGTGCCATTTTAATGCAGTTCTTGCTGTACAGTGTTTCTGTGAAAGACATTTAGTACTTTCTCAGCTCTCACCTTTCAGTTTTCTGGGTTGTTTTTTTTTTTGAAAGGGAGAGGAGAAAGAAAATGAAGGCATGTCAGCCATATGTATTTGCATTTATGTATCTGATCTAGCATCTGTTATTCTAACCCTCAGTACAACGTGGGGCTAGATCAGAGGATGTCTCTTCTCAGACTTCCCTAGAGTCCCAATGGCTTTGACTTCCCCTGCTAATGGCAGGGACAGATGGCTGTAACAAGTCACATAAACCATCTAGATGAAATTCCAGATTTTAGTCAAGGTGTTAACTTCCAGCATTAATGTCATTGGAAGGTGAAACAGGTCTCCTATAGTAAGTTTACCACAAAGTGAATACAGTCTTTCACTTGTTGATTTAAAGCTGACAGAATATTAATAGTGCCCATGAATCTCTAGGTTTTCTCTGGTATTAAATTCACAAAGGTTGAAACTGCACTTGTGCCTGTGATGGAGATACAGGAAGAGTGATACATAGTGTTACGCACTAACATTTGCGATTGCTTTTTAAGATAGAGTAAAGGTGTATCTGTTAAATGTGTACTGGCTGACAATTCATGTTCCCGAATGAAGCTTCCTTCTTGCATAAGCATAGATAGAACACCCAGGGATTCCTGAAGTTTTGTGTGTCTTGGGTCCTGGCCTTCATTAACTTCTCTGTGGTTCTCCAAAGGATATATTCATTCTCTTATATGGTACCTGTATTTATTACAGACATCAAAAAGTATGTTTGTAAATGCATTTAATGGAAACCTCAGATGTCATCAATGTGTGCACTTCACATATACACTTCTTACTGTATTTGGGAAAATGTTTGAATTTTGTTTTGACTTCAAGCCTGGGGAGAAGTCCCAGCAGCAGTGTTCAGGTATCATTATATTTGACCTGTCTTTCTGTTGATTCTGGGCTGTCTGTGCCAGTGATGTCTGAGTCTCAGAACTCGTGGCTTGCCATTCTGTCAAAGAGAGTGGTGTTGCAAGAGGAACAGCATTCAACAAAGTCCTGTATGCAAGTTCCGCCAGCGCCAGTCTTGTCAATGCCAAAGGACCTTTAGGTTGATGATGAGCTGTTTGGTAACAAGTTTGTTGCAGAACCTCAATAGCAGTCCATGTTCAGTCTCAATTTTTAGTTAAACCTTGACAACCCAGGTGTATTTCAAGGCCTTCTTCCACGTGTTAGGCAGAGTGGTCCAGGCTCTGTATAAAGACTTTTCCGATGGCCTGACCTAAAGCCGAAGCCATCCAGGAGCCCTTTGTCCTGATCCATTTTTTTCCCTTTTCTGGGCTTGTTAGTGGTAGGTTAAACTGTAAACAATGGGCTCCATTTAAGAGCAGGGACTAGCTATATGACATTCGATTAGAAGGATCAATAGAGACTAAATGAAGAGCACTTGAAAGGATTGGAACTTGCAGGAGGCTGAACTCCCCAGGCTGACTTGAATTAATTCAGTTTTGTCATAACTGGGGCTAGCTTTCTCCGAAGTGGAACTGTTTGTTCTTGAACTACCTAGTGGGTTTGAATTTATATCAGCTCTTTCCAGGGAAAATTTCTGTGTACAGAGTCCTATTTTGTAGATGACAATCTCGGTAGATTGCAAATCTTTCTGGATGATCATTGTTACTGCTCTTTTTCCAGGTCAGTCCAATTCAAAGGAGCACAAGCCTAAGTTAATTTAAAGCTTTCTAGCCAGCTGCTGCTTCTGATATTCCCAGTGTGAAAAAGAGTCAGATTTTGATCCTTCAGCATAGGCCTTTTTCTCGTCTGTGTTCTGTAGTAACAAGTCCCACAGAATAATAAGAAGTAGTTTCAAATCACTCTCACCAGCATCTTCAAACTTCCAAATACAACATCTGGAGTCTAGTGGGGAGTTGAAAGCTATCTTCTGTCTGAATGGAAACAGTAATCAGCTGAGTCCTGAAGGTAATTCTTACAGCTACAGAAATTCCCGTAACACTGTTTTGTCCCCAGTCTATCTCACCCATCATCTTTCAAGAACAGCTCAGGAGAGGTTGGTAGACAGTTCAGTAGATTTTGTTATAGCAAACAGATTCCCATGATCTTGGAAGGGTAGTAGGAAAATGAGGAGACTTATCCATTTTGAGTCTGTATAACTTGTATGTAAGGTCAAGTTTGGTTTTGTGAATTCAGCCAAGGTGACTGAAAATCATGATTGATTTCTTACTACTTGGGGCCATGGGGCCACAAGTCTAGCTGTAAAGTTATGGACAGGATAGCTCCCACTTAAGGGTCAGTGTCAGTATGTGCTTTGAACAGCTTTAGTATGGTCTCTAGAGAAGTGGGTCATCTTAAGTGAGCTAACTAAAGAAGTCTTTAAGGAGAGATATTTTCATAGAATATTTAGGTTGGAAAAGACCTTTAAGGTCATCGAGTCCGGTCTTTAACCTAGCACTGCCAAGTCCACTGCTAAACTGTGTCCCTAAGCATCACATCTATGTGTCTGTTGAATACAGTGACTCAACCACTTCCTTGGGCAGCCTGTTCCAATGCTTGACAACCCTTTCAGTGAAGAAATTTTTCCTAATATCCATCCTAAACCTCCCCTGGCCCAACTGGAGGCCATTTCCTATTGCTTGTTACTTGGGAGAAGAGACCGACCCCCGCCTCTCTACAACCTCCTTTCAGGTAGTTGTAGAGAGCGGTAAGGTCTCCCCTCAGCCTCCTCTTCTCCAGGCCAAACAACCCCAATTCCCTCAGCCGCTCCTCATAGGACTTGTTCTCTAGACCCTTCACCAGCTTTGTTGCTTTTCTTTGGACACAAAGTTTCAAGTTAGTTACCATTTTCCCAGTTTTAATCTGTTTCTTGATAAACCTCAGGAAACCTTAGCAGATGTTTGTCAGCAAGCTCTTGTTCATTGATTCACATTCTTTGAAACAGTGGACTACCTGCTACTACCCTGTCCGTGGTCTCTGTAGTAAGGTGCAGTTTCACATTATACCTTGTCTAGCCTAACTATCTGTGGGCTATCTCCTGTCAGCTGCCCTTTTTCTTCCTTCTCAATATTTATGTTCCTGACTCTTGCCTTGGATCAGATCTAGCAATCCTGTGGTCAGAAGGTGAGTCAGGTGAACTCTCTGGTCTGACTGAACAAATACATCAATGCTTCTGTCATGTCAAGAAGTTGATCCAGCTTGTGACTGTGTGGTGGGCACATCAGAAGCAAGAGAAGCAGCAGGAGTTCACGTTTGGGGGAAGATGGAGAGAGTGGTATTGTACCATTTGATAGCAATAAGTTATGCTGGTCTGGATGTGACAAAGATGCATCCTTAGGTTAATATGTATGTCTGTAGATCAGGTTGGTTGGCTTACATGTTGGCCTGGCTGCATGGTTCAGATACAAATATGTGCTCAGACTGCATCTCTAAACAGCAGTGTAGCCACATTTGGGAGGCAGATGAGGTCATATGAAATGAGAAATGGAAGACTGGTTCTGCTGTGATGTACCCTTCCAGTATAACTAAGACTTTTGAAACCTTTCTTCAGTTCCTAGAATTGCAGGTTGGTAACAGGTTCCTCCTTTTTGGTGCCAGACATGTGGTGCAGGTGGATGAGGGAAAGAGACTGTCATGCCAGCAGACCAGAGTCCAGAGTTTGAGGAAGCCTTGGCAGGGTTTTGCTATTGCATGTCTGGAGTTGTCATTTACAGGTGATAATCTTCAGAACAACAATAATCTGGGCCATATATGAAGTGATTTTTCCATCTCTGTGCTTGAAAGCTGTTTGGTCTCTTGCTGGTGTACAGTTCAACTGATCTAAGTGCTGACAGGTCTGTATGCTAGGTTTGGGTTGCCCCTGGGTGGCCAAGATAGTCCTGGGAGCTCTGGAAGCTGTCAAAGGGAATGTTAAATTTGCCTGCTAGTTCTGCTGACACAAAAACCAGAACTGTGCTGTCTGAAACAGTCCTTCCTTTGCTTCACATCTTGAATGGTGGGTGGCTGTCACTAGAATGTGTGCTGTCTCTTAAGAGATATCAGCAATATCAGCTTTTCCTACACAGAGTATTTGTCTGGGTAAAGGTTTCAGATTTTTTTTTTATTCTCATGCTCAAGCAGATCCTTCTCACGTGCTCCTTAGTCTGCTTTGAGATTATATTGCCCTTTTAATACCAGGGGGATATTTCATAAGTTCAGTTAAGACCTACTGAACAGTTATGTTGACAGTTCTTTCACAGACTTGATGTTTTTTCCTGCTCTGGTACTCACTCGTTCATGTAGAGCTTGGCTGGAGCTTTAGGCAGTTGATTTTACTGAATCTTATGTCAGCAATTTGAGCATTTTAAGAGTGATCGTAAGATGTATTTGCACTGTAGTTGTGCTATAATGACAGCTAGAAAGTGTCCCTGTGAACTGAGAGCTTGCAGTGTGTAAAAAGAGGAGCTTCTAAGCTCTTATCATAAAACAAACTAGGTAATGTAAATAGCTTATTCCTGTTTTTACTATGTGATAATGTTAAGAGAGAAACCTTAAGGGACATCTTTCATAGGATAGCTGTCTAATTTTATTAACCAGTTACCTGTCTTTTCTGTGTCTTCCAAATAAGCATCTTCGAAGAATTGTGGGAGTGTCTCATATCTGTAGAAATTCTGGTCTCAGCCAAAAAAAAAAAGGGCACAAAAGCGTGGAATGTCCTCATACTAAAGGCGGGGCAGATTAATAGGTTTTTTTGTTCCTAAGCATTTTGTGCTTATATCTATTTTCAACACTGAATTTTTAAATGTTTATTTTAAAAAATTGTTTTCTGACCCCATGGGTGTGTTTGAGTCCCATACATATGAAATGGTGTTCTTTGAGAGCACTATCTAGTTTGATCGTACTTGTTTCCTCTTTCTTTGCTGCTATATTAAGTATATGGCAGTATAGCCTTAATCACCTTTCAGTTTCTGATATCTCATGATTTTTTTTAATTTTGGGGTATGAGCAATGTAGTATGGATCTGCCTTTTGACTCCTGACCTGATAACTTAGTGAATTTCTTTTTTTTTTCTTTCCTACCTTTCTACCAAAAATGAGAGTCTGGGGCTTTGATCTCTATTCTCTGTGAAAGGAGCTAGTGCAAGAAGAGATTCCCAGGTTCTGTATGTACAACTCTGCCATAATTGTTGGTGTAGCAGTAGTTTCACCCTTTATGTCTATTCGACAGCAGGCACTTTTGGTATATCAGTCAGCCAGGATGCTAAAAACACCATCTCATACAATTTGTTTTCCTTCTGGATATGAAGGCATGACTATTGATTTGCTTCTTGGGAAAGTAGTCCAAGGAGCTTTGGACTTGACAAACTCCCCCGTAAGAGCTTGTGGTGTTCAGTCCTTGTTCATTTTCTGCTTCTAAGACTGCAGGTGGTAGTAGTTGTGAAATTTATAGGTCACCCTGGAGTAAAAGCTCAAATCTTTCTGAAGGCATTCTCAGATAAAACTTCTTAGCTGCAAGATTTCCTTCTCTGTCGCAGTGCTGAAGAGATCCAGCATGTGTATGTTTGAGTCCCATACTGGCATTGCTGTCCTGGGAATGGCAACTTCAGGGCCCCAGCTGATTCTCTGCAGTATTGGTCATCCCTGTCTTCATTTTGTCTCCTCTGGCTTAACTTCCTTTTTGAGATTGAGAAACCAGAACTGCATTGAGTATTTAAAATGCTGTTATGTCACGGGAGTGTACGCTGACAAAATACTATCCTCTATATGTTCCTTTCTTAATGTGCTCTACTTAGCTATTGAACTGTGGTTTCCAAAGAATTGCCTATTATGACCCAGATCTTTAGTTGCTGAGTGGTGACAATCACCTTTAGTTCTGCATGTAAAATTCAAGATTTTATTTTCCAACATTCATAGTTTTATCTACATTACATAAACAGAATGGTGGATGACATTCATTCTGTCCGTGAGGCCCTTCTGCAGCTATTGGACTTGTAACTTAGACGATATTATTTGGTTCAATGTTTGCTTAAATTGCTGGACTGCCTTTTTCAGTACTAACACACTGACATGCCTTTAAAGTTGGAAGATTAAACATGGAACATGTGGTATTTGGTCATGCGTGATATAGTAATCGCTAAGCCAGTAGGAGAATTATTGCTCCTTTTTAAAATGTTACTAAAAAAATGACCTCATGAAGGTAGTCTAAATACATTTAGGCTATGCACGTCCTCCCTTCCCATTATACACCTAAACCAAAAGAAAATTCCAATGTACAATGTACCTTAAGCTTTATTGTAACTGTTGAAGATTTTCAAAACTAAAATAACATTACCTTCCCCAAGATGGTAACTTTTCACAGCCCATTTTTGTACAATAGTCACTCCTTCATGTATCTTGAGCGTGGAGTTTATAGTTAGTGTTTCAACCACTAGTCCCTGATGAAAGGAAAGCTTGAAAGTTTAGCTCTTGAACAAGGACACAACTCCTGCTCGAGAAGAAGTGCAATTCAAATAGCTGAATGTTGGGAAGGGATGTTGGAAAAATATTACGTTGTACTTGTTGATAACTGGTCACTTTTCAGCAGGACCAGGTAGGCTTTTTCTCTGAACTGGTTACTGTTATGAATTTTCTTAAATTCTAACTCATTTTGATTTTGGAGCCAGTCTGTTTCTTGTTTCCACTACCTCATGATCCATGGTACTTCCTTTACAGTTGTGGGAATCTTACCCCTTTTAAATTGTATTGTAGCTCTGTAAGCAAGGACTACTGAAGGTCTCTGTCTTCGGTGTGAAGGTTGGCTAGGGGGGCTGGGGATATTAATGTTTTCAGTTCATCCCATAACTGTTCTAATCCAGATTCTGGGGAAAAAATATTTTCTGTATGGAGAAATGCAAGAACCTGTAAATTGCTTTTGTCAAGTACACTGGTATCTGCATTATACATTCTTGATAATTAAGATGCAGTCCATTTAGAAATATAGAGTAAAAATCTTACCTGTGTGTCAGTGTTTGCATGTTAGTATGGTAGAAGATAAATAATATACTAGTTTAAAAATCATGACGTTTCAGTGGATTAAATGGTGTGTTAAAGAAATGAAAGTTCAAAAGGTTTCTTTGGGTAGGGATATCTTAAACTGACTTTTAGTGTAATTTGATTGCTTGTTGAAATGCTTGCAAATATGTAATCAACAGTCTTTGTTTAATACTTAATTGAAAATTTTTTTTAGCACATTAGGTAGAATCATCAAAGTGACCCAAGAAGTGATTGACTACAGGGCCTGGATTAAAAAGAAGTGGGGGAGCAAAATTAATTTATCACCTGAACTTGGTAGGTATAGCAAGAATCTTTGAAATCAACTGAAATTTTTTTCTTGAATTTGATGTAATTCAAAATACTCATGCCTTGAAATAAATCACTTTCAGATATGTAGGAAAAAATAAAAGGAACTTGTAACTTTCTAACCCAAGTAGTTTTCTCTGAGCCTGTTTTTCAATTAGCTTGTTAACCTGCAGCTCTTTCTAGACTTCAAGGCCCTTGTGTTTGTATTCTGTGCTCTTAAACGATACTTATGTTTTCTGTTAACAGACAATAGGTTGAAAATAAGAGAGCAGATAGCTCCGTGCAATGGAGAACAGCAACAGAACAGAGACTCTGAACAATCTTACAACCAACGCTTGGCTTTGTCATTGGCTAGTACACAACAGTTATCCTCTGGCTCATCTGCCTCTTCTGTATCATCACTCTCCGGCAGTGACATTGTAAGCTTTTTCTTTTAATGGGTTGAACTAATAAGAAGCAGAGTCCATGATACTCTTCAAAGCCTCCAGTGATACAACGGCAGTTAATGTGATACTGTCCCTAAGCTGCTATAGCAAATTAATAGCTTCCCCTGCTCAGAAAGATTACTGAAATCAAATAATTTTTTAATTAAATTAAATGGGTCTTAATTCCATCCTAAATCTTCAGTACTCTTTGTGATAGTAGTTAGATGCAATAAAATATAAACCCCCAAGTTAACAGTAGCTAATTAAGCAGAAGAGTAGAAATAGATCTTCATAAATCTTCCCATCAAGCAAAATCTCCCATTGTCAAATTCTGATCCTTTTTCCCCACACCCCAAATTGAACATGAACATCATATCATGCTGTGAAGGTGAAATATTCTTTACTACTTTCAGCCAAGCAGTCAGTTCATGTTTGAATGGTAATGGGGCCCTCATATGCAAAGTCTTGCTGTCAGCTTCCTTGTTTGAATGTGCAATTTCAAAGTAATTGCTGGGCTTTGTTGTTACTTCCTGGAAGTTAAAGGCTGTAGTCTATTTAGGTATGTTCCCAGACTTTTAAAGATTCTGTAAGGTGTTTTTGTTTCGATATGAAGTTAAATCAAGATGGAATTGGGCAGTGCAGATTTTAAAGCAAAAAATTGCACTGCATGGTGTGAGAATTTCAGTATAAATCTACTGAAGCATTCTGTGCTAGGCAGAGGTATTGAGTGGAACAAGATGCAATATCCAGTTAACTACAATAGTGAATAACTGGATGATGCCCGGAGAGGTCCAAGTACCTGTTTCTTGACTGCTTTCAAAAACTAGTCAAATATGGAATTAAAAGTTGGGAATTGTATTCAATAAAAAATTAATAACTTTTGAGGGGCAAATGCATTGTTTTATATGTTTTTGTCACTTTCTGTACTTTCTTTACTGAATTTTCTGTGTTGAATTGTCTTTTCACTCCACCTCCACTAAATATGGTAAATGCTTTAGTTGCACCATCTGGCTAATGGAAAAAGAACAGCATGATGCTTGCCGGTGATACTACTAGCCATGCTCCTGGTTTGAGTATGTCAGTGAGAAAGATATGGCTGTAATAAGTTTTATAAGAAAATGCAAATACTTGCCTTAATATTGTGCACTCTCAACGTAATGGGTGGTGAGTGCTTATGACCTCCCCTTAGTTCCTTTTGTCTGACATTGAAGATGAAACTTCATTGCCTGATGCCAGAGAAATTAATGAAAAGTGAAAAGGAAGCTCTCAACAAGAAAGACCTGCAATCAGTTTGGGCATCCACACAGTAAATGCAAATGCTGCCCTTTTTTAAAAAAACAAAAAGCCTTATGCCCCTGTTCTTGTGACAGACACTAGTTTAAGCCCTGGTCATTTATTGGTATTACATCCTTAGTAGACTACCAGCATGTTATCTTAATTTGGAATGAAATGGCAGGTTTCTGAGAAATAACTGATGAGTTCATCCTACTCACACTTGGATATGTGAGGATGAGCAAGTTCTGGTTAAGCAGTCCTGAGCTGCACCTGATTCAGGAGGAGAAGCCTATTCTGCCGGAGTCGAAGAGGCTATCCATGGCACGATCTGGCATAATACTATGCCCAGGTTCCAGCAAAGGAACATCTAGCATGTGTGGCAACTGGTGTTTGTGCCAGATCTTCCAGTGCACTGCAAATAGGTATGATGCAGTGAACTTTGGTACCAGCTTCAGAACAAGGGAATATGAATATGGTGCATCTTGTCACTGTAGCGTTACATGTAGTGGTAGCTCTGATCTTCTGGAAGGATTGTTCTTCAGGAAGGATTAAATCTTCTGAACTTCTTTGATACTGGAGACTGAAAGCAAGATACAGATCATAAAGAAAATGCAGGAGACAAGGAGATTCTAGATTGGCAGTTTGCTGATCTTTTCCCAAGAATTGTAGTTTTATTTTAATAGCAAAATACTCATCCCTATGATACCACTAAGGTCTGCATCAAGACACTGATTCTGGAGATGTGTTTTGCATGACTGCAGAATATCTCTTCCTGTGTCTCAACTACAGGATCCTAGCTGTCAAATTAGAGGGACTTGATAGTGTATTTGCTTCCCAATTTACTGGTAAAATTTCACTGATAATAATGATCAGCTGCACCTTGATCTTTCTGAGGTCTGCCGAGCAATATGATAGAAGTCAACTTACGTATGTTGAGGAAGAAGGAAATAGGCTTGGCAACTTGTGACTTTATTTGTTCTTATTGCCCCTCTCTGAACTTAAGCTTGTACTGAAGGTCAAATATTCCAGCTGTCCACTCTAGCACAGAGGCAGCTATATTCTGATGTCATCGCATCACTGTACACTGGCCATAAGTCTGGAGGCCTTGCATGTATTTGTCAATATGTCCTGGAAGCAATATTGGCAGTATGTATTAAGTATGCAAGCATTATCAAGGCAATGCAGTATTGCTTATAGGGATCCTAGAATTTTTATTAAACCCTATAGTTTAATAGTTGGTTGTAACAGTATTTGGTTTAGTTGGTTGTAATACAGCATGCTGTATGGTTTTTAGAGATTTGCTTCCTTGAAGTTCTGGCAGCGGTACAGATTTTTGCCTTCTATTCCGTAAATATGGCTCAGCGGCTGAATAGACAAGGCTCCTGGTGTCTTGGACTTGTGGGCACTTCAGAGATAGCAATGGTTATAGATTTGTTCCAGTAGCAGGATAACAGGTGTCAAATAGAATAATAAAAAGGAGCAGGTTTTTCTGGAGACCAGATTGGCATAAACCAGAGCTAATATTTAGAGGTCAGCCTCTCAACTTTTGTACATACTCAGAAAAATAGAAGCGTAGGGATATAAGAGCTTAAAGTTATTACCCTGAGTTCTTTGCATTCCTGCTACTGCTTTCCTTCCTTTGGGGACCATACTGATGGTGACCTTTTGAAGATGAGAACTTGTGTACCACTGAGGAACAAGAGAACTGCCTCCTTCAAGGACAGCCTTCTCTTTCCCTGTATGTTTTAGATGTATATGCTTTTCCTCAGTACACTGCCTCAAATTCAGGAGGATGATTGCTTTCATCTCTGCAGATCCAGGACTAGCTTGCAGGGCAACACACTTCTGGGCCACTGTCTACACAGCTCAAAACTAAGAACTGGATCTAATGAGGCCAAGGCATAATTTGTGCAAAACATATCCTTTTATGGTTTTTCCAAGGTAGCAAAGCTATTTACAAAATGCCTTATGCTAGTACTATCTGGCTGATGAAATTCTAGTTGTGCTGTCTTTCATAAGTGTCCTGGGAAACTGCAAAATCGTAGTCACAAAAGAAAGCTTTCGCAAGGACCAGTAAATTTTGGATCAAAGACTGCGTAGAAGACAAGTGTCTTCTGGTATCACTTTTACTATTAGTGAGATAGCTGTTCAGTTTATGGCTTTATCTTACTGTACATGTCAATACAGAGCTCTGACTCTCACCGGCACTTTTAGTGTAGTTCCTTGCAAAATACTGAGTACTAAAGTTCCTGCCCTGTTACCTCAGCTCTGTGAAGAATATAAATATTAGTGATCAGGAGCAAACCGAGGAACACATGGAAATAAACCTATGGATACAAGGAATCTGATCATCAGAACGTATTCGACTGAGCATACATTTTTCTGGATTCTGTTAATTATCAAACTGATCTGTGTAGTAAGTCTATTCTCATTGAAGTATTCTGCTGTGCAGGTATTTAAAATACCATATGCTGCCCTGACAAAGAGGTAGTATGTATTCTTCATTTACTCATGCAAACAGGTAAGTTGCAAAATACTATGCATTCCCACATGATCCACCAAATGTTGAAGTGAATAATGGAAGATGCTTGCTGTCAAGGGCAGTGCAAAGTGTGTGAGTTTTTACTCTATGGGAGCAAGACTCAGACTGCTTCACAATAGAAAATAAATCTCTGGCATTAGGAAATCTCATTTTAACCTTCATACTGAGTTAAGTGATTGTTAGGAGAATCTGAAACCAGATGAAATGAGCTATGTTCACCCTCAGCTCTCTGCTTGTTCTGGCCAGTTGCAGATGTCAGTCTGAGAACCTAAGCAGCGACCAAATTCCTCTTGAAATGCCTTTTTTTCCTGGGTGCTTTTTTATTCTGGACCTGCACTCTGTAACTGGTGACCTGGATTTCTTGTTGCTTAAGCATTATGAAAAGCTGCTTTTTATTAGCTCAGGAAGTCCTGAAGTAGTGCTGGAGAACATCTGCTTCATCAACAGTCTCTGCCAAGTAAAAAATAATTGTAGGTATATTTTTGCTGTCTCATTTTGGTCTGGTATAATTCCTGGTGCTAAGTGTGCTCTGCAGTTTTGATGCTGTTACGCCAAATAAAGCATAGCATTTTATGTGACAGTGATACCTGCGTATCAGTAACAGATGTAATGGCTCATAGGAAGGTTTTAAAGCTCTTTTCCCTAATGGATACATAATCTTGTATCCAGTCCAGCACAAAATCTCAAAGTTGTCTGTTAGAAGTTTGGATCTAAGAAATTTCATACACCTTATTTCATTGTTTCTGGTGATAATATTCTTTGGGCTTCTATGACAACACTATTTGGTGAAGAGTTCTGACTTCTTAAGACCATGCAATCACATCAAGGTAGTTGAAGTTTCAGTGAACAGAGTACCTGTGTAGTCTAGTTTGGGGGAGAACAAAATCCTTGCCTCTATTTTAACTTTTCTAGCATTTACAGTGTGTTTTTTCAGACTGTTCTTGAAATTTTAGCTGTAGCCATTGCTGTTTGGGTTTTATAACAACCTGTCACCAGAATGTCAGTGCTTGATCTGTCCAATGTTCTGCCCCCATCAGCTAGGGCATACGCTCAGCATTGCCTTAAGTGTTTCATGGAATGGGTCTTTTCATTGTCTTCAGGTATTACGTATTCAGTACTTTGATCAGATGCATACATTGTAAGAGTAGTATACAAATATGACTGATAAGACTAATATTCATTATTCCTATCATTCTGCTGAATGCATGGAAGATCCACACTGACTTTGGAACTGTTACTTGCTCTGCAGTAATTGTGGCTTAGTACTTGAACTCAACATGCTTAATGAAGTTATCACCATCTCTCCTTCCTTCCTATTACTCAAAGACTGTGAATTTCAGCTTATTAGCAGAAACCATTGTACTTCCCTATTCACAGATAGAGGTGATAGAGTATATGATATATTGTGTCTTGATAAATGTTGCTTTTTTTTAAAGCAATTAAATTTGCAGGTATAACGCATGTGCTTATCCGCAGTAGAGGGACAAACACTTCAGAATAGATAGTGTAACAGCTCTCGTAGTCCTGTTAAGTCTGTCTTAATGACTGTGATTAATTTGTAGTGTTTGAGTTGAAAGTCTGTGTGTAGGAGAGGGGGTAGAAGAGGGTGGCCCAACAAAATTGTCAGTCTGAGAGCAAGCGCTACACAGATTTTCTTACTACTTTCTACATGCCTGAATATTCTCATGTCCTAACCAAAGTTACAATTCAAATATGTGTATGGATAGTTGATCATCTTTTTGTAGAAGAATGCAGGTTCTGTCTTACTCTTTTCCCCTTCCTGAGCAAGTAGAGGCAAGTGCTCTAAAAAGTAGGCCTTTTAATCTTTAGTCTTTAAAGAAAGATGTAAGTGCTGACTTGCAGCCAGCTTGTTTCCAAATAAAGCAGTGGGCATTCCAGAGTGTGCAGACCCAGACAACCTGATGTTACTAGGGAAAAGCATTTGATTGACATTTGATTTGGGGCATTTAAGAGTTTAAGCCCCAAATCCTTTTTAAAACTCTACTATTTTCTTCTGTTCTTGCTGTGCAGATTACTGACAGTTTCTGTGGACCAGAGGGGAACAAATTTTTCCAGTGCTGCTTTTGCCTATTTTCCTCTTTCACCATATAGTCCCACATTTGTTTTGGTTTTTTTTTAAACCCTTATCTCTGAGCATGTGCTGTTTTATACTGTCTCATGCTCTCCTTCAGTTCTTCTGTCTCAGTTGCTTAAGCAGTCTTTTATCTATATCCACTTGAAGTAAGAGTAAATTTCTGCAAAGCTGCAGGAGGCACAATTTAGAACACAATTACAAAGTAATTTTATTTTATAACAAGTTATTCTAACCAGCAAAAGGTACAGAGGGAATGTGTAAATCAGCAAGTAAAATTGGATTTTACTGCTGTGATGTCAGTGAAGTAAGGAGAGAAGCAGGCAATTCTGTAGATGTCAAGCTCAGACTTTCTGATGCCAAATGCTAGTCATGTTCTTGCCATGTCTTAACATTCTCTCCCTGAAAAAAAAAGAGGCACCTAAGCCATTTTAGAATGGAAGAAAACCTAAATTCAATATTTCTATTCCAGTATGATATATGTTCAGCTTGCATAATGAGGCCTATACTTTAGTGCTTAACTTGAAAAACACTAACCTGAAATATTACCATGCTCTTAACAATACAGACCAATTTGAAAGCCTGTGAAATGAAAGTATTAGAGGTAACAAAGGAAATTTGAAATTACATACTTCTGGGACCTTTTTTACTTAAGATGGCTTATCTGAAATACAGCGAGTATTGATAAAACATGGAATAAGCCCACAGTCAGACCTGGCAGCATATAATGAGGTGATATAATGAGGCTGGCACATGGAAATAGTGCAACTGTATTGATGGAAATTCTCTACCCTGTGACCTCCCATAGAAGTAGAAATTTTGTTCATCTCAATTTTACTTTATTTACACCATAGTTTGTTATGGCTCCACCTAACAAAAAAGGGAAATGGTGCAAGCTTATGTGGAAGAAAGGAGATGGGGGTGTGTGTATGTAATCCATGAAATCACCTTGGGAAGTGTGTTGCTTTATCAAGCAGAGTTAAGTATGCTGGGGCTAAAACCATTCAAGCAAGAACATGCCTTGAATTCTGCTCCTGCACATGGCCCCAAACTATGAAATATCTGAAGTTTTCTGGTGTTGCTTTGTGTTCCAAGGAGTGTGGTTTTACACTTTCACTAAGCCAATCCAGTAGTTAGATGTTGTTGCTAGGGATGTTTCTGTTAACTAGCTGCTCCTGTTTTTCTGTACTGGTGTTCACCTAATCCAGTGGTGAGCTGATTCAGAAGGTGAAGATAGTAAAAAGGGGATTACTGTTTCAGTGGTTCACCTCTGTGAATTGGCTTATAATAATGTCAAATACTAATGCAGATATAATGGGGAAGGCCAGAATGGGAAAAGAGGCAAAAGGAGTAAGACTGGCAGCAGTTACCTGTTAAATTACTTCAATTGTAAGAAAGGAGAGGAGCACATGAAAAAATCCATATAGTGTAAAATGTTAACTATAAACACCAATTTTCTCACTATTTTCAGTTATTTGCTTTCAAAGATGGAACACAATTTTTACTGAAGCGGTCGTTGTTCTTTCACAGCTTCCAGCTCCTGAATGTTGTGGGAAAGAGGAAAAAAAAAAAAGTTCAATTAGTGGGAGAAGTTTGGAGAATAGAAACAGTAAGAACCTTTTTGCCAAGACCTCTGTAGTTAATTCTTGTGGGGGTGGGATGTAAGAACCCAAATCTGTCACATTAGCAAGGAACTTGCATTGTATTGTTTAAGTTTCGATTTCTGAATACTGACTTCTAAGATAGTTAGACTCTTTTACTACGGGCCAAAACTTAAACAGACTGGGATCATGAATTAATCTCCTTAGGTCACTTCAGCTTTTAAAAAAAAAAAAAAAAATAGTCTTGGAAATTGAAAGCCCTAAAATGATAGCTATTGTCAGTCAATTGAAACTCCTCAACTGACTACATCATGGAAAAAAGCAGAAGGCACCACTTTTTCCATGTGTTTAGAATCATGGAAAGGAAGCTTATGAGTATAATTGAGTGCCCATGAAATTTGTGGAAACTGAACTATTTTCTTGATGGATGAATGTACCAGTACAGTTTACCTTGTATCTTAAGCCTTGAGTTACTAATGAAATTGAAATAAGCTCTTACAGCCAGACTTAGTTAATAAGGAGCTTCTGGTGAGTAAATATTCTCTTGCTGATGAGGCCTGGGACTTTTTATAATGGGAGATGCATTTTGCAGAACAGTAAAGGGTTTTTTTGTTCTGATGTCAGGAAGAGAAATTTGGATTGTGAGATTACTTCAGCTCTTCATCTTCCATATGACCGCGGTGTTTCACTGTTTCTGTGTAGACAGAAAGCTAGAGGAACCCATTTCTAAAGCATTTCTTTTCCCTCCCATCTGCCTGCTCATGGTTACTTGTGAGCATAGTCAGAGGTTGTCTGTTCAAGCATGACTACCCCCTCTTTGTTTTTCCCTCTTTTTATAAGGTTTTTATAATTCCATGACCAATAATGTCTAAAGAAACTTCAGCTTAGAAACCCATGTTCTTGCCCCTGTACCTGACATTACCACCTGCTTAGATAAGAGCGTATCAGCTTCATCTTTGTGGAGACCTTAGCCTGTTCCCGTGGCTAATATTGCAGGATTGGGCAAAGGAGAAAAATGCCATGTCATCCAGGCAGACAGCTTTGCATGTGCATACAACTAAGCTTAATTTGTTGATCGCTGCTACAGCATGTGGTTGCCCACTGTGAACATACTTATTAAATGGTAAACGTCTGATCTCATAAATAAGACTTAAGGTTCTGCAGAGGTCCTTGTTACCAGTATGGTTTGTCTCTAATGAATTCATGATGCAAGTATCTGAAACTGCTTCGCAAAGTCATGCTGTCAATAATTGACCTAGGAGAAGAGCAGCTCCTTTCTTTCTAGAACTTATTTTTTAGTAAGCACAACTTCATACGGACCAATAAAGGAGTGATTGTTCTAATAGCTGACGGTTTTATTGAGAGCTGTTTCTGCGGTGGGTATTCACTTAGTTGGGATGCAAGTTTTGCTTTCTAGTAATTCATTGCTTTGGCTGCTTGGTATTCACAACTGTCAGTCTCTCTTAAGTGACCTTCTCCTTTCCCCAAGAAAAGCTTTAAAATATTTTCTTGTTTCTGTTCTTGAAAATGTTTTCCTAGACAGCCTGTTCTCTAACTGAACAATCTAATTTGGAAAGTAAGGCCATGTGAGGGCAAGTAGTAGTGCTGGAGGTCTATTTAAAGTTTGCTTGGTTTAAGTGAAGAGTTTTTGCTTCCAGGCAGTTAATCTTTAGAGAAAGAGCAATAAAATATTTCAGTAATTACTTTAACAGTACAGATCCTTGATGATCTGAGTGAATAATGTCTCTTAATTTAGTAACTCCTAAACTACTAATTGGCCAAGCCCCATCTCCTGCTATACTTTAAACCAGATGGATGGGAATGGAAAAAACACCATTTGGGGCAAAGAATAAGTTTTTTTCCATTATTTTCAAGTTCAGAATACTTTGGAGTTAAGGGTGAGATAAAAAGCAGCAGTAAAATGTGGGGAAAGCTACTTACCTGTTGCCATTGTGTTATGGCTAAAAAATAAGTTTTGCAAGATCTGTGTTCAAAGTTGTTTCAAAAGGCTGTAGCTTGCTTTTCAGCTTTCTTAACTTAGAAAATAATTGGTCATTTAAGAATTGAGGCAGTCAGTTGGGTGTTTTCAGACTTCAGTAATACCTATAAACCCCTGCATCTGTGCTCGCCTCCTTGCTTGTTGTCTGTTAAGTGTTCCAGGCACATGGTGTTTTAACATCACCAGTATGACTCTGCTTATGATGCATCTGTAATTGCTGTTGGTCGGGCTGGAAGGAGGAGAGATAGTAATCAGTAATATTAGTTCATTACAGTATTCTTTTCTGTAATCCTACATCCATCTTGCTTCCCCTGAAGATTTATCACTCAGATTTCCGATGGAAAGTGAGGGGAACAGAACTCCTAACTAGCACTGAAGTGGGTGACTGGTGCGCATATACTAGTCTTGATTGGCAGACCGTCTCCTTGTTTCTTGGTAGGTGGAGCCCTAACTTTGCTGTTGCTGGGTAGAATGGGAGAAGACTATAACAATTACAGTGAGTAATTTTGCTGTACAAATTAAGTACAGATAAGTACAATCGAGACCACTGTTCAGAGGACTGATTCTGTCATGGCACCTAAAATTCTAGCCCACGTATCACTAACAGTGTCGCTGTTCTTGTTCCATTTTTTTTTCCCCAACCTTAGTTCCCATCTTTTAATTCAAATTTGGTAGAGATACGAGTTTGGCTTTAGGTTGTGTTGACTGGAACTGACCTGTGATTGCCATAGACCTGTTGACATTATCTCCTTGTTGCAGGTTCAATTAAACTTCTGCTCAATATGTGAAATAAACATAGTGCTGGCTTGTATTTTATTTTTTTTTTACCATTGAAAATATCATTAAATTTTATAGTATTCACATGAGTTGATATTTGGGTGCATTTTCACATGCATAGCCTGTATATACTGTACTTTCTGTAAAGTTGCTTTTCTTTTCCCCTTTTTCTCTGCCAAAAGGATTCTGATACACCACCTTGCACAGCTCCTAATGTTTACCAGTTCAGTCTGCAAGCACCGACTCAGCTTATGGCCAGTTTACCACCCGCATTGCCTATGCCAAGTGGTAAACCCCAATCCGCGCCTACGAGAACCTTGATAATGGCCGCCAGTAATCAGGTATGAGCCAACTAAATGGAGCGACTTTTTCATGAGAAAGTGATCAAATCGGAAGTCTAGATCATTTGCGCTGTGCTGTCAGTCTAAAAACCTCTGAAGATAACCTTCATATAGCATGTGCTAAACTTCATGTAATGATAAAAATATTCATCCGCTGTGTCAGAAGTGTGGGGAGAAGAATGGGTGGGAAAGGGTTCGCTGTTTGAGACGCATCTCTGAACATAAGAGCCCTTCCATAGCACGCTGACACCTAGGAATAAGTTGAAGGGAGAGTGTCAGACATCTGACTCCTTAAGTTGTATTTGAGACTCCTGATGCCTAACCAGTGGGATATTTGTAGATCTTTGCGCTATTTGACTTCCTGTTCTTAAAATAGAAACTTCATGTAGGTGGTGTATCTGTAAGCTAGTTTTTGAATCTGAAGAAATAGTACTGACCTGTCTAGGCTTGTTTAGCTGTCTTGATTTTGAATTATTAGAACAGATCTGACTACACTTGTAACTTTCTGTAATACATTTTAAAGACAGAGGACAGAAAATTAATTATGGACATGTGTACAAGAATGTTTACCAGAATACTGAATGTGTACTTAAATGTGCTTGGGAGGTGAACGTGCAGGGAGACTATGCTATTCAACTAGCCTAAACTGTTTTAGCTAATGTATCCGTTATAATACAAGGGGAATAAAACCCCTCGGTTTTCCTTACAGCCTCGGTGCCTCCATCTGTAGAAAAATAGTCCCTCAACCTTGATTATTAAAACTGTTAGTCAAAACGGCTGCCTCACATGAGCTTTAATGCAAGTTGTGGGTTGTATGTTGCCTATGATAACAAAATAATGAGCTGGTTTCTTTGAAACCTCATTTTCGTCAGGTTCTTACAATGTTTTCCTTCTTCTCTCAGTCCTTCTATCACAGTTCTTGGGAATCTAGGGCCAGGATATTTTTAATTTAATGACCTTGTCTTTTTTATTTGATTCAGCACTTCCTTGACACTTTGGGCATGACACAAGATATATTTCCTTCAGTTTCTGCTTTGAGATTTTTCAAGTATTTTGCAGAATCGCAGAATAGTTGAGGTTGGGAGGGGGCCTTTGGAAGTCACCTAGTCCAACCCTTCTGCCCAAAACAGGGTCAGCTCCAGCAGGTTGCTCAAGGCCTTGTCCTGTAAGGGTCTGAGTATCTCCAAGAATGGAGACTTCTCAACCACTCTGGGCAACTTGTTCCAGTAAAAAAGGTTGTTTTATTAAATTAAATGGTGTTTTCTGTATTTCAGTTTATGCCTATTGCTTCTTGTCCTTTTACTGGGCACCAATGAGAAGAGTGTGGCTCCATCTTCTTTACACCCTATCATTAGTTAGACCCATCAATAAGATCTGGCAATTTTCCTCGGGATGAGCCAGATCCTTTCTGGGCTCTCTCATCTTGAGATTAAACAGTCCGAGCTCTCGTAATTTCCTTGTATGACAAATGTTTGGTTCCTTATTTATCTTCGTGGGCCTTCATTGGACTCACTCCTGTACATCCATGTCTGTAAGAACAGCTATTAGCACAGCAGAATCATACCTGAATATTCTGGAAATGGAGAGGTATCAAAGAGATTACATAAGACGTACTGGGTAACAAGCAATATGGGACACGAAGCTTGACTCTTCACTAAGGGAGTGAAATATTCTCTGCTGGTTCCAGTGAACTCATTGCACATGTTAGCGTCATCAAGCAGCAAGTGCAGACTCATTATAGATGAGTTAGTAGTGTATGTATGCTGGGCCCAGGTCCGGGGTCCCCAGTAACAGGCTGATTTATTTTTTTTATTCAACCAGATGCCACACGTACCAATGCTGAGCAGAGGGAAAATGATCACATCCCTTGACCTGCTAGAGATACTCTTCCTAATGTAGCCCAGGATGCTGTTGGCCTTCCTTGATGCAAGGGCATGTTGCTGGCTCATGTGCAGCTTGTCCACTGGGAATCCCTGGTCATTTTATGCCAAGCTGCTTTCCAGCTGGTCAGTGTCCAGTGTGTACTGGTGCATGGGATTATTCCTTCCCAAAGGCAGAGTTTACTGTTTCCCTTTTGCAAACTTCATGAGATTCCTATCAGCGCATTTTTCCAACCTGACCAGGTCCCTCTTAATGGCAGCACAACCATCTTATGTATCAGCCACTCCTTCCAATTTTGTATAATCTGCTGAGGGTCATTCTCTCCCATTGTCCAGGTCATTAACAGAGATGTTAACTAGTATTGACCCTAGTATCAGCTCTTGGGATATACCACTAGCTGCTGACCTCCAGCTTGACTTTGTGCTGCTGATCAAAATACTTTGAGCCTGGCATGTAAGAACACTTTTCATTCAGCCTGTGAGTTTGATTTGTATGTCTAGATATGGTAACTGCCACTTACTACAGAATAAAAAAAAAAATCAGATAGTGCTTTAAACATTGGAACTTTTAGATGAATAATGAAGAAATTTCATCTGGACAGTATTTTCTATGTTCAAGACTATCAGCATTGAGTTAGGGCATGTTATAGCTTGATGCCCAAATTCTTCATAGTTACTACACAAGTGCTTGTTTTAGGCACTTCGCTGAAATGTTTTTCACCCTCTTTTTCACTTAGATCAGGCTGCTTTCCCTTTGCATACAGCAGCTGTTCCACAGTTTCCTTGCAGGCAGGTTAACATGGAAGAAGCACCATCCTTGAAAGCTGTTATCATGTGCTCTTCCCAGCTATCTCTGCAATCCTCAGTCATCTACCAAGCCCCACTTGTATCTTGAGGTATGCTTTTGGTTTTAATCTTCTAAGTGATTGCACAGATTCCTCCCCTGCTTTTCCCCGCCTTTATCTGTCCTGCCCTACTACTGAATCTTATCTAGGCGAAAACCAGCTTATCTGCACAGGAAGTGTTTTCTATTAGTGAGAAGCTAATAGAACAATATATTGCTATTTTAGTGTCTGCAATTGAGTATTTACATGCTACTGTACAGTCTGAAACTTTTGAAGTTTGTTTAAAATAAAACTGGAGAGCTATTTTAAATTAAACTTCATCTAAAATACAAACTTCGTCTAGTTTATTCTTTTCCTTAACAACCCTACTTCTCTGAAGAGGTACCCTGGAGCTTAACTTCATCAAAATTACACAAAAAAAGATTCCAGTTTTGAGGCATGCAGTTGTTAGTACAAAACAAGTTGGCATCCAGATTTTTTGCCTCAGTTGTGAAGAGGCAATGTTTTGCATGAATTTTGGATCTCTGGTGGAATATGTTGAATCTTGGAAAACCATCTGCTTTGTAGCACTTTTTCTGGCTTTCTATTACTTGGCTGTCCTTTCCAATACTTGTTAACTGTTCTCTTAGTAGTTTGTACAATACTTGTATGTTTAAAATTGGGAATTTTTCTGTGGCATTTGCTTGACAGAGGTGTGCCTTTGAGATTCATTTTAAATCAGAGGAATTTCTTGCTATCTACAGTTCAGAAATGGGATGATGCTTTTTCTGCATTGAATTTACCAAAAGCTTATGTATTGTGAAGTAGAAATGTTCATTTTTGATAAGGGTTATGACCAAGTCAGAAGTGGGAAATGAAATCGTTCTACGCAGAATACTGTAAATGTCTCCTTTTAATTTGCAACTTTCTGGAGCATGACTGAGCTAGATTAAGTTGATGGCATTCCTTTTGCAGTTGATACAACTTAAGACCATGCTAGTTTATAACTTTTAATGGGCACATTTTACTAGCTCAGAGGACTCCTACCCTGATAGACTTGAACATGTGCAAACCTTTTTCTTAACAGCAAATGTTCTTTCATATTCAAAAAGTCTTTGTCTGCATGGTGTTTTCAGCCTTTTCCCTGGCAACTTTCTCTGCCTCAGTTCCGCTTGGAAGCTGTACCTAGGTGTCCAGTACTACCCTCAAAAGCAGGAGGTGCTAATGTCAAGAGCACTAACTGTATTTTGAACAACTTGCAGCTTTTAAGGCAAATTCTCTGCCATTAGACCTTCCTAATAATTTCTTTTTTGAAACAGCTTTGGTGTGATTGCCAATTCTATTTATGTACTGCATAATTAATTGAAGAATTTCCAGGTAGTTCAGGTACTAATTAAGCTCCTGATAAAGGTCTGCATACTTTTGGGGATCATCATCATCATTTTTCCAAGGTAATCATTCTTCTGCTTTGTTGACAAGCAGTTTGAAATTTCACTTGGGAGAGCAGAGCAGTTTATGAACCAGTGCTGCCCACTGGAATAAGCAGAAAAACAGATATTGGCATGCATGTCCAGATGAATGGAGGGGGTGGAAATTGGTGACTTCCCATGGAGAAGAAAGGACTACTTTCCTTGTTGTTGCTTTGGGTTTGAAATAAGTTCAGTTCATTCTTCCTTGGATTGCTGGTCACTGAGTCACCAGTGAAGACAGAAGAAACTTCATGTTGCTTAGATCAGAAGAACTCTTTTCTTTTACTTTAAGTTGTGGTGTGTGCTGTTTTTTTCTCAGAGTGTTCTTTTGATTCAAAAGTATCTAAAGCCAGTAAGCACCAGTCCTTCTGCTGCGCTGGCTTCCAGTGTGTCAAACAAAACCTCCACTGAAGACCTTTTAGATGAGTGGTGCCTGATCATGAATATGTTCATTGAAAATTTCATAGTGGCATTCACTGGCTCAGTTGTGAAGCACAGGAGACAACCAGGAAATGAAACCTTAATGTCAGCACTGAAATACCACAGTCCAAATACCTCTTAAAAGAACTTGTAGAAGCAGTTTGTTTTTCAGATTCTTTTGTGTTTGGCCATATAAGGCCAGACACTTAAACTGCTTGTTTGCATTGCTTTACAGACGCTTCACTGGCTAAAATACTTTTCTTCAGAGTTTGCTCCTATCCAGAACAAGTGTTAATGGTGTTGCTTTCTCTCACTGGTAATGCTGATACTGCAAGTGTGGCTGGAATGATTCCTTAAATGTTAGCATCATTGTAAACAAAAATAACATTGGTCAGGGGCTTGAGTCAAAAATGTATTTCTTTTACATGATTGCAAGCAGTTAAGTGTAGTCCACTTCGATGAAAGATCCTTTTGTAAAGATACATTTTACTTCATGTCAAGGCTGAACTCTAGTCCACTTTACCAAATATTTCTGAGAATGCAGGTGTCAGATGTAAATATGTGCTGAACTCCCTTAGTATAGTGTGATACTTCAGAGTTTTAAGTATGTTAACTTCAATTTAGAAGTGACCTGATTGGTTTCTTCAGTGGTGGTATTAAGCTTTTTAGGTGCTGAAGGTTTCTTCAGTCAACCAAATGGCATTTTTCTTATCTGTTGTTTAGAGCTCTCTCATTTAGGGTAGAATACTTTTTTGGTGTGCATGCATTTTCTTAGGCAAAGGAAGGAGGATGCTACTGTCAACTTTGGAAACAGTTTCAATTCTAAATGTCAGACTCCGATCTTCTGTGTATGACAGAACATTGTTTCGTTTTTGATTTAATACATGCAAAATTAGGAAAAGATGTTGTTGATGTTTTATTTCCTTTCCTAAAGAATGGAGAGAAGAAAACTGCATCTGGGTTTTGGAGGCTGTTCAGCTGAAAACAAGTACTCAAGATATTTTTCATCTTAGATTGTCATATATTTATATCGACAGTCTTTATGTGGTGATATCCTTCTGTGTGTGGAAACTGAACTCAGCCTGAGTTCAGTTGGAACCCTGGGTAACCTAATCTGACTCTGCTTACAACAGAAGGTCTCCAGAGGTCCTTCTATGGAGACCTCCAGAGCTCTCCATATAAAAGCATCCAGCCTAGATATTTATATGACTGTATGAAAGTCTCTGGCCCCCTTGGTGATTGCTTCCTGAGTGCTTTTTGAGTTGCTGGAAAGACACAAAATCTAAATAGTAGTTTCTAGGAACATAAATAAACCTACCATAAATAAAAGATAGACTTACAGAAATGTAGAAGTAATACCTGATTTTTGTTTGTGTAGTACACCCTTATCTTCCAATGTCACTGTAATCAGATTGTTGGTCCAAACTGAGCTTGATTTGAATATTCACATATGTGTTTCCTCTACTGACTTTTTCTCATGTACTATCTTGATACTGGCTCATCATTTGGAAAGTGTTTTTGGTCTGCTTACTGTAGTAATACTTCTTTTGTTCCAAATAAAAGGGTGAGAAATCTCAGTGGAGTAAGATTTCTCTTTAAGGTCTAAAATTGTCAGCTTTATGCTAAGAAGCTATTATCTCTTGTTCTCCTTAATGACAAGTATGCAGACAACACTTCATGGCCTGTGTCACAACAGTAGCAAAGTTTCAGTATGAGTTCTGTCTTCTGGTAGTGTTGTTCTGACTCTTGCTTCTCATTTTTGAAACTTGCCTGGTGACAAGATCAAAAAGGGTATTTAGTTCATGTGTCAGATTCTACTTTCTTCACTATAAGGTAGTTCAAAACATGCTCAGATTATGATGATAGTCTCTACTGTCAGTCACTCATTCTGGGGACAAGGCCCTTTGATCTCTCAAATACTACTTTATTTTTGAACTGATGAGACTAATGGTTGCCTAACCTGTTGCTAAAGGTGAAGAGACCCAAAGGCTTCCCTTTGTTACAGGCACTGGCAGAGCTACTGCACAAAGTAAGATACGATATGAAGGATTGGTATAACCTGCTCCATGGTGGCTTTGAGTCTTTCAGTTCTCTAGTGCTAGAAGATGAGAAACGTGTAAAACTTTTCTTGCTTTTGAGCTCTTTCTAGTGTCCATGTTGATTTTTCTTTTCTTTGCTCCTCTCACAACTGGTTGCTTAAATGCTTTTTTTCCTTTTAATGGGAGCAGAAATGGGTTTTGGTTCATTTTATAAAAATCTGTTCAGGACTTAAGATCGTGTCTGTTGTAGCTGAAAGTAGCCAGTAGGTCCAAACAAGGAGCCCAAAAGGAGGGGAAATTTCTTTGATATTTGCAGTGCTTTGGGCCTTATTTCCCCAGGTCGCCAGTTCTACACAACTTGAGTAAGAACTTACTTTGGTTTTACTATACTTCAGCTTAGAAATCTAAACCATTTATAAATCTTACCATGTTAAGAGTATGCCCAGGTAGCAGGTGCAAATATCTTGTAGAATCCTGTTAGCTAATCTAAAGTAATGAGGCTAGGTTGAACCATTGCCTAATCCTTGATTTATTGCTCATGCAGGAATGACTAAAATGTTGGTTTGGTCATTGCCCATTGTTTCTCTGCAAAACAGTGAATTTATTTCATAAAGAACAAGTTAGATTTTACTTACATGCAAGATGCATTTTTATTTAGTATATTTCCAGATGTTTTTATGGTCAGAAAGTGGGGAAGTGAACAAAATCCTTTGAAAAAGGGTTCTTTATGGGCTTTTTTTTTTTCTGCTACAAGCCTAAAATAAAGGATTTGGAAATACGGTGAGAAATTGAAAAGAACTTTGTGAAATATTTTGGGGATGTATATTAAGTTATTTAAGGGATACTTAAAATGTTAATGGTGCATTAAAGTTCTTCTGAATACTACTCTTTAATGTTTCACATGGAATGTTTTTGAAGTATACAAGTTTGATTAAAATTTCAGTCAACTACAGACTAGATTCAATCATGGCCATTAATCCTGTAGGTTTAACAACAAAATAGTAAATATGTGTTCTTTCTAAACTGTCTTACAAACTTTCTAAACTTTTTCTTTAGCTCTGTAGGTCCTTGCCGATTTTTGAGCACTGTATGTATAATCTCTTTTCTTTTAGACTACTGATAACTTCATTTTCATTGCTAATGCTTCTCTGCTTTTTTCTCCTTACTTTAGAGATGCTAACAGGGGGGAAAAAAAAAAAAACAAAACAAAAAACCAAAACAATTCAGAAACCCTGTTTATGTTTAGACTTCAGTTCTGTGATGTTACTTATGTTATTTCAAAGTGTATGTGACTTATTTTTGGCTATAAATTTTCTTTTTGAGTAGTGACAGTCTTTGAATGTCAGCAGTTTTGTATAGTAAATTTGGCAGTATTTAAAAATAAGTTTGGTTTCCTTAGCAAACAATTACTTGGTATTTCAATTTCCACCAGATTTCTGTTGTTTGTGGTAAAGGCCGGGAACAGTCTTTTCTTAAATTTTTGTTAAAATACCTGGAAACTTTTTTAACCTGGTATGTGATACAGAATTCCACCCCACCCCCTGCTCCCTGGCTTGTCTTAAATGCAATTTTTTTAGTTTTCCCTCCAGAGTCTGGCAGCTTTTATTTGCAGAGGATCAAATTCAACAGACTTGTCAAAAAACAAAACAAAACCAAACCCAAAAAACCCAAACCCAAAACCAACCCAAACCACCAAGCAAAAAAAAAAAAGAACCCAAACCCCCCAAAAAACCAAACCAAACCAACAAACAAAAAAACACTCCCAAACAACAAAAAAATCAAACCCCAAACCAAATCAGTTCTATGATTCAGTTGTTGAATCAATAGCTCTATGATGGGAGAGGAGATTGTTCTATTAAGAGAAATTAGATCTGAAGAAGTCAAAACATCTAAACCAAAGATTTGTCTGTCATATAGATGAAGGGCTTTCTTTTTTGATTACCTGATGTCACTCCAGCCGTCATCTGCTTACAGACATGTGCCATTTCTCAGTGATTATGGGAGTCCTGAGCACGTGAATACCCAGAAGCGTGCGGACAAGGAAAGCTGTTTGATACAGCCTCTTGGGATTTCCAAAAGATGTGAAGTAAAATTCTTTTACCAAAGATTCTGAAGGAAACTAAGTGAAAGACGTGTGTTCTCTTGTAAAGAATTAACGAGTGAGAAGATGAGAAACAAAGATTCAGTTTTTGTAGTACATTTGTGCTGGGCCTTGTGCTTCCTAACGTCTCAAAGGCAATGCATGAAGTGTGGCAAAACTTGCTTGTGTTGTCAAGCTCCTTAAGGGTCAGCTGAGAAGGAGTACAGAAGGACCTTTCAAGGCAATGCTTCAGTGCATCAGGAGGAGGAGGAGAAACATTTTAAACTTTGTAGAGAGTGGTAGGCTGACAGTTTCTTGCAAAGATGAGATCTTTGTTTTTGCAGAAATCTGCTTTCATAAGGCTTTCATGATTTCCTACTGAGAATTGAGTGTCCAACCAAATTTCAGACATCATTAGCAATAAAGAGCAGAAATGAAAACATCATGTAAAAAATCCATGTACACCCCCCATCATGAACAGTAAGTGCAATTGTGCCTCCTACATCAGAAGAAAGTTATAACAAGAATGGAAGAAGAATAGGGAAGGATGATAAGAGTGGTCAAACGTATGGAATTTCTTCTGCATGAAGAATGAATGATACTCTAACCTGGAGAAGGAAATAAGGAGGTATATGATCTATGCCTGTGTAGTCATCAGCAGTATATGGAAAAGTCAGAGAGCAGAATAACAAGAAATGACTTACTCCAAGAACTGAAAAATCATCAGATAGTAGGTTCAAATTAAACATGATGCTCCTTTAAGCTGTGAAAAGCCATAGCACAGGACTCAGGAAGCTAAAAGCTTATGGTTTCAAAAATCTGAACAAACTAGCGATCAATATCTAGTTGAGAACTAGTAAATATAAAGGCATCATCCCTGACTTACAAGGTCCCTGCATCAACTTCCCTATGGACCTGCTGTCAGCTGATGAGTCATAAGACAGATGGATTCAGATTCTGCTCTGATAATTTATCTTGATGGCCTAAAAAAATATGAAATTCTTCATAGAGATCACTTTCTGGCTAGCTTATTAATAATTCTTTGGAAGTTTGATTACCTTTTAAACAAACCAGGGATACGGATAGATGGGCTTAATTGTCATACTCACTGTGGTGCTTGTCTGATCTTGTGGTGAGCTGCCTTCCTGAACCCTCAAGTTGAACATGAAATTGCCAGATTTTTCACATTTCCAGCTGAAATGGATAGGCTTGCTGAGACTTTGTATGCTCCTTGGTCAGAGTTTTGTT
Organism: Burhinus bistriatus; assembly: GCA_013397275.1. NCBI lineage: Eukaryota > Metazoa > Chordata > Aves > Charadriiformes > Burhinidae > Burhinus > Burhinus bistriatus. Next base: position 96,279 of record VYXH01003713.1, on the reverse strand, counting down.
CTGGTTCTACCGTACCAAAACTAAGGTTTTCCTCTGTCTTTTTTTTTTTCAGCATATAGTTGAAGGTAACTGTAATGTTAGCGTTTTGTTTGCAGAGGATCAAATGCAATAGACTTGTCAAAAAAAAAAAAAAATGTGTTTTTACTGTTTTGACTGTTGAAGAATAATTTTTAGTATTTTACCCCCATTTAATGTAGATGCTTAATTGTCTGCTTATATAATTGAGTTAGATGTACACTTATTGAACAGAAAACTTTGCTGCACAAGAACAGGACAAGATGGTGTATTTGCTTGAAGGACCGCTTGCCAAAAACATAAACATATTCTCCATTTTTTTAGTTTCATGTTGTTGAGTTTCATAAATAGCTTCAGGTAGATGCTTTAGTAACATATGTCCATAAATAAGTTTTGGGCAGTTGTCACTCAAGAATGAGAGCTTCTCAGCTTGCATTCCCATTTTCTATTTGTCATTGAATATTTTACTATTGGTAATCTGAGGATAGCACTCGGCATGTCTGTCTTGAGAGTCTAGAAGTTGCATGTTGAAGGTTGATTAGGTTGCTGTAGGACACACTTTATAGATAAAAAACAGTTTAAAGCTTTTTTACCATCCTGCAGTTTACCTTAATTATTCCTCAATACTAGTCTTCACCAGTTTGTTTTTGCTGTGTGCTTGGTGTCTCTTCTAACTATAATTTGAGAGTAGAATGTTACTTATGGAATCACGCCTTCAATAACTGTTTTGGTTTTGTGCGTACAATTGTAATGATGGCTTGGTGTTCTGATATTTCTTTCTACTCCAAACTTGTTTGGAAATATAGGTTAGTAAAGTAGCTGCGGATATTTCATATTCTAAGCAGTTGCCTCGAATGTTACTTTTGTGGTGTTCCTGTTTAACCACTTACAGTAGACAAAATGATGTATTAGCTTTTGCTAAAGGCAGTCAGTTGTCTGTCTTTAAGCTATTGCTATCAGACATCAGAAAGTTGCTTGCATTGAATTTATCATAATTTAGGAAGTCTGTTTCAATTTCATCTTTTGAAACTCTTGTACCTTTAAGTACATACACATTAAACCAACTGACTATATGCCATTAAGTGACAGGGATGCCTGTACTAGCTTATGGTGTGGTAGATTTACTTAGGCTGCCACTAAACCTTTTTGGCAGTTTCTGTTGCAATTTATGGGAGATTCCCTCCAAAGAAAGTGTCATGCTGTGTTCCTGATCATTTACTTGTTTTGCCTTGGTCTGGGTGTGAGATATGGTCTAGGAGGCCCCTATAATCAGACTAGTAGGATTTTCAAGCTCCTTATAAGCTGTAGCTAGCTATCCTGTAGCTGAGTGAGATTATGGGCAGAGCAGACTTGTGCTTTGCATGTATCAGCTCGTATGATCACACCCTTACCTTTCTTCATGGTGTTTCTGAAAGTCTTACTGAGTATCTCGCTTGGTCATGCTCTTGCTAAGGTCCTCTAAAATAGACATGACTGTCACAATTAGTATTTAATGTGGAAGTTCTCTGTTTTTGTAAGGGTGATGCATAGTGAGTGTATGTCACACTGCGATCCAAGGGTTTTAAGGATGCTTTGAAATCTACACCATTTCGTTTGTGGGACATTTACTTCAGAAAACACTTACTAAGCTGTTAGTGCCATCGGACTTGCACTGCTAAAGTTAGACAAGCATGAAAAGACCAGTTGCTTCAAGCAGTGGTCTGTGGGAATGACTTTAATGTTGAGGAAGTACCACTGGTAACATGTGCTTTGTTTCAGTTGTTTGTATGCCTAAACTGAGTGCTTATCTTGTGTTCTTTAGCAGCACAGCGGAATGAAGTTTTCCGTGAAAGGAACTCATAACCAAGGCAACAGCTACAGCCCCGTCAGCAGTGGAGGCATGAGGCAACCGGTTGGTAATCGAGGACACCACCAGTACAATCGTAATATGTGGAGAAGAAAAAAACACAGAGACAGTTTGCCTATTAGTCTGAGCAGATAATGGCAGATGCCAAAATGACCTTCCCTGTTCAGGCAAACTGAGTGAGTGCCACTCGACTTGACGGATGGAGACCAGCGTCCAGCACATCGTTTTATTGGTGTTGCCAAATATCTGCAGCTGACTTCTTTGCATGTTTCTTTGTGTGGTGGTTCAGTCCATCTTCAAGAAGTAGTTGTGCTTATCTGTGAAGCCTTATTAAATGTGGAAGTTTGTTTTCTGCCTTCCCACAATGGTTCATACAGTGCCGAAGCAGCTCTGACAATAGAACTGCAAGGACATTTACAAATGCTGTGGCTTTTTTGCTGTGGCTACATCTGTTCCTTTGTGGGTTCTGTTTTCTTTTATTTTAGAAGTGAAGGAAACTTCAGCCCCATGGAATTTTTTTTCTTTGCAGCAAATCGAGTTGGGAATTCATAAAAGTAAATTTGCTGCTTTCCTGTTTTTGTTTCAAAGTTCAGAATTTTTTTCTCTGTAAATATTGGAAGTATAATTTGTGCAATAACTTGGAATTTTTAATTTAATTTCATATTGTCACATAAGTTATATTTAAGGGGAAGAGGTTTTTTAATTTACAGATCCTTTCCCAGGTTGCATTATCTAAGTTGGGTTCATAGTTTTGGCAGGTTGTCTGAGCAGTGTTACAAACATGACATTTGGTAATATTTGAGGCTTCTTGATTCACAATGAAAGTGCGATTTGGCTTACGGTTTTAGGAAGGTATTAAGCTCCAAAGCATTTTGACCCTGTGTTTTTTAGCTCATTGTCTGGCCTCTATCAGTCGTCTTGCTCTGACCAATGAGTTTTGATTTTATTCCTTTAACTAGACAACAAATCCAGCATTTGTAGTACCAGAAGTAAAACTTTTGAAAGGGAGGGGAAAAAGATTGGTTCAAGTTCTGATGTGAAATAAAAAAGCTGTGAGCTACATGCTTTGATGCATTTTAGTAATGTAACCTGTTAATGTTTGGGTTCAAACGGCATTATTAAACAGAGGTACCCGGCTTAAGGAATGTGGAGAAAGGAAATATGTTGATTCCATTAAGGAATCTGTATAGCAGTATGCATTAGTTCTGTTAAGAGCAAATATATAAAAAGTACTTCAGCTGCTCTAAGCATTACGAGAAGTATCTTTTAATGTATTGCAGGAGAGCACAGCCCAGTGTTGTACACAGTATGAGTGGCTGGCACTTAATTTACAGATGCATACAGGTATACTATGCAAGTGTGTATTGCCATGACAAACACTGTCTTTAACTTTTTGAAAAATGTACATCCTGCCTAACCCTGAGTTTTTAAAGCACCACAGTTGTCCTGGGAGTAGGTCACATCTCATGCCCTCTGACTTCCCGTTTTTTTTAATGAGAGTTCTAAAGCTGTACAGAAAACTACAGGTCAGTTATTTAAGTCCACTAGCAGAGGAAGCTGAAGAATCCTGTTAACAGGACATCTATACTGTGTACAGATATAGAAGGTTTTAAAGCTGATATCCGAATATTAAAAGGAGGTGTCAAGCATGAAGCTTTTTAATATGCTGTATGCCTTTGGAGCAGAAGTAGTCCATGTTATTACTGAATCTGTCAAACACAAACAGGTCCTTGAGGGGAGAGAGGGCAACATTCCAAAGTAGAGTAGTGCATATCTGTTTGCAAAAAGTTTGTCTTAATGCTCCAGACTCATCACAATTAAAAAGTTTTAAAAATTGTGAGCTGATTCATAAATAATATCTAAGGGCTGTTACATGAGCCTGTACTGCTTAGTCTTCACACACTAGCAATATTGAGCATAACTACATTAAAGAGCCTTCCAAGGCTTTAGTTGGTGTCTTATACTAGCGTCCATTTTAAAGCAAAACTCATCTGAAAAGCGGTATCATGTAACACTTCAGTCATGGTGAACCAAATAAATTGGCCTGGCTATCACTGTGGTTATGTGCTACAGGTTTAAAAAAAATCATGTTTAAATTTTTTGTGTGGACAACTATGTGGAAGCTAAAATTGACATATTTTTATGTAAAGTTTTCTATTCTTTGATTTTTAATAAACTTTGGAGACCAGTCACTCTTCTGTACCGTTTTATGGGAAATTTAATGGATGAAGTAATACTTGACCTAATCCTGTTGTTTGACATACACTTTTGAATATCTGCTTTAAGTTGTTCATGCCGAACACCTTCAGAATGAGCTTCAAAGGTGGATGGATGCCCTCCGCAAATGTTTGTGTTTATAAAGGCACTAATGAACACTGCTGTTGGTTTCGTAGTTGTGGATTTGATCCCTTGATAATACGAGAGAGCAAAGGAGTTGGAGGTAGTTCCCAACAATATTCTTAAAAGAGGAGATTGACTAACTGATCCCTTGGGATAGCTTAACTTTCCATATAACTGTTTATTCCCTCCCTGTAGTTTCTAACTTCCTTTCAAAGTCTTTGCCCAGTTTTTAGCCTCCTCAAAGACTGCACATACCTTCTCTTTTTTTGTTGATTTCTGTTAACCCTCTGAGAGGACTCCGAAATGTCAATAACTGACTTAAATTCAAAATTTCAGAAATTAGTCTTTGGAAGGAACTTGTGTAAGTTTCTGAACTCCAAGAAAGGGAACAAGTATTTTTAGTAGACACTAATGCAGGGCTAGGGATTCGGAACCAGAGAGATCTGTGGTATTTGGTCAGTCTTAATGAGTATCCACTGGAGAAAAATAGCGAAGTGGTGGGAAGGGAAGATAATAAGCACTCAGTAATGTTTATCAATATGGTGATAGGCACTTTGTATAGAAAAAATATATTTATATATAACAATAACTTCTTTTTTTCTGTCAAGGTCAGTTAGCCAGTGGGACATGGCTGACAGATATATAATCTCTGCAGACACAAAGGTTTATTGCAGCAGCATTGGTCTTGGAACTTCAGTTTTCCTGGGCTCCACCTTTTCCCTTTTGCTGTCTAGATGATGACTTCACTGTATTCTTCCCACGGATTCTGCCCAACTATTTATCCTTGTTAGTACTCTCCTGTTAATGCACTTGGGAGTCTCACTGTGTTCATTTGAACCCTTGTTCTCTGATAATAATCTGATATCCACCTGATCTGTTTCCCAGCCCGACTGACTATTTTTGTACACTGTTCATAGGCAAAATTAGCCATGGGCTTTAGACGTCGAAGGAAGAGACTGCAAACTGAATGGATAAACGGGACCCACAGAGTACGTTGTGGAAAGAGCTCAGTTGCTCGCTGTTGCTGTTTCCAAGAGATGTCAATGCTGGTGTTGCATTGGACTTTTCCTGTAACTCCATCCCCCCCGTGCACTGAGGCGGGGTGAGGAAGCAGAGATGTGACTGCTGGTACCGTGTTGCTGGTTCAGCAGTGTTTCTTTCCACGGGAAGGGCTGTGGAGCAGCGTCTTGAGAAAGAGCTGTCAGAGAGCAGTGTGGAAATACAGTATGCCTTCAAGCAGTGTGAGCTCTTTGTCAGTTGTAGGGGAAAAGAAAAGCTTAAATTGTGAATGCTAACAGGCAACAGACAACTGGGGGGGTGTGTGTGTGTGTCGGGGGTGGATGTGTCAACTTTTCAGCTCTCCAGGACAAGCAGCCTTCTACTTGCTGGCTGCTGCCGATAAGCAGCTGTCTGGTTGTAAATTTAGTAACACCTGGACTAAACCAAAGTTATGTCCTTAATTCTCCAATTAAGAAACATGAGACTATTTTGATTGCACATAGACTATTTTGACTGGGGCTTGGAGTGTTCTGGAAAGTAGATGTGGTGCCAAAAAGGATTTTGGAAGTGGCCTTAGAAAGAAGAGAAGCCTGAAAAGAAAGTAAAGATTCTGCCTGCCTGGAGGAAAGATCCTGGAGATCAGGAAGATGTGTGGAGAAAAGCAGCAAGGGATGCCCAGGGACCTTGGCTGATACTGCCGCAGACTGGTAACTGTGAGTAGCTGTATAGCGTGAAGGGACACGGTTTTGTGCCTGACCTTCACACGCCAGCAGCAAGCCTTCCTGCTGGGGAGGCAGTTGAGACCCTAGCAAATGTCATGCTTTGGGGGAGTGAGTGGATGTGTGTGTGAAATAATCAACCACAATAAAAGCTCTACTCCTCTTGATTTGTAAATAAACCCTAGTATTCAGACCCAGTACAGGTTGTTGTTTATTTTAATTCACCTGTAACAGAAAATGGTGTCAGAATCGCAATACTGACCATTTACTGAACCTCAGGTTCACAGCCAGAAAACTGTTGCAGCTGACCTTTCCCAAACCATCTTCAGAGGGCTTTATACTTTCTTTTCAACTGGGATATTAGCCTATTGTATTAAATTTGGGGGTTTGTGTTGTGTTTTTTTTTTTTTTTTTTTAAACTTCTAACAGACTGCTTAAGTTTCAGTCCTGGAGGTGCCTTGCCTATTTTGGATGACAGAAGTCCTTCATCAGTTCTTGGCAGTAGGAGATCATTTGAGGAAACCTATGGACAGCTTGTGTCAGCAAGAGATCTATTGGGCAAAATGTTTTTAACTTTTTAACCAAGGATTATTACTAGATCAGCCATATATTTGTTATCACTGGTTAAAGTAATGGACTACAGTTGTGTTTCAGTGAAAGGATGATAGGGAAGCATCTTGTAGAACATCTTTGTACCTGAAACATGCAAAATTGCTGCCTAAAGCTCTGGTCGCATTTCTTCTCAGTGTTATGCTACTGCAAAAGTTTAGAGACAGCATCTTGCCTGTGGGAGAGCAGTCTCAAATCAGTTAGGGGTTCCCCAACCATTTGCTTTTTTAATAAGCCTTTTTTATTGAGGGATTGTTGCATGAACAAAAAAGGACTTATGAATGGAGGGATTTTTTTTTTTTCCCTTCAGGGAATAGCCCATATGCATGCTCATACTGTTGATATCCATGTCTTTATGCTTGAGATCAGGGAGGTTTTCTGCTGTGGTATTGCTACTGGCCTTTGTGCCGCTGCCTCTCACGGTAGGATTGTGGATGCGAAGGGCATCTCGTCCAACCCCAGGTACTTTCCCCTTACCCACTGATGTGACATGTTTTTCTCTGTGAATTCTTAGCTATGCAGCAAACTGTTCCCTGCTTGAGTAACTTAAGAGAGCTGAGCAGCAGGTTGATTTACTGTCTTACTAAAAAGTGAGTTCCAAATAAATGCTTCACTGACTCATTTTTAAACCTAAACCAAGCAGGATTTAGGCGCTTCTGTTGCAGGATTTTGTGTGTGAGAGGATGAAAGCGGTGTTTAACCTGGAAGTCCATAACCTCTGTGCTAAAATCACCACTTCCTATCAGTGAAAACTTTGGCACTGATCCCCTTGGGGATGTTCTGTTGATAAAATTTTTGCAAGAAGATTCCTTGCTTCTTGCTCTTCCTTTCCAGAGAGGAAAAGCGGAATCTTCTGATGGGCTGCACCCACCCCTTCAGGATTACTGTTGGATGCATCTGGCTAATTTAAAGAGCCGAGTAGGTGATAACAGAAAACTTGAGTACCACTTACTGTATAATCATGAGCAAGATCATCAAATCATCTCTGCTCTCTCAGGGAAATGTCTTAGGAGACTGAAGAACAGAGAATTAGGTTAATTTATTAGTCATTCATATTCATGTGTGCAGTCTTAGGTGGATGAGCAGTTGCAGTTCTCAGCTGCAAGTGCAAGATTTGTTCTGCCGTCCTTACGAGGAATGCGAGGGGAGCAAAGTCAGCCCAGTAGCTCTATTTGCCCCTCAGATTAAGAGGAAATGCTGCCGCTTCTGCTCAAGAGCAGGTCTACGACACAAGTTTTCTGACTAATTCCTGGTATAACAGTTGAACGCAATGGCTTGCCATTTTCTCCCATTCCTCTGTTAAAAAGGAGTGGTCAAGGAATATAAGGTTACGTGAGTTACATGCGCCATATGGATGTGAGCGTTAGAAATCCTGAGTGGTTAAGCGCTGAATACAACTGCTCTCGAGTGGTTGTGAAATGTCCAGCTTTTGAAATTTTCAAACCCTGCCTGGGCAAGGACCCAAGTAACCCAGTCTAACTGCAGCGTCAGTTCTGCTGGATCAAGAGGTTGGGCCATGTGACCTCTGTAGGGCTCCTCCTAATCTAAATTTTTCTGTGATAACCCCAATTTTTTGTTTTATCTTTCTCTGTTGGGTTTAGGAAGTGTCTTAATGGGGGCAGAATTCAGGCAGCAATTGTTCATTTTTTTTGCTTCGTCCTGCACTTGATAAAAAACATCTGCAAATTCTAGGAACAACAGGGTGAAACAGGTAAGGACATGCTGACTTCTGAAGTTAATAATCCCTGGAAATGCATAGTCCCCAAACATCTATTACTGATCAGGAAGGAAATCAATAGATCTTCCTGATTAAAGTGCATTTTTGTGTGTATCTTCTCTGTATTATTATTGATAAACGTGTATTTTGTCTCTTCTGATTTCAGTCAACTTGCATTTGTAACAGTAACGCAATGCAGATGTGTGGCAGTAGTGGTTTGTGTAGGACATCAGCAAAATACTTCCAAATGCTAAGTCCTTCACCTTTTCTTCCTGACGAGAGTTGCATAGATTCATCATGGAAACTTTTGATAATTAAAATCTGTTTGTTTGCATTTATTCTGCGGTACAGGAGTAAGTAGATTAATTACGCTAACACTGCCTGAAAGGTGGTAGAACAGCACTGATGGAGCTGGAAGCATCATGAAAAGGCTTTTATAGAGGTAAGGTTTGGAAGCTGCTATTAGCTTGAGTTTTACCTAAATAACTGTAGATCATATCTGGCTAGATCAGAACTGTCCCTTTGCATCGTAGAAATGAGAGAGAGAATAGTGTTCATGAGGAGTGGGTATACAGAAAAGGGAAATTTCCACAAAGAAAAAGGAAGCAAAATCTAACAGCTTAATGATCTTAACTTCAAATATAAAATAACCATCCCAGCAGAATGGGAATTGTGACATGCCAAGCTGCAGGTCTACTAATAAGGACTTAAAGCTGCCAGCAAAAAAACCCCTCGTGCTAACATGATGTATAGAGAAGAGCTCCAGGGACTCCAAGGTACTGGTATCACTAAGAAATGACAAAAGTCATTATATGGGCAAGTCATATCAGTATTTCATCTTTATTTCTGTGGGAAAGCAGAATAAAGCTAATTAGAAACTGATGCAAAATTTAACACTAACTTATCAAATGTTTTGTAATGTCTAACCCAGTGTTGCTTCTATTAAAAAAAAAATAATATATTTTTAAAATTGTTCGGTAAAGGTATGATAGGGTTCAGTGCTACATGGTGAATGAACCAGGGTGTTACCTTCTACGTAACCAGAATGGAATCAATAGATGGCGCTGAGTGCAAATTTTTGGGCCAAGGTGGTACAGTTAATTGAAGATTAACTTTGGAAACAGATTATTTTGACTGTGTGTGCTAATGATCGTGACACAAGGACTGCCATGCACTGGTTGGATTTGCTGATGTGGCAAATGTGGGACGGGTGGCCAATACGCAGCGTTAAGAGTGTTAGAGATGGGATGAAATACAAAGCACGAGGCTGGAAATTAAGAATTTATAGCCTCTCCAAATCAGTGAAAACTTATGGGTTAGAAACGATACAGAGGAAAGAGACCTGGGCATATTTTTTTACAGTATGACTGACTTCACCAACCTGTCTCAAAGATGTGTGAACCTAAGACATATCAGATGAAGTATTTCCAGTAGTTAGTGATTTTTATTTTGTAATAAAAAGTTTTACTGGTTGAATTACCTGTGACTTTCATCATTTCAGGGAGGAAAAAAAAAAAAGGACAAAAAGAAAAGTATAATCCTCTTTTTTTTCTTTATTCAGTCATGGCAGGAGCTACAGACACAAGTTAAAGAATCTTCTGACACCTGAGGATCTACTTCATCTGGAGATTCATCAAAGCTCAAGTTAGCTTTTATGATGTCATGTCAAAATGATGTGAAGTACTAGGGATGACAGATACCATGACCCAGCTTTTTGCATCAGTTTTCACTGTTCTTTTATTGACAAACTTTTGATCTTTGGCTTTGATGTAGGAGTGACTTGCCTCCTGGGGATGCTGAACATACTGGCTGACTGTCATTTCAGATCTATGGATGACAAGTAGAAGATCTGACTGGATGTAATTAATCTAGGGAATCTGGTATGACTGAGGTAGCCAGCCCTCCTCCTTCAGTTTTGGTGGAGAAATGCATGTGGTTTTGCCCTTGGTTTCCTGTCAGATGCTTTTGTGGTAGCTGGAGGAAAAAGGCGTGCAACATCTCAGACTCCTCCAATAACCCTGAGTGCTTCGGTGGATAAAATGGGATGGGAATTTCATGACATCCTTTGACCTAGCCTGGCATCCAAGCTCAGTCCCTGATGGTCTTGCTTCCCATTCCTGTTCATTGACCTACTGATACAGATAGGTCTAAACTCAGACGTGTGGGAGAGGAGAGGTGGGGAGGCATCTGAGATTGTGAGGAATGTAACCCTGTAGGCACGAAAGCTATTTAAATTCTCATTGCATGGCTCCTGGTTGTCTGCAATGGCTTGAAAAAAGGCTAATTCTTCATCAAAGAGAAGGGCCCTCCCATGGGGAATGAGAGATCTACCACAGGATTGTTGTGTCTAAATGGAATAAATTTCTCTGTCCCCTCCCCAAGTCCCTCTCCTATCTGCTTGTACAGTCAGGTCTTAGTGACCTGAAAGAATTTTCTTCTCCACTATTTTAGTGTATTTGCTTTAATTTAGTGTGGATAGTCTAGACTGTCCCAAAGGGGAGAAATTGCTCCATTAAGCTGATTTTACCTGTTAGTTGCTCTACAATACTCTTTATACCAATGTTCTCAGATTTATGCAGGATATAGTTGTGGTTTTTCCCCCTCTGTACACTCCCTGCAGCTCTAAATTTGATGCTGTACCTGCAACAGAGAGGATGTTGAGACCAACCCTGACTATACAGTTGTCATTCAATCTGATGGGGCATATTAGATCATGTTAAGAGGCTGCTACGTGACCATGCGGTAATCACAAGATGCACCGTAGTGGTCAGAGCACGTTCTACCATGGCGTGAGTCACACATGGAGCTTTGCTCAAAAATGTCTCCATCTCTGATGTGTTCAGAACAGCTAGATGGGATCTCTTCATCAAACATTATGGAACTGTTGAGACGTCTAAGTTTATAGCTGCATTTCATACAATAGTGCTAAGACTGTTACTTGCTTGGGAGACTCAGAAATGCCTGTAGAGATGCTAAGATGTAGGATGCTGCCTGCCATATCCAAGAGTGTAAGCAGGCATGTCAGCCAAGCCCCAAAGAAAGAAAAGGCTAATGAACACTTCTCAAAATGATCCACCTGCTCATGCATCTCACAGCTGTCTTCTCTTTTTCCCTATAGCCCTTTATCTTTTCTAGGAACTGAAAACCTGTGGTTTCTGGCTCTCCTGAACTCCTGAGGGAGGAGAGGACTGTGGGGGAGGAGGGGCGGGGAGGCATTTGAGATTGAGGACTGTAATCTTCTAGGCATGAATGCTATTTAAATTACCAAGGCAAAACACGCCAGTCCTTATGCATTTAAATTTTGGAGACCCTTCTGATGTGCATGAGGTAGAAAGAACTCAGCAGGATCTTTCTAAAGATGTTTTATGAAAAGGATTGCAGTGAACATGTATTAATTTTTTCGGCATTTTTAAAGCAGATTGTTGTCAGTAGTTACTTCACAATTAGCTTGTCCTTATTTCTTTCTGGGTAAACACTGAATCTGGGGAGGAGGAAAGAGCTTTTTTCCTGTGCATTTTGCAGAGGCTTTTTTGTGGGTTATTTTAGGTGAAAGTCCGCATGGAGTCCTGGAACTGAATGTTGCTTATCTAGCAATAAGAATTTAAATTGACTCAAATATAGGATTTTTTTTTTTTTTTTAAAACTTGGCTCCTTACAGGATATTACAAGATTTTCTGCTGTTAATAAGGTAAATGAAATTTGCTAAATTCAATTTGCCCTGACTGCAGAGAGGGTGCGCTCTTGCACCGCTCTTATGTCCCATCGTGAAATAAACAGCTCACCCGCTTCTGGTTTGGAGGTGGTGCTGCCTTGATTGAAAAACCTTTCCTGAGGCACAGGGTAGCTTTAAACGTAATTTCATTTTGTTTCATAAGGATAATACTCAGAACACTTTATTTGTAATAAGTAATGGATCACTGACCAAGGTAATTGTTTTTTCTATCAAAATTGTACCTGAGAAACCCTACATTTGATTTGCGTTGTGCTGTGCTGCTGTACCACTAGCATAATGTTTCATACTCCCAGATGTTAAATTGTTGTTTCCTTCTTAGAGATCTCTCAGTCCCTTAACTACGCAGATCCAGTTCAGGTGCATGGGCTCCTAATTGTTTTAGCATGCAGAAGAGATTTTTTTTTTTTATTCTGAAGTGCTCTTGGGAATGGAACTGGGACACTGACAGGTTTTCTCTGGCTTGCCTGAAATGGCCATTTTCTATTTTTTTTTTCTCCCTTCAAGTTTAAGATGTCAGCTGAAAATAGAGTATATTCAGCATGGATGTAAAAGATACTCTTGAAAATAGCTCCAGGCATCACACAGATTGGGGATTCTTTGCCTTGTGCAAACAGGTACTAATATTCCTTGTGTTATTCGTTTAAGTTCGGTGATCAGTTTACCATTAATACTATTTTCTGAAGGTTAAAGAGTTGGTAGAGTGAAATCTTTAGTCAGTAACATAATATCAATCGTAGTGCCAAATGAATTTGTGTTCACTAAATGTGTGTGGGCAAGAATAAACAGGAATAGGACTTGTAAGGTAAAGCACAGACGTGTGCAAGCCAGAACTTCGTTCAATTCTGTGCAGTCCAGGCTGTATGCAGAGAGTCTGTGTTACCATCAGTTTAAGAGTTATTCTTGTGGTTTTAAAGAGGAATTGGAATTGCAAGTGAAACAGGCTGAATTAGTAGACCTTGTATATAAACAGACTTTAATTAAAAGAACTTCTGAACACAACTACATTTGTTCACAAGGTTATCATTTCTTGTCCCAGAACTAGAGTTATTTCACTCTGGGTTTGGTTGTTGGTTTTGTTTGTGTTTTCCCCTCCTCCCAAAGCTTTTCTTTCCTGTCTTCCTCCCTGCTTCTTCTTGGAAGTTACTGGAGATAAAGGTACTGACACCTGTTTCTAATTTTGTACCTTTTTGCTGAGGTGCTGCCTCCATTTACATTCGGTAAGAGCATCTAAGACTTTCATTGTCTTGTGTTTATATTGACAGTGTGTGAGAAATGTGGTTTTACAGAATTTCTTGTCTTTCACTGTCAGAAGTAAGCGTTTGCTCTATTGTAGCAGAAGGGTCTTGAATTTTCTTCCAAAAGGAGATCTTTCCTAAAGCCTGTTTCTCTCTCCAGCTATTTCCCAGTCTGTATAACGAGTAGTCCCTCAGAAAAAATCATGGTTTGTCACTGCTGTGTATCAAACCCTTTGTGTGTTTTGCCAAACCTCTGTCTGCTGGACGTTCATCAAAGATTTTAATTTCTGGATTGGTGTTGTATTTCTTGCCATGAATTCAATGTGTTGAAAAAAAAAAAGCTTTTAGCAATGCAGCCTAGCCCATGTGTCTTTTTTTCCCATGTAAGTTGCTTCCACGTAGCTTTCAGTCATTATGTGCATGCCTCGATTCAGATTAATTTAAGAATCTGAGCCATCTATTCAAAATATGGGCAGATTTGGGCATGTTGAGAGCAATGTCCTGTATAGTTTCCATGTAAGACTATATAGAATACAGATTAGGACTTTTCACCTTTGACAAAAAGTAAGTGAAGATGGATATGGCAAAGGTCTAAAACAGGCAAGGGAAAAGTTGCCAGTCTCTTCTAATAACAGTTGAACAGCATCAAACAAATCACATAGGCACAGGTTGAAAGCGAGCAGAGAGAACGATTTTCATAATTCCTGGTTAAGCTGCAGAATTTCTTCCTGAAAGATTTTGTTATGTGAAATCTTATTTGAGTTTGAAAAGCAGCTGGACAAATGCCAAGAAAAGAAACCCATTTGGGGTTAATAAATGTGAGATAACACCTCTGGATGCAACCACCAGAGCTGCAAAAGGGTTGGTTTGGAGAGGGGAACTGTGTGCTCCAGATGGAGGCATCTCTCTCCTGCTATATCCCTCTTCATCCCCCTCAGAGGCAGGCAGCAGTTTCCAGAGCTTTGGCTGGCTTCAGGGTGAGGTAAGCTGTCTCCAGATAAGCTGAGAATGGTTTGTGTGGAGGAGGAAAGGGACCGAAGAAAAAAGGAGTTTCTGCAATGAAAAGGATCTGGGAAAAGGCATAATAAGATGAAATTAAAGACAATTGCATTCAAAGGGATTGGTGATACTGGCTTCTCCAACTACACAGGAGAGTGGTAAAGGGCTTTAGAGTGGGGAGAAAAAAATGAAAAGTAAGCTAATTGCACACAAGTACCCCAGAGTGGGGGAGTGGAGGGAGAGATCAGCAGGATCTGTGGTGCGTGAGAGAAAAGAGGAAGAATAAAACAGGAGGGAAAGCTTGCAACCGTTTATGGAGCCTTAATATTTTCTTTGTCCATTGTGCCCCATTGCACCTCTTACCCACCTACAATGTAATACCGCGCGGTACTAGAGCCTCCAGTTATTGTTGTCTTTTCTGCCATCTGCCACTTCTCTGACTTTTCTCAGCCTGTCACGGTCGCTGCTCTGTTGCGTGGCCGATGCTGTTTCCAGTACGGCTCTGCTCCTACCCGCAGGTGGGATTCAGGCCAGTGGAGTGGGTAAGTATTAGTAAGGCTAATGTACGTATATATGTGAAATCAAGCTTTCTCTAAGGCGTAGAAGCCTCTTCTGTGTGTAATCTGTACCTTATTATTTCAATGTTCCACTGATTATTTTAATCGCACCAAATTTCTGAGTGTTACGTGTTAGGTCTGTCCTCTGGTTCGGACTATGGACAGATCTGGTCGGGTACAGGTTAGGGCAGGCCGAGAGCTGCTGTAACGTGTGTGCAAATCCCTTGGTCATGCTTTAAAGAGGTGTTTTTAAACTAGATATGTTCTCTCTGTCTCTCTCTATGTATTTAATTCGTACTACACAGTGTTTACTAGAGGTGTGCAGGAGTACTCAACCTTAGTACTTAGTGTCTAACGCTAAAACACCTTCCTTCCTGATCACATGCAGGGAATTACTCCATTTTTACTCCACAATTACTCCATTTATACATGGGCTTTGGGAGATGAAATCTAGATGACTTTTATTGCTTCATTATAAAAACATTTAGTATGCCCCCATATGGAGAGAAAAAATAGATCAGGCAAACTGCATAATGCATCATCATGGTAATTCTTTTCTCCTTAGCTGCAATCCAGTATTACTTTATTTTCTGTGGGGATGCTTCCTCTGTTGGTGCATGTCAGAATACCGCTGTGGAATTAACTGATTTACAGCAGCTAAGAAAGTGCTCTCGAGTATTAATATAACGCAGGATTTAATGTTTGTAAAATGTCTTGAGAAGTGTAAAATACTGAAATAATTAATAAGTGCTTATAAAAATCTGAGAGGGTGATATTAAGATTCAAATATCAGCATCTTCAGTGCTTGATAAATAGAGTGTGTAGAAGCTGAATTCTGCATCTTTCCCTCCTCACAAGTACACTGCTGTGATTCAGTGCCCGCTACCAGGCTGCTGATGTCCATGTGACTTAGAGTAACTCAGCCATCTGCCTGATACTCACCCTTTTGAAGCCTGATTGAAGCTGGCCAACAGAATCAAATCTAACAGAAGACACGTAGACAGGACAGCTAGAAAATAGAATTGCATAAGCTTCTTTTTCTTAGGAAACCTACCTAAAAATATGGTCTTCTAGACCTATTCGTCAGTCTTGCATCCCACTGAACTACAGTTTTTCATGTGTGACAGATATCAAGATTTGGAAGCAGAGAACATTTTGATTAAATTTGTCTCCTTTGTTGCCGCAGGTACATTCTGTGTATTCTTAGAATGTAAATCCTGCTGCTAATTAAGTTGTTCTCTATTTGAGATGATAGTCTTAAAAAAATATAGCTCACTTCAGGGAGTCCCAGAAAGTAAAATGTCCACGCACAGGGTTGTAATTTACCAGGAATAACTAATGTATATCCATTCAATGGAAACAATTGAAGCTATTTTCATTTTTTATAAATTGTTTTCAGTTTGCAAAAGTTACTTCTATTCTCAAAAACTGGAAAAGAGATATTCTGAAAAAGTCACATATTGACAATTTGGATTCAGTTTAACAATGCAGAATAAAATTGTACAAGCTGATCTCTGTTTGCTTCATGCTCCCTTTTTAGCTATAAAGAGAACAATGAATAGATATAATATCTATGCAGAAGTAACATGCTGAAAGGGCTACAGCAAATACAAACCTTACGTAACGAGTTTGATTGAATTTTGTATCTGAAAGAAAAAAAAAAACCTGATAGGAGCAGGCTGGTTTATGAGTGTCAGAACTAAAGAATTTCAGTCTCTTCTGGTTTTATCGTTTCTGTCTCGTTCCCTCAATCCCAGTGCCTCATGTGTCTCTTGTGATACCGCCACTGGGCAGAAGCCTGTAACTAAGCTGGAGCTGTAGTTGTCCTGCTGACCATTGCCGTATGGACAGTGTATCGTCTAAATTATGACTGCAGTTTGCTGGTTGCACGCTCACGTACTTGTGCTTCCCCTTCACCTAGCTGCGGGTTTTCAGGGAAGGTGTAGAAAATGAGTTACCTCAGGGATTGTGCAGCATGTGCTCTGCAGGGAGCAGCTGAGGGACTGCGGCTGGCTCAGCATGGAGCAGAAAATTGTTGAGGGGGACCTGACAGCAGCTGCCAGGACCCACAAGGAGGTTATCAAGAAGGTGGAGCCAGGCTTTTCACAAAGGTGCCTGGTGGGGTGATAAGAGCCAACATGCATAAACTGAAACGTGAGAAGTTATGGCTGGTTGTAAGGAGAAAGTTCTTAACCATGACGACAGTCAAACGGTGATCCAAGGTGCCCAGGGAGGTTGTGTAGTCTCCATCATTGGAAGTTCTCAAGATCAGGTTGGATAAAACCCTGAGTAATGTTTTGCTGATCTTGCTCTGAGCCGAAGGTTGTATTAGATGACCTTCTGAGGCTGACGTCTGTCCCAGTGTGAGCTGTTCTGTGATCCTATTCTGTTCAATTTGGCTGATCTCATAAGATAGCTGCATGAAATATACAGGGAGTTGCAGAAACAGGAGATTGCTTTTACATTTTTGCCCCTCTTGCACCCTCAAAAAAGAAAAACCAGCTTCATTCTGCTTACAAAATTTTGTTTCTCTCCATCACAGCAAGCTGGTAATACCTGGGGGGGAAGCCTTTCCTACACCACATCCTTACACCAACAGCACATCAAGGGACGTGAGGAAAACCCTCCTGTTAAAACTGGACCACTGTGCAAGAGGAAAAGAAGCAAGCTGTTTATACTTTGCTTCTCTTGCAAGGGGTTTTGAGGGTCTTAAACATCTCTGTTCCCAGCTATTTAACAGTTATTTATTAATATAATTTGTCTTTAGTTTCTTAATACCACTATTTGTAAAATAGCTATTGGTTTAAAGTTTAATTCTCTCATCATAATAATCCGTTCTCTTAGTAGAACTGCTTACTGTCTTGTAGACTGACATCTTCCAGGGCTTTTTTTTCTTCTATAGCCATTCTTGAAAATGTTTCCCAAATCATGAAAGGAAGGAATCAGCCTAAATAATCAGGAATACCCCCCATATTTCTTGTCAGTTTGCTTCACATAACTGTGGAAAAAGCCTGGGAGGCTGACTTTGGTTTTCTCTTTGAGGTTGTCTTTTTCTATATAAATCTGCTACACCTGTCTTAAGCATTCTGAGATGTGATGAGACTGCTGTATCCCCTTTCTATGCACCACTCTGACTTTTTAATATCCTGATATAGTTATTCTGGAGGCAAAACAGTTGATGGGGTTTTATTTGTAAAAGTCGGGACTGTTTCTGAAGGCAGCTTGTTACAACTGTGATACGATTGAAATATTTCTTTTGCATCGTTAACCAGTGGAATTATTTTTCCCTTGAGCCATGATATGAAGTCAAGAGCTTAAACAGGTTCAGAAAACGACTGGCTCTCTACTATTGATAAAAACTTGTACTGCAACGCTAGATAAGGCTGAGAGGAAAACCAGCCAAACAAAGAAGATTATTAGTTTGGACACTATGTGGGCATCAAAAGAGTTTCGGGGAAAGGAGGTGGAGGAGGGAACCAGCCCAATATATTTTTGAGTTTTACGCTAGACAACAGGTTTTCTTGTTACAAGTGGAAAATTCGTGTTTTAAGTTTGACTTCACTGAGAGAGTATACAGAAACATCAGCTTTAATAGCTCATAATATAATTGAATAACCAGAATATTTACAGAAGGTATGGAATGGTTGAAAAATACACATTCTTTCTGAAAGGAACAACAATTGATAAACCAGAAGCTAATTAAATATTGTCAGTACCATCCAGAGTTGGCTTTTTAAAAGCTAATATGAAAGGAGAGAAAAAGAGACTATGGTAATTATTTCAGGTAATAACAGCAATGAGGATTTTATTTTTTATTCTCACTTTGCCTAATAGTTATTTGTTTACTGTGTGTGATAAATTGTTGCTACTCATACATCTGCCCTAGAATTTAAATCACAGTAGATGTGTATTTTCCTTGCGAGGGCATAGTTTTTGCTAATCCCAGAACAAGACTGCGTATGTGATAACGTCTTTACGCCATGTGTCACTGTCTCTCCCAGCATGGACTGGTGCAACTACCCCGGGAGCATGAGAGGTCTCTGCTCAGATGCAGCTCCAGAAGGGGCTGCCAGTCTTCAGGTCTGGAGCTGCAGGGAGTGCCTGGTACCGTTGGCTAAGGCTGGGGCAGAGGGAGATGATGTCCATACCTACAGGAGGTGTGTACTGGTTGAGGAGGTGTGCCATCGAGTTAAGGAGCTGTGGGAGGAGGGTGGCACATAGCACAGCATTACGGATGACGAGAAACAGATTGTCTGGATCCAGACAAGACCTGGTCACTGCAGAAACAAAAGCCTGAACTCCTGGCTGTGTGCAGGAACAGCCAGACCCTGTGCTCATCAGGGTAGCAAATGGAGGCTCCCACAATTGTGAAGGTTGGAGGCTTGTTACTTCAGGGTGGTTCCTTCTCCAGCTGCAGATCTGCACCTACAGAATAGGTTCAGTGCCCTGGTTGCAGATGTGGGGCTGGACACCAGGTATCAGAGCTGGCCAAGCCTGAACCATGTGACAGCACCAAGATGAAGCAACCCGTGGTGACAGTGGGAGACTCCCTTCTTCAGGAAAGAGAAGCCCCCACTTGTGACTTAACTTGCTGCCTAGGGAGGTTTGCTGCTTGCTGGAGGTTTGGATCCAGGACGTTGTGGTAAGACTGCCAAGGACAGCCCTCGCACTATTCCCCCCTGCTGCTTTTCCACGTGGCCATCGGTGGTACCGCTGGGGAGATCTCGAGCGTATCAAGGGTGACTGCATGTCTCTGGTGTTTGGGGTCAAGTGCATGGAGACTCAGGTGGTTTTCTCCTCAATCCAGCCTAATGTAGGGAAGGGATGGAGGGAGGATTAGATGGATCCTGCTGGTTACCTTGTTGAACTTCATGAGAGGTTTCTGTCAGCCTGTTTCTCCAGCCTGTAAATGTCCCTCTGGATGGCAGCATGACCCTCTGGCTTATTAGCCACTGTTCCCAGCTTTGTGTCATCTGCAAACTTGCTGAGGGGCACTCTGCCCCATCATCCAGATCATTAATTACTCTGTTTCTTGATGTTATGCTCACACTTTCCCTGCTCCTCTGGATCCCACTGTCTGTGGTTTTGTTGTGGTGGTGGTGGGTGTTACGGTGAGTTGTCAGCTCCTGGTGTCCTTTGCCAGGAGGAATACGATGTTCAAGTTGATTATTTTGTCTTCATCCTTCTGGGATCCACTTGGCGTCATTTTTATATGTTTCCTGACACACTTTTACACCTTTGCTCTTCACTCATCTCCCGCTCTGTGTTAGGTCAAAACTTGCTACATCTGGTGTCTTTTATATATTACTGTTAACAAATTTATTATCTTACCAGGTCTGTACTTCCCTATACTTTATCATTATGTTAGAGGTATAAATATCTCATTCTACATAGAATAATTTAGTACTACTGCTACCTATCTAAAGCTATGGTTGTACAATACAAAGATAAATGCTAGTAAAACAAATGAGCCATAAACACGTGGTAACCAAGTAAACTAATTTAAACAACCAAGTAAAGCATACTTGCAGGCAGGTCAAGAAAAGTTGAGGCAGAACAGAACAGGTCTGAGAAGCTTCAGGTCTGGTGCCTTTTAAACTCAGTACAAAGCTTATGGCCTGTCATTAGCCATGGCAAAACTGGATTACAGGGCTTACATGGTCAAACTATTAATAATTTGATTCCAGATTTTCTGGATTTGTATCAGTTAGTAAGTTGGGATTTGGTTAATTGTCTTCAGATCTGTTGTTTCTCCCATGTGAATTATGCACAAGAAACAGGAGTTCCTAAGTATAGTAACTTTTTAACTTCATCACTCATTGGATGCTGCGCTATTTCTACCACGGTGAACTAGCCTGTTTGGTTTAATGGCCATGATGTCAGGCTCCAGGAAATGCCGTATATAGGTAGCGTGAGCTCTTTAAGAAGCAGATGATGTAGCTCTTGGGCTGTAGCAGTACTTTCTGTACTTAGACTGCAAGAACACCCTGAAGTGCTTTTAGTTCAGCCTGTTCTTCAGTATAGGCTGAAGGATGTCTCACCTATATATTGAGAGAAATTTCTTGCCTTACTACTTTTGAGACCAAGGGTTCATAGTGCTCTTGGTGTCATATTGTTCAAACTGCCTGTGTGTTCTCCCTTGTACCTTTTTGCCCTCGTTATACACCAGGTTAAGATGAGTGCAGGTGAGCTATCTAATATTTGCATTTTCATTACCTTTCAGATTATCTGTACTTTTTAGCCACCACATATTTACTCTTCATTTTGTCTACAGGAAGAGCTATTCCCATGGCTATTCTTCAACAGGCTTTGAATGTCTCAATACCATGTCAGTCAATTAATTTTCATTAAAGACCTAACCTTCAGGAGGCTCTGCTGGGAAGGTCTGAGGCTGCCTGCTGCACCTAGTTGTGGACCTGAATAAAAATGTGTCAGTTAAGAGCAAGGATGGGGCTGGCTAGGAATAGAAAATTGTCACTAGCAGGTGTTTAAGATGCAATTTTAATATGAATTTAGATGCAGGTACCTATAAATAGAATAAAACTTTGAATAGAAGGTAGTTAAACAGTTTTTTAAAATACAAATAAAGACCCTGTTTTCTGAGAGTTTTCTTTAGTAGAGCTCTTTCATTCCCTGTTTCACAAAGGCCATTCTCATGGGTTTAAATTATTTCATTTTCAACTTCACAGTAATTTACAGGTAGGGAAATAGCCATGTAATGTGCTTACGGCCCTGTCCCAACTGTGATTGCCACTGTTCAGTGGAACTTGCAAAGAGGTCCTGGGTGGCCAAATCAGTCCAGATACATTGCAAGTGTGAACTTACTAAGGCCCATTTTTAAAATGTTTGAGGATTTTGATCCTACTCTTCTCAAAATCCCATTTCAGAATGTGACTGCATCAATGGTCTACATATCCTCTTCTCATTTCAAATGGATATTTATCCATGGCTCATTGAGTCATTTGTTCTCATGCATGATAGTTCATTTTCTTGCCTCATGTTAACTTAAATATCTGCTATTATGTGTATAGGTATACATGCTAGAATAATTTTTGCTTTTTAGAGGAGGATTGCTTGGAACCAAACAGCAAACAGTTTCTCACAGTTTCTCTTAAAACAGGCTTCCCACTCCTTTAATCTCTCAGGTAGGCCTTCTCCACGTACCTTTTAAGATTCATCTTCCTTGAGTATAGGTCATCAAGCTTGGATCCACTGCTGAGATGATGGCTCACAAGAGGAATTTTCCATCTACTGGGAACACCTCTGCTGACAGATTTTATGATTTTATTCTTGCTATTTTTTATTACTGTATCACACTAGCAATTTATGTAGGCATACTTGAGCAAAGCATCCCAGCACTGTCTGCAGAAAGAAAAGCTAAGATGACAGTGGCTCTCTGGTTATAAAACCAGAATAGTTCTCCCTGACTTAGTATACTGTGATGTGCACTGATCATGTTGAAAGCAAAGCCTTAATCACTGCTTCTTCACAGTGTTGGTAATGACAACAAAGTTCTTCCAAAATGTCCTTCTGCCTTTCATAAGAGAAAGAGAAAACAAAAGTTTTACATAAAGCATTTTGCTAGTGAAAGATCTTCTCTTGCAATAATATGTTGAAGAACAAAGGCCCAATTTCTGAAATTTTTATTATTTTCCATTTCTGCATCCAGATTCTTGGTTCAGTGTTTATGACTATATTTCCCTTTTCACATGTTCTCAGGGATTTATTTTAGATCTTGCTTGGTATGTTTCTGCACAGCACCTGTCATTCTTTTGCCATTACATACAGTGTATTGCTATACTCTAGAAAAGTAGATCTGAAATGTAGTCTGCATAATGCTAGTTAGAGGAAAATTTGCCTCCAAACTCCCATTTAGAAAAAACATGAGACCTGAACTGCACTGTTAAACCAGTTTCTTTCAATGCATTGCTTTCCTTTCAACAAATCTCATTTTACTATAAAATATGTGAGGAGCTGGGTAATCGTCCACAACAAAGTTACTCTTTTCTGGTTCTTTTATCCTATGCATCAAACTGGTACCTGTGGCTGCCCTGAATTCCAAAATCCAGGACTTTTGAGGCACTTGGATTTAAAAGAGTAGCAACAGAACTGGACCTCTTGGGTTCTCTAGATTCAGTCATATCTGAAAAGCAACTGTCTGGTTGCAAATTTTCTTCCTGCATTGGTACCTGTAATATTTATATGATACTGGGAATCTTGACAGTTTCTGTAAGGGGTGAAAGTTAGACGTGAAAGGGGAGGCTCCTGACAGTGAAATTTTAAAATTATTTTAAAAAATGAATAACTTAAAAAGAAATGTGTAAATATGTAATAACTTAATAGTCATTACTTATTAATAAGTTAATAACTAATGATTATATGAATAAGTAATGATTTAATATTATTCAGTACTTGACTATTAAACATTTAAAATGCATATTCGGTTTATCTGCATATGGTTATCATTTTACATATAGCTACACATGCATTCATACATGTAAATATATCTATAGTTATAGTCCATTGTATCACACCACGGAGTGATCCCTGACCCTTTGCTAGAGGCTGGCTTATGTCAAAACGGTTTGGAACTTTCCCCAGTGCTCCCCATTATGAATGACTGGCCTTGTTCATGTAGTGTAGGGCGTAGAGAGACCATTGCCTCAGTATGCGCCCTACTGATTTTTGGGCGTACTTATTCACATACCACACCAGCATGCAAGATGTTACCCTCAGCATTTGTCTACCTCCCTTTGCAGCAGCCTGCAGTTCATTACTGAGTCTGTTGCATCAGCTGTCACTGCTGTTGGCGCTTCGTAAATGCTGTGTTTGTTGCTTGTGTTTGAGTGGTCTTTTCACTACCTGAGGCCTATTAGTGGGCCAGCCTCATTAGCAGACTGATTTGTGTCCTGGGGGACCTGGTCCATCAGACCCTCCAGAGTATGGACAAATAAGTAGAACAGATCAGTATCTTTGGACAAAGTCCCTCACCTAAACCCTTCAAGGAAACTAACTAGCTATGACATAGGACACAAAGCCTATGCATAAATATATAATTGGTTAAAAAGGTAAGTAATAAAGAGTAAACGGTTAGGTCCGGCTAAAGAGAGAGAGATCACCAGTGTATCTACGAGGACTTGTGCTGCTCACCAGAAAAGGAGATGAGCAACGGGCTGAGAAAATCGCTGGTAGTACAAAGTTATTCGTAGTAGTAAGGTTTAGAGCAGGCTATGAAGAGTGGAAGGACTCTTCCAAGTCACTGTCTTGTAATAAACTTACCCAGATGCAATCCAACAGACGTAAGTGTAAAGAGATGCACTTTGGGGGAAGACATGCGTAACTTGAGCTGTAAAATGATAGGCTCAGGGCTGATCTGTACGACTCAGGGGCAAGATGTTGGGGTTATGCTAAATGATTCCGTGAAGACATTGACTCAGTGCTCAGTAATGGTCCAAAAAGCAGGACAAATGTGAATTTTTGGGAAAACCAAATATGCTGTTGTTCCGTTGTATAAATCCATTCACCTGCCATGTAACAGAGGGGATGTACTAGGGGTCTACAAATCTGTTCACTGCTCTACAATACAAAACCTAGAGGCCTAAACTACTAAAGTCAGCAGGGAACCAGTTTAAAAAAAAAAAAAAAAAAAAAGGAAGGTTTTACTCTGAGCAACAACTATATTTACAGATTTACGGTCAAGTCTTGAACATCTACTGTAAAGCTTGTGCTGTGAGCAGGTTCTGCTCTCTCCATTTTTGCTGCTGTTTTCCCTCATTACTTGCTCTTCAAGCCACACCTGCTTCTTCCTCTGATCGCTGCTCTAGCTGATACTGCAGTTTTTCTAGCAGTTTCTTGTTCTTTCAGCTCCTAATTGGAGGGTCTGCAGTACTGCAAAAAGGAGCTGCTTAATCATATATTATTTTGTCTCTAAATCGCAAGAGCTCTGTCTCAGTCTTAACTACCGTAACTATAGCGTGCACAACAATCTGTGACTACTTCACAGTTTACAGCAGATTTCTAAACCAACCTGCTGCCCTTTCCTCAGGCTGTAGCTTCTGTAACCTCAAGTCGGAAACCATTGCCGTGGGATGACTGCTACTCCTGGCACACTTAGGCGTAACTACTTATTCCCAGTTTTATTATTGCTCTTTTACAGACCATGTCTGAAGAGGACCACTTGGAGGAGAACTCTAGGCAGGATGGCCTACAGAATGCTGGTGCGAGTGGTCTCTGACTTGGGGGAGGAGAGCGGTGCTGCAGTGATTACCCGTAGCAAGCAGATTGTGGGAGAGAGTGGGGTGTGTGGCAGTTCTCCGCTGTGTTTTTGGAGCCTGTTTATATATATATATATATGAGGAAGAGAACCATGTTCCTCTCATGCAAAGGCAAGTTCAGCAACTTTGTCTGTCCCTTGCCTGAGGTTACTGCCGACACCCCAGAGACCCGCTCACAGACTGGGTGGTTACTGGAGAGCAACTGAGAATTTTCTAGAGTTGGGTGGGGAGTGGGGAGCAGAAAGGGTAGGGAAAAGAGCACCGGATTTCCTCTGTCATCTCCATACATGCAGATGTCCGTCTGAAAAAATGCTGTGCACTCTGTTCACTTTTGTGCATGCAGCCAGCACCTCGTACAAGGCTGATGGTGATTTGACATTACAAATCTCTCTCCTTCCTCTCTTTCCTCTGAGGCTTGGGAGAGCTTCAGACAGACACCTACAAGGACCCATATTTATGTCCTTTGAGTGACGATGCTGCTATCTCCAAGCTTGCTTCCACAGGATGATACCAGGGGTGCAAGCTCCATGAGCCAGGGGGAGAGGAGGTATGACGGGGGGAAGACTGGCCTGCTGAAAAAGTGGTGGAAAGGACGGTTCCTGCCACCCTCTGCACTGCCTGGGCAGAGCAGACCGTGGGGTGGACTTTGAGCAGTCTTCCCATGTATATATGGAGTGTCCTGCATTACAAAACCCTGGTGTCAAATGGGGACCTCTAGGTGATGCACAGTGAGTAACAAACAGCAGTATACAAAAAGGCAAAGAGGATCCCAGAGACAGGTGACACACACAGCAGAGGTATTCTAACGATGGTTTGTGCATGCATCAGTAGTTCTGGCAATTTACTTCGGGGATAAGCTATTACCAAATGCTTGTCTATTTAGGAATGATCAGCTTGACAAATGATGCTTATAAAATGAAGACTCTTAAATTGCTGACCTTAGGAAGCCCAAATAACAAGTAGCTTTAGTAACTATCAATGCTGAAGACACTTTAAAATAGACACAAATCATATGTGCCTTCATGAAGGTTATCCATCAGGAAGTGAAATAGCAATCACCTTTTCTTTTTTTTTCCGTCAAAAATTCAATACATATGGAGAATTTGCAGTTATATTTAGGGAAATAAGAAAGGAAATTACATCATCATTACTATTTCCCTATGGATTGTCTGTCAAAAGACTGCAAAGCTGGTAAAAATACCTGTAGTGAATTAGAGCCAGACCCCAGACTAAACTTGAAGTTTTATGTGAGTATAAAATAGGAATGAACTTCTTGCTCATTTATCACAGTTCAGGAGAAATCAAAGTGGAAGAATTCAGATTATGTTTCAATTACTGTTCCATTTGTTGTTTTGTGTATCTGTCAAATCATTTATTGCAGCTGGTATGACTTTATTAAACTATGACTTTATTAGGTTGAAGTGGTCCAACTGTTCAGCTCGCAAGTAGAAAATGCTCAGAAATTGACTTAGCCTATCTTTCTTTATTATTTATCCACAAGGGTCAAATTATTCCCTACATGTACTGAAAAATCTATGGTTCATTTTGAGGACAATGTTTAACAGTGTCTACTCTGACACTCTCCTGAAATTTCCTAAGGGATTCCAAATGTATGCTATTAGTTATGACGATGACATAGACGGAAGAGATTATATATAATAAGCTGGCAGCAAAGTAAGACTTTAATGGTCAACTAAGAAATTGTACTTTTTAATTCAGATGGAGATGAAAAACTGTGTAGTAATAAACATTTAAAATTCCAGGGAAAGGAGAAACTGTACTGTTCAATTTTGAAATAAAATGTTTCACTTGTTATTAAGGACCACAACAACCTTTTGTTTTCAGACTTCAGTGAAGGAAGATGACTAGGAACAACATTCATTTTCTTCAGTCACTCTCCAGCGTACATGCCAGGCATCCATGTACCCACAACTAATTTTCATGACTATAAGTGACCTGAAATCTTCATTTGTCATGACAAGCTGAAGATTAATATTAACAAGAGTTAAGCTTACATTTATGTAACTATTTATTACCAAGTTAACAAAAGATTTGTCTAATTTTATGCCGTAATTTCTTGTTCCTATATACATTCTGACATAAAGCTTTGTACAAGCTGAAAATCTACAGAACTGGCAACATATAAAACTTTGGGATTTAGCGGTTCATCCAGGGATTTATAATTATGCATCCTGAGGCACTTATCTTCTAACAAGCCAGAACTCAGTAGTATGCGGCATTTTTGCATGTTTGATTAAGTGTCCTACTGCTGAATTCCAGAGTTATTGCACACATGAAAGTCAAGTGTTGCCAG
This sequence comes from Burhinus bistriatus, assembly GCA_013397275.1. Classification (NCBI taxonomy): domain Eukaryota; kingdom Metazoa; phylum Chordata; class Aves; order Charadriiformes; family Burhinidae; genus Burhinus; species Burhinus bistriatus. The sequence continues at coordinate 68,922 of VYXH01003713.1, read as the reverse complement.
AAGCAAACATGACAAATTCTTAACATTACGGTCACTTCCTATAACAGACTATGCCCTCAAGAAACAACTCCAGTGATCACATCCTCCCCCTTACTGGGGGAAAAAGAAGAAAATCTGACTATGATCTATAATGAGCTAACAAATTATAAAATTCTAGTGATCCTTCCAGCTGGCACGAGTAATAAGAAAGGCTGAGTTCAGTTATTGAGGAGGTATCCTCCTTAAAAATAAATAATGAGAAAAGCTGCAAACCAGGAGAACTGAATTCCATCATCTAGGCTCTCATCATGACCAATACCCCTGGCAAAACCAAGGGAACTTCATTGAGAGGGCAATGCATCTTCACCAGAAGAAGATAATTTATCTGGGGAAGTCAGCAGTGAGTAAATGGTCAATATCAGGTCAATCGTTACGGCCTTTGTGCCTTGCCTCGTTCCACACTCAGAACTTCATCTCTGCTTACTGTGGATCCAAAATACAGTGCATGTGCAACTCTTCGTTGCCTGTTTAGCACTGAATAAAGGAGCCCGACCGAAGTCCCTTAGCTAGTCCAGAGGTCTGTACAACAGCAGCCTGAATAGTCCTATTATTACATAACGAACTGAACTTGACTCTGACCAGTTCCACTTTGGCCCGCTACCGTAGCGCTGCTGCTAAGCCACCTTGGCTTTCTACATTGCGGTTGTTGCTCCACTGTTTTTGCCTCCAAAGGGCAATCTGAGATATAGGGGATCCACTAAATAAACTCTTGTTCCAAAACTGAAAACCTTTGGTAGCTTTGTCAAGGTCTTCTGGACGTAGACGGGAAAATGAGAGTCTGGAAGGCCCTTTGCTCTAGACAGGCCTCTTGCCTGCTCGCTGCCCAAAAAGGTTCGTAGCAGGTTTTGCACTCGAAGTCAAAACTCATATTTTAACAAAAAAAGCCCTGAACTGTGGTGTAACTTAAATTTAAGTAAGGCTTGACCCAGTCACTCTCCATGCTGACCAGAAGCCCCCTCTCAGTCATCCAGATGCCTGTTTACCCAGAGTACTCAGGAAGACCTGAGCTGTTCTTCTCCCTCACCTGTCTGCAGTGAGGTCCTCACTGTTAGGGACTCCAGCTACAAGCAGATGTTAGTGGAGATAACGTTTTACAAGCAGGGAGTTATGAGGGAACCAGATATTTTGTTCTAGTAACATCCCCAACCAGCACGGTGTTTTGCTGTTGTGTGCCCACAGCTGCCTGGTCCACCCCGCCGAGAAGCCTGCACTGCCTTCTGGAGGGGTGGGTTGAGATGAGCGCTGAGCACTCACGTGGTCTTCAACTTGATTTGCTAGACTGGAAATTGAGCCATGCCATCTGTACAAAGACAAGACTGTTGTTCTATTAGAGCAGACTGAACACAATTTTTTACTAATTCGAGTGTAACCAATCTAATAGCCTGAAATTTCTGTCTGACAGGTACAACTACAATTCGTAGTTTGACTGGACATCTGTCATCACAGTACAGGTGGTACCCCTTTCTGAACATCTCATTAAAACACAAGGATTTTAAAGTGACAGCAGTTGCATACTGGTGCAACTGAAATGTTCTGTAATGCAACAAAAAATTTATAGCAACAAAAATGTTCAATTATTTGAGTACAAAGTGTTCACAAATGCACACATGCTCTCATTGCTCCCACCTGCAAGCTAAAAAGAATTATGAAATTGTCTTGAGCCCAGCTCCCCCGTTTTCATACACACAGGATGTAGGCTGATACTCATATTTAGCCCCTGTTGTGACAGAATTTAAATTCTTGCTAGTCTTTGGATGGTGCAGGCTCCCATGGTATGTGGTACGGTCGCATAGGTATTGTGCAGCACCTGTGCTTGGATCAGGATTGTATCTGCTCTGGTTTACAACAGATAGTCATTGAAACTGGATTCACTAGTACTGTAACCAGTGACTGAGGAGGAGGCGAGCGGGAGTGATATTTACCCCACCCAGAAAGAAGGGAGAACTCTCTTCTTTAACTGGAGGGACTAAGGAAATGGCGGTGGTCCACAAAATCCAGCCAATCAACTGTGTATTTGGAGATTCAGAACTTTTAGTCTCAAATCTCTGATCTCCTTAACAGCATTCAGAGTTTCACATGGCAAAAAATCACCACTTTAGGTACAGAAAGCTTTAAAATAGATGAAAAATTCATTATGCATTTTGTAATTTGGTGCCTGGATTTTGCATGAGCGTCTTGGTTTTCAAGATTTATTCTGCAATTCCTTGTTCCTAGTCTAGATGTCTGAGTTATATCACCTGGAAATCTTCTCTTGTCATTTGTAACAAGAGTGCAGTCAGACTAAGACTCAAGCATCTCTGACAGGCTCAAAGAATTTGGGAGGGTGGGGTCTGGTATTAGAAGGCAGAGGTAATCTAGGCGGGAGAAGAAATAAAAGGGATCAAAGATAACAAATTAGTGACACTTCCAAGCCCAGATGGCTCTTTACACCAACATGGCAAAACACACTCAGTTTCTGCAGTCAAAATCTACATAACTTTAAACATAGCCTTACCTCTTGTGGCCTCTCTTGCCAGCTAAAGGATCTGCGCGTGACTGGGTTGAGTGGAAGCAGTCTTTAGGACAAGAATTAAGTTAATAGATCCAGATTCTTGGGTACCTTTGCTTCTCTGTCACGACCTTCTTATGGAAAAGATTAGGAGGAGACTCTATTTGTTAAACACGTCAGCTACAGTGTTCTAGAAAAGGAAAAGTAGATGTTTAAAAGGATAAAAGTCACCAAATTTACTTGGTGAAGAGTTAGACTGAATTCCAAAGGCAATCGCACATTGTGATGATTTTGGACATAGGCAGGTAGGAAAGATGAAGAAACAAATAAGCCATAAAAAATATTTTTTAATTTAATTTAATGATACAAATTCATAGATGCCTAGAATGAAAGTATCATCCAGGGCTTGCGCATTTTTCAAAGCATACATTTACAGCAGAAAGAGAAGAGGATAATAGAGATGAAAAATGTGAAATACTTGAAGGAAGTACTCACAGTATATTGACAGTGATGAACTAGAAGAGAAATTGTTCAATGCCATCTTGCTAGCAAACTGTTTTGAAAAAGTAAACCTTTTTTAGCTTGGAGCAGAGTGGCTCAACAGAACAGAATCCAGCCAAAATGTAAATGGTAATAATCAAGACAAAGACTAATTTCTTTCCTGATTTTTGTATATTTTGTTCTGCAGAAGTATCTGTAAAAAAAGGCAAGAAAATATTTGTATTTTTTCAAACTGTACTGAATAACAAATTGCCTTTACATCATGCAGTCTATCTTGAGACATAGTTTTTATTATTCACACATTGGTGCATTGCTCCTGCGCTTGTTAGTACCTCATGAATGGATATTCTCTGTCTGTTTCATTTAGTTTGTCAGTAGTAATAAATCACATTGGGTTTGTTTATTTGTCCCTGAAGTAAGACAAATAACTTAGCCTTACTGCACTTAGCCCTAGGCTTCCTTGTGGGTGATATGTATGCCTGGAAAACTAAGTCAGAAGCAATAGTTGTTTTTTCACGATCCAGTTGCTGCGTGTGCAGCTCCAGAGAATGGAAAATTAATACTTCAATTTTCAAGCAGTTGGGACTGAGCTGCAAAAAATGACCACCAACCTCCAATCTGGAGCCTCATTGAAAAGATTTCACAAACAAGTACATATAACCTCTTCTAAAAAGAGGCAAGCTTGAAATATAAGGGAAGTAGAACCACTCACAGATTTCAGCTTCTAAAGATTTATGTTCAAAATTAATTGAATTAAAACAAGGTAATTTTCTGGTAACTCTAGCATCATAAAAAGGTTTGGTCTGTATTTAGGGCAGAACTGAGTAGTTTTGAATCTTAATTTAAATAGCTCACTTGCTAAAACATGCACATTTGAGAGACCTAAACATAACCAAAAATTTGTGTAGAATAGTCTTGTCTGAAAATATTACCTAAAACAGAAGGGTAGATGGAGCATTCCTTGCTACAAGGTTTGAAGTCTTAGGGAAGATGATGTTGGAGAGACCCACTGCTGTTGCTGCCCTAATCATCAGTGGGTTACAGGCCAGAATAGCACTCCAGTGAGCATTAGTAGGGTTTCTATACATGCTTTTGGGGTGAAACATGGACCCTTTCTAACATCAGATGCTTGGTGATATTGGGCAACCTATGCAGAAACATAGCACATGCCTTTGGGGGTGGTGGAGAGCTACCACCTCCTCAAATGACAGTCTCCCGTGACAACCACAGGAGACAAAGCCACAGCTGCTGGGGATTATAGCTGAATAGGAATCAGCTACTTTACAGACCAGAGTGCTGCCTCCTGAGAAATGATACAGCAACAGCTGTAAAGATGCTCTCAGGCACTTGTCTCCCTAACCAGACTCACATGACTGCCCATGCCCACACACTCTAGCCAGCTCCTTCCTTCCTAGACCAAATAAAACACCGTTAAAACACCAAAACTGGTATTTTGTATCCTGGCCATACAACAAAGATTCACCACCACGCTCCTGGAAGCAACTTCTGTGGCTGATCTATAAAGGTATTCCAACTCAATGGAGGAACTAGCAAGGCAAATGTCATCCTTCTCTATCTTCTCATACCCAGAGGGGACCCAACTTGCAGTTTCGGCCTAGTCCCAAGACAGCCTTGGGCGGCAGCCTCAGCTGCTTTCACCTGCTCCTTCTTCATACAGGTCCCTCAAATCTCTGCTGCCCTCCAGTACCCTTGCTCTACTTTCAGCCAGCCCTTTCTGGGCTCAGAGGCATGACTCTCACAGGCTGTGTATGGAGGTTTGCATCGGTAGTGTCAAACAGGCACTTCTCAGTTCCTCATGCAGGGTAGGGCTCAGGATCTGCATAACGAAACAGGGAGGTAAAGCAGCCTCATCAGATGCTTGATCCACCCTCCTCCTCTTAGATGAAGCAGAGAAGCACCCTTCTCACAGTGAACTTCTCACAACACAGGTTGTCTGGCTCCTTCCCACCTCTTGCTGTTCCACTTGAGGTATTGCCAGAGACAAAAAGGAACTCACCTTTATTTGTTACCCTGATTAAAAATCTAATCAAAATACCATAGACTGATTATTATGAGTCCAGTTACAATATTGCTTGCAATTACAATAATGCTTATGCTTGAAATAAATATAGGAAATCTTCATTAATAATACTACCCTTGAAGGGATAGGACTGGTTAGGAGGAAGAGTTTTTTCACCATGAGGACAAAAAAGCAGTGAAACGGGTAGCCTGCAGAGGCTGTGCTGTTTCTGTCCTTGGAGGTTTTTGTGACCATGCTAGAGATCAGACCAAGCCCTTGGCAATGAAGTCTGATCTTATAGCCGTCCCCACTTTGAGCAGGAGGTTGGACTGTATGAACCTCTGTCTTCCCTTTGAACCTGGATTATCCTTTGATGATGAAACAGATGGCACTCACAGGATGTTCCTGGATGATACACAGCTGGAGCTCAGGTGCTATGCGGCAGGGAGGGGTGCCCTGATATTAAGGGGACAGGTCAACAGGGGCCTCATTGACTGCACAGGAAAAGACCAGTCCCTGCACCAGGGACAACCTCACCTCAGCCAGCAAGAAGTTTGGGTTCCCACAGGCTGGGCAGCACTTTGCAAGAAAGAACCTGGGTAAGTGACCAAAGTCCAACATTAGCCAGTGGAATGCTGTTGTGGCAAAGATGACTACCAGGAGACTGTGGTCTCTGGGCCAGACTGGAGCTTGTAGGGTGGGGAAAGCCATTCTTCCCCTCTACTTGACACTCATTAGACACCAGCAGGAGGACCAGGTCCACTTTGGAGCTTCAATGCAAAAAGGCAGCCTATTGGAGGAGTAAGAAGATAAAGGTTACAAAGGAGGGCATTAGAAATATTGCCTAGGAATGCAGGGATGGTTTAGAAAAGTCAAAGCTCAGCTGCAGTTGAAACTGGTGAGTGACATCAAGGGCACCAAGAACTTCTACTGCTACTTTAGTAATAAAACATGGTCCGATTTCTTAGTGGGTCAGTGGATTTAATGAAGTATACATTGGCCGAGGTACTCAGTCTTCACCAACAACATCTCCCAGGCCTCTATGCTTAATGAAAAAGTTCAAAGAGGAGAGGAACTACCATGTGAGGATTGAGTCAGGGATTATAAATGAGAACTGAACAGCCACAAGTCCATGGGACCCTATGGGCTGTATCTGAGGGTGCCAAGACAGCTGGCCAATGTCCTTGCATGACCACTCTCCACCATTTTGAAGGTTCAGGGAGATCAGAGGAGATTCCTGATATAACTGAAGAAAGTTATGCCCATCTTCAAAAAAGGCCCAAAAATCAACTCAAGGAAATAGAGTCTCACTTTGGTGCCTGGAAAAATTATGGAGTGAGTCACCTTGGAGCACACTTCACATCCACAGAAAGTAACTGGGAACAGTTAGCATGGAGTTACCAAGGGTAAGCTTGACCCACCTGCTTGACTGCTGTGATGGAACAACTGCATTTGGCGATAGGGGAAGAACAGTGAATGTCATCTATCTAGACTTCAGGAAAGCTCTCAACACTCTCTCTCCCACAGTATTCAATTCAGTATGATACCTTCTGGATAGATACACGACTTGAGAGGTAAACAACAGATTGGAAATTTGGGCCCAGAGGGTAGCGGTTAATCATAGAATCATAGAGTGGTTTAGGTTGGAAGGGACCTTAAAGATCACCTAGTTCCAACCCCTTTGCCATGGGCAAGGACACCTCCTACTAGGCCAGATTGATCAAAGCCTCATCCAACCTGGCCTTGAACACCATCAGGGATGCGGCCTCCACAGCTTCCCTGGGTAACTTGTTCCAGTGTCTTCACCACTCTCAGTAAAAAACTTCTTCCTAATATCTATTCTAAATCTACCCTCTTCCACTTTGAAGCCATTACCCCTCATCCTATCACTACATGCCCTTGTAAAAAGTCCCTCCCCGGCTTTCTTGTAGGCCCCTTTCAGGTACTGGAAGGCTGCTATAAGGTCTGCCCGGAGCCTTCTCTTCTCCAGGCTGAACAACCCCCACTCTCTCAGCCTGTCCTCATAGCAGAGGTGCTCTAACCCTCTGATCATCTTTGTGGCCCTCCTCTGGACCTGCTCCAACACGTCCCTGTCCTTCTTATGTTGGGGGCTCCAGAGCTGGACACAGTATTCCAGGGGGGAGTCTCACGAGAGACCAGTAGAGGGGCAGAATCACCTTCCCCGACCAGCTGGCCATTCTTCTTTTGATGCAGCCCAGGATGTGGTTGGCTTTCTGGGCTGCGAGCACACATTGCCAGCTCATGTTGAGCTTCTCATCTACCAACACCCCCAAGTCCCTCTCCTAAGGGCTGCTCTTGATCCATTCTCTGCCCAGCCTATATTTGTGCATGGGATTTCCTTGGCCCACATGCAGGACCTTGCACTTGTCCTTATTAAACTTCATGAGATGAGGTTGGCACAAGCCCACCTCTCAAGACTGTCCAGGTCTCTCTGGATGGCATCCCTTCCCTCCAGCATGTCAACT